>CM077224.1:33087457-33462457 GCA_039654775.1 Spinibarbus caldwelli
TCGAAATAGAATTGTATCCCAGTGGTTTCAATTGGCTATGTATATGTGCTAACTTAATAATAGAGCAGGACTGGTTTGGAATGTTCAGAGGTGAAATAAAACTGTTCTTGATAGCTGAAGTTGCCAGAAATGTTTCATTCTAATTAGTGTTTAAGATGTAACTTAATCTGTTTATGCCCAAATAATTGCAAAAATTATTTGAACTATCATGCTAAAGTTTGGGGTCAATACGATTTTTTTTTAAAGATCTTTTGAAAGGTTTCTTATGCTTGAGTAGTGTTTTTTTTTTTTTTTTTTTTTTTTTTTTTTTACATTAAGGAAGTAAATAAATAAATACATTTGTGCAATAATATATATATATATATATATATATATATATATATATATATATATATAAAATTTAAATACATTAATGTGATGGCAAAGATAAATTTTCAGCAGTCTTCAGTGTCACATGATCCTTCAGAAATCAGTCTAATATGCTGATTTAGTGCTAAAAAACGTATTTTTATCAATGTTAAAAAGAGTTGTGCTGCTTAATGTTTTTGTGGAAACTGTGATACATTTTTTCAGGATTCTTTAATGAACAGACAATTAAAAAATAATTTATTTGGGGAAAAATGTAACATTAGAAGTTTCTGACTATCACTTTTGATCAATTTAATGCATCCTTGCTGAATGAAAGTATACATTTCAATCAATCAACCAACCAATCAATCAATACATAAATAAATCTTATTATTATCAATGCTGAAAACAGTTGTGCTGCTTAATGTTTTTGTGAAAACATGATACATTTTTTCGGGATTCTTAAACAGAAAATTCAAAAGAACTGAATTTATTTGAAATAAAAATCTTTTGTAACATTGGAAAATATTTAACTGTCATTTTTGATCAGTATAATGCATCCTTGCCAAATAAAAGTAGACATTTCTTTCAAATAAATAAATAAAACTTACTTATCCCAAACTTTTGAATGGTATTGTATATATTTTTAACACATGTTGCTTATTTGTTATGCACCTTTTATGCTTAAAACAGCCTAAGCTGGTCTGCTAGACTTGAGATGGTTTACAATAGAGTAGCTGGTTTAGGGGTGCAGCCAGCCGGGCTCACATTGCCCAAAGTACCCAAAACCCATCTAAAACCAGCCAAGAGACCATTAGAGACCAGCTAAGCTCATAAAACCAGCTTAGTCTGGTTTGAAGTGATTTTTCAGCTTCCTGTTTCATTAGGAAGACTGTGCTCATCAAACCAGCCGTATTCTCTCTCTGTTTCAGACATAAAACACAAAAATACAGAAATCCCTAAATATCGCACTTAAATTTAAACTCCCTGATACAGAACAGAATCTGCCTGAGAACAAAGTCAGACCAGCTGAGCACAAAGAGGCTACTGATCTCACATCTGCTCGTAAACGCACCTCCGTCTTCTGCATGTGCTCTTTCTCTCTCATTATTTTTCTGGCCTCAGATTCCCTGGTTTTACCCAGAATTCACCAGAAGTAATACTGTCCTCTTCCAACTTTTTCCCCTCTTTGTTTCAACATCAAGCTCAAAGCCTAATGGCTTAATATTGAGCTCTCACGGTAAAGAGACTCGCTTTTTCACATTCCTTTCATTTATCCTCTCGCATTTAAAGCACATCCCGTGGTGCCCTAGAGGTAGCAGATACACTTTATCCATACTGCCGCTGATAAACAGCTCAGTGTATTAAAAAGAGAGGGAGAGCGAGGCTCAGACATAATCAAAGTCAAGGTCCATTTAAGACGGCTGTTTGAGGCAATGGGTAGGAGAGGTGAGTGGAGGCGGCTGTCTGTTCTGGTGCACCGGGGCGATAGCGGTATAACAGCCTGAGGAGATGAGAATAGAAGGTTTCAGTTGCAGGGGTTAAAGGCAGAGCCGGTGCCTCCGAGTCAGCACAGGACTTGAATCACAAACACTTTGATACTGAAAGAAGGACCAAGTTTTGTTTATTATTTTAGGCTTTTTTGACACTGTTATTGATGGATGTGGTATAGAGAGAATAGGATATCATGGGGAGGAGAGTCAGCACAAATACCCTTTAGTACTTGTGACATCAATGATCCATCAAACTTCACAACATTTTACATGGAGTAATGCACAAGTGCCAAAATGGAGCCTTGTTTTTTGTTTCGTTTAATAGTGGTTAAATTTTTATTTATTTTTTTTATTATTTTATGGTGGCATTTCAGGGGAGGGAGCGTGTTACCAATACCAACATAATTTCTAATGAAAAGCAATTGTTTGACTTCAGAAGACTTGGAATATTGCATATCAGTTGTATGGACTTTTTTTTTTTTTTTTTTTTTTTGGTGTTTTTGCATTGTTTTTGAAGTTTAATAGCCTCATAAAAGTGTTAATTTTTTATAAGAAATTAATACTTTTATTTTGCAAGGATGCATTAAATTGAACAAAATTGACATTGAAGACTTTTCCATTGTAAAAAAAAAAAATTAAAATTATATATATATATATATATATATATATATATATATATATATATATATATATATATATATATATATATATATATATAAGTTCGATTGAGATTAATTGGAATGGACAATGAAAAACATGATTTTTGAAAATTGTTAAAAGTTTCAGAGTTATCTGTTTTTGCAAATGAACTCTTCATATATAGCACAATGGTTTTCAACAATGATAATGATAAGAAATGTCGCTGAGCACCAAATATCACAATATTAGAATCATTTCTTCAGGATCATGTGACACTGAAGACTAAAGTAAAGATGCTGAAAATTCAGCTTTGCCATCACAGGAATAAAATACATTTTAAAATATATTTCTAATAATATATTTCTCTTTATTTTTGAACAAAATAAATGCATCCTTTGTGAGCATAAGAGAAAACAACAACAAAAAATCTTACTGAACCCAAACTTTTGGTAGTGTGTATTTATATGTATATTATTTTAGATAAATATGTCTAGATTTGGTGCAAATGTAAATTCAGTTCCTCCAGTAACAGGAAGACACTTTCATCTTCGAACTCCAATCTATATTTAGAGGTGAGTGTGTCTTCCTGTTACTGGACCAACTGCATTTCCATTTGCACCACATCCAAACATACAGTATTTACCTAATACAGACTCTCAGCATGACCAGAGTGCACTTCGGCACATTCTCCAGCAAAAGAAAAACCCAGCCCATGCTGTGCAAATTTCTCGCTTTGTAATAATTCTCAGTAAATTGTTCATCTGTGAGTGTAGTGCTTTAAAATCTGCCCAAGGACTTTCACATTGATGCCTTGGCTTCCAAGGAAGCATTTACACGATGGATGCTCTCTGTAAAGATGACAATAATGGATTTTTTTTTTTTTTTTTTATATAACACTATACATCTGAATTGTTTAAATTTGCCTTTAAAGCTTTATTTGCATTCTAGCAGAGAGTCAATAGTAGACACAGCCAAGCACTTAAATAGGGAAAGATGAACTACAATGACAGAAAACACAACAGACATCTAAACAACCTCTTTAATAACAACTTTGTCCTCTGCTATAATGGATTATTGCATCTGTGCCTTTTAATGTTATTCCGCAGTTCTTCGGTCTGGGAAGGGAATGTTTTGACAAGAAGCGATTTAATTACAACAATGACTCTTAAGCTATTAGCAGGGTGTAATTAAGAGCATTGCAACATTATGTCTCTCTTTTGCTGTCTAATTGCCTTTTTGGACTTTAATTCGCAAGCAGACGGAGTATGTGTCGAATCAAGCGTGTTGAGAAAGAAATAAAGGCAGGAGTTTGGAGATGTGCATTAATCATTAGGAATGTCAGTAGCAGCTGCACATAGGCTGAATCCTTCAATGAGCCCCAGGGCTTTTCTTTCTCCAATATCGCAGCGGTGAGTGCAAACTTAGACTCGGAGTATTGATTCGCAAGACTGCTTTGGCTCTGGCCGCATTGCTCATTGTAAATTATGCTTAGGCTGTCTATTCCTGAGCTATTGTCTTATAACCGGTCGAGCCCTGCGTGGTAGTATCAGATAAAACAAAGATTATTTACCTGAGGTCGGATAATTTCCTCTTTATGAGGGAAATGGCCTTTGGTGAGTATCTCTGGGAGAATGCATGGCGGGCTTTCCTTTATTGGCTTTGCGGCAGCCCGTAATGTCTAGACCTTTGGGCTTTGTAGTGGATCTCTGACTAAGATATTGATTGAGGTTTTTAGGAATTCAACGTGTGTAGAACCGTTTGCACTCGCGCGCTTGCGTCTAATAATTTCTTGGCTGGGATTCATTCTGTATACATCAAATCTGATTTACTGGAAGCCATCAGCCTCGTTTAAAATGAATGTAACCCTTGCAAATGCTGGAGACGGTAACATATAAATCACTGAGCCTTATGTAATTAGTGCCGTTTTATCTTGCGCCACCCAGGTTGCTGACATTCCAGAAGAACAGCTGCTGGTGGCCGTGTTTCCTGGCATTCCGACTGCGGCTGAACTCTTCCTGCTTCCTCCCAGGAACCAATCAGATGGCAGGAAACGGACCGAGGAGGATCTGGAGCAGGTTAGACGTGAGATCTGATGCAAATTTTATGGTTTCTCATTAATGGTCAAGGTTGAAATGCGCTTGAGAATGATGGACCTTTATCAGAATAAAAGAGCAGCTTCTACCCGGGGCTACAACGAAAGTAATTCTCACCGCAAAAAGAGACGACGTGTCAAAAATATTCTGAAGGGGATTGTTTGACATTTCTACCTATTTTCTTTTTTTTTTTTTCTTTAACCTTAAAGGCATTATTATCTCTAACAGAAAGACCCGTGTCTAATTAGGCTTACATGACAAGGACGTGTCACAACAAGAGTCTTTTACAGTAGGGGCTTTTGAATTTACAAAAGTGAAAATATTGAATAGTAGTGCTCGTAGAGACATTATAACTGTTTAGGGTTTTAAATAAACCCTTAAACTCTTTGATTCACAACCCCACACTACTGACACTCCCATTTCACAAAATTAAGCTCTACGCTTTAATATCTCACAGGCGTAATCACAACTGGCAAATTACACTCTTAAAAATAACAACACATTTTACTATTTGGCCAATTTTATTGTCATTGAAGCTGCAGAAAGAGCTGTAACAAATCATTTGGGCATTCACTGGAACTCGTCCTGTTTGATACAAGGAATGGGGTATGTGTGTCGCACTGCGGGTTGTCAAAGTCTGACATTATAGATTAAAATGTGCATAATTTCCATTCTTATGTCAAAGTAGGATCTGTATTTGATACAAACAAGAGTGCAGAATACTGCTTATGGATGCATATGGGCTATCAAACACTCTCAGATGAAAAGGTACAAAAGCTGTCACTTGGGCGGTACCTTTTTTCAAAAGGTACACTTATATACCTTTTAGGTAGTAATATGTACACTTTAGGTACTAATACGTACCTTTAAGTTACTATTATGGATCCTTTAGGTACAAAGGTGTACCTTTTGAAAAGGTACCGCCCCAATGATAGCTTTTGTACCTTTTTTTTTTTTTCTTTTCTGTGTGTAAGTGTATGCTACCAAACATGCAGCGTAGTTTGTGCTATATGGATACGAATTATATTTTATTTTATTTTATTTTATTTCCAGCTACATGCAAAAACCACATAGCATCTTTTTAAGCATCACTTCTATTTTCTTCAGGCAATGTAGATGACAGTTCTTTATATAGCTCTTCTGAATGCTGTTTTCTTCCTAGATCTCAGAAATCTTGGTCAACGCATTGAATCAAATCTCTGTGGAGTTCGAGTTGAAACCTGGCTCTCGGGTCATCGTTTACATCACGCAATTAACTTTAGGTAACAAAACTGTTGTGCTACATACTGTATGTAGCTATTTTGATATGATTTAGTTGACATCTGTAGTGTGCAACTGCTTATATTTGATTACATTTCACAGTGGCATTTCAGTTGATCTCCCTCTCTAGCCTCTGTTGGGTGCTATATACTGTTCCTTCGATTCTCCTGGGTAATTATGTTGATTGCTTTCCTGAGACCAGAAGCTTGTCAGCACTATATATTATTGAAAGATTGGGCTTTTATGCTCCACCAGTGATGCTGAAAGCCTTATGAAAGATAATTGGATAATTGCTCTCCAGCAATCATGTCTTGCAAGATCTCCCCACTTTTGAAGAAGAAAAAGCAGTGAGCACTGAAAAGAATAAGGCCTTCTGGCCTATTGTTTTGTTTGGGAATTGAGAACCAGTTCAAATTCAGATCTGGTTGCAAAACACTGGGAATGAATGACTTTTTGTGCCATTTGGTTTAAAAAGAAGAAAGAATCGCAAGTCTTAAACTTGCGAGTTACACTACACTTCTTTCTTGTTTCTTTTATTAAATAGATCAATACTTTTATGCAGCAAGGCTGCATTAAATTGATCAAAAGTGAGAGTAACAACATTTACAATATTACAAAAGATGTCTATTTTAAATAATTTAACTTTCTATTCATCAAAGAATTTTGAGAAAAATTTATAACAATTTACACAAAAACATATTAAGCAGCACAACTGTTTTTAACATTGCTAATAAGAGCATCAAATCAGCATATTAGAATGATTTCTGAAGGATCATGTGACACTGAAGACTGGTGAAATGATGCTGAAAATTCAGCTTTGCCATCACAAATTGAAATGACATTTTTAAATATATAAACAATATATTTTTCAGTTTGAGTCAATCTAACAGCTCACTTATTGAATCAGATTGATTGTTGATTCTCTCACTGAACTCTCTAAACTGATCGTCATGGTTGTTTACAGGATCATGTTTATTCAAATATTCACATTCATAACACTACATTTACATTTAGTCATTTAGCAGACGCTTTTATCCAAAGCGACTTACAAATGAGGACAATAGAAGCAATCAAAATCAACAAAAGAGCAATGATATGCAAGTGCTATAGCAAGTCTCTGTTAGCTTAATTCAGTACACGTAGCAAGTTTTTTTTTATTATTATTATATAATAAATAAAAAGAAAACAGATAAAATAGAAAAATAGAGCAAGCTAGTGTTAGAGGCCTTTTTTTGCTTTATTAATTGTATAATAAATAAAAAGAAAACAGATAGAATACAAAAAGATTAGAAAAGCTGGTGTTTTTTTTTTGTTTGTTTGTTTTTTTAAGAAAACAAGCAGTTAGTAAATGAATAGAGTGCAAGTCTAAAAGGGACAAGGTTTTTTTTTTTTTTTTTTTTAAGAACAAAGTTAGAATAGAGAGTGCTAGAGTTAGAGGGTCAAATAAAGATGGAAAAGATGTGTTTTTAGCCGATTCTTGAAGATGCTCAGCTGCTTGGATTGAATTGGACAGATCATTCTACCAGGAGGGAACATTTAAGTTAAAAGTCTGTGAAGGTGATTTTGTGCCCCTTTGAGAATGAATTAATGAATTTAGGTAAAGTGGTGCAGAGGCAGTGGTGGTTTTGTAGGCAAAAATGAATGCCTTGAATTTTATGCGAGCAGCTATAGGTAGCCAGTGCAAATTGATAAACAGAGGTGTGACGTGCATTCTTTTTTGCTCATTAAAAATTAATCTTGTTGCCGCGTTTTGGATTAATAGTAAAGGCTTGATAGGTATTTAATTTTAAAAAAGTGTATTTTACTGTTGTTATACGAACTAAAAGTCTCATTAAGAAGCCTAATGAAGTGGAATCAATTCCTGTAGCTAAACTGGTGGTGGAAAGAGTCATTTGTTTGATGCTAAGTGAACACACATACTGATAATACTGTTTTTGGGATAAACACATTGGCCAGATGAATAAATAATGTGAATTAGAACCAGAATACCATAAAAATATTTTACCGAATTCACTCTAATTTACCCTGTATTCAGTATTATCCATTTTGTTTATATGCCACATTTATATAATTTGGCTTCTTTAACATTTTCTGCAATAACTTGGTAATGGTTACTAATTCCTTGCAGTAATAATAGTATCGACTAGTAGTGAGCGAACTCTCTAACTGATATATGACTCATGGTCTGTGCTATTACCCATGCACTTTTACATAGGCCGCCTCCTTGGCCCGTTTTTGTGGCCAAAGTTCTGGAAAGCGTTCAGGATTCTTTCAAAAAGGTCAGAGGATTCATGGGGCTGTCTTTCTACAACATAGTCACGGGGGAAATATACAGCCAGTGGGTGTAAAGCTCCCATGAACGATTTTGAAGGCGTGCCAACAATTGGCAGAAGTCCCTCTGAGAGAGCTGAAGAGGGTTTTGTGGAAATTATGTCACAGGAGATGCTCTGCAATGATTCAAGATCAGTTCTTTAATTCACTTGTGATAAAAGGTCTTAAATCGGCATGAAATGCCATTTTTAGACTGCTATGTTTTGTTCTGAAACATATTGAGACAATACTGTTAGTGGACACAATAATATTTTTGTGGAAACTGTGATACATTATTTTTTTTAATGATTTTTTGATGAATAGATAGTTCAAAACAACAGCATTTATTTGAAATAGAAATCATTTGTAACATTATAAATGTATTAACTGTCACTTTTGATTAATTTAATGCATCATTGCTGAATAAAAATATTAATTTCTTTCAACAAACAAAAAATCTTACCAAGCCAACACTTTTGAATGGCAGTGTATGAAGATATAAAAGACATTCATTTTCTTCAGTAACACAGTGTTTGTCTTTGTCACAGCTCCACTGGTTGACTCCATCCCGAGACACAGCAGTTCTGCTATGCTGATGCTTCTGTCTGTGGTGTTTTTGGGTTTAGCTGTATTCCTCATCTACAAATTTAAGAGGTACATCCATGCAAACAGATTTTACATCACTTATTTTTTTTTTTTACCAGGACTCGAGCCATTGAACTTCGTTTCTTTTCATGCACACCATAGTTCTTGTTTCTGTTTATCTATATATAAAGATTGAGATTTGATGGGATGGAATCGGGAGCGACTTTCCTTTGTATGTGGGATGTTTTGAGAGTGCTATTTTTGCTCTTGCTAGTTGTAAAGTCTAGTTATTAGTTTGGATATAGAAACGTGGGGGAAAAAAGTGCTGCTTCCTGAAAGTGCAGGAAAATATCAATGAATTGTTTAATATGCAGCCATGGTTCCTCTACTGGAAAACTGTTTTGTAGCGCTTTGAATAATTTATTTGGTTTCAAAATAATTCAAATGGAAAAGACTCAGGGAACTGTTGAAACAATCATTAATAATGGATATAATTTTTCTCCCCCCAAGTAATTTAAAAAGGAAGCGTATTTATGGAAATGTTACACTTGGAAAAACAAAGCAATTAGCTCACAAAATTAATAGTAATTTGAAAAAAAAAAAGCAAAGACATTTATTCTAATTCATAAAAATATAAAGTGAGCTTGAAAAATAGCAAACACATTACAGTGTGGCTAGTGTGTTGAAAAAGCATGCAATGAAATTTCGGGGAATTACAAAAACATCTCTATATTTTGTCTCGGGTTGTCCTGCAGTGTTATCAAGACAAGCGGCTTCTCAGTACCTCTGACTGCCTGGGCAACTTCTTCTCCAGAAGTTATTAAATATACTCAGCAATTATCACTGTCATTATTTCAGGAATACAATAAAGGATTGTGATTACAGTCGCACCGTATTTAACAACTTGTTGTATTGCAGTTTAACAAGTTTGCATGCGCACAGCCCTCATTTTGTGTTGTCATGCATGTTATGCCAATTTGTCACTGAAATAGGCACAAAAACGAACATAATTTTTTCACATTTGACTTTTTTGGTAATTTGATTTGAGATTTCTGAATTCAAACGAACAGATTGCAGATTATTGTTAATGCTCATGTATTTTCCCAACAAAAACTTGCTCTGCAGAAAAATTCCTTGGATTAACATCTACGCAGAGGTGAACCATGAGAAAGAGCAAGAGATGATCAGTACGGTGGGCCAGAATGACGCCACACCAAAAATCACCCTGAGTGAGTTCTCCACCCAGAAAGAACTGATGGAGAAAGAGCTGGAGGCCCGTGCCAAACGTGAGTGATTTATAACATAAAACTTCTGAGAAATTTTTTTTTTTTATTTGATAATTTGCAATTTTTTAAGCTTAAAGTGTACTATATGTTCACTACACACACACACACACACACACACACACATATATATATATATATATATATATATATATATATATATATATATATATAAGAGCAAAAGCTTGTCTGATATTGCACATGACAAAAGATGCTAAAGTAGCATTGGTCAGAAATGTTTTTAAGGTGTAGCGTAATGAACATAATGCCAACTTTTCCAGATACATCTCTGAATACTTGTCTTTTTGTAGTATTCTAAGTCTGAGTAGTTCTCAAGTAAAAATCACATGATAAGAATTTTTTATTATTTTTTCCCCCAGCTTTAGTCTTTTGCAGCCTCAGGACTATTTGAGTCACAGACCTGTGTGCTATTATAAAACTACTCTTGCGGTGGCAAGCTTTGTGTTTTACACTAAAATATGAATCATTCAGCTTTAAGAATTACACAGTGAAAACCATCAGACCAAAAAACAGCCTTTGGAATCAAGAGAGTTTATAATCGGACACATAATGCATGCTAATGAGAACTATTTACAGTGGGCCCAAGTGTCCTTATTTCCCAAGTGGATGCGTCTGTGATCATGTAATTGCTTAATAACTGCAAATTAATATTTAATTGGTGCTGTTAAGCAGTGATTATAAAAGAGCGCTGATTAAACTATAAAAGGGGTCAAATTGGGGTCATTGTGATAACAACAACTGTGATGAATAAACATGCAACATTCGGTGCCACGCAGCCAATAAATCCCACCACTCTTTCTGTGGGTGTTTAATAGGAGGATGAAACATAAATTTTTTTGCTTGATTTTTTTACTTAATGGTTAGGTTTGTAGCCTGCTTTACATTCATTTTGCTTGCCTTCATGAGGATAAATATTTAATGACTCTAATGCTGAAAACATCTAGTTTGTTCATTTATACTTGAGTAACATATAGTTGAGCGTATAATCAAGCATTTTAAGATAACATAAAATGGCATTCGATATGCATTTCACTTCTGTAATGTTATGCATTTCAAAGCAAACCATTTATCCAACTTGAAGTCATGTTGACACTTATCCATTGAGATTTCACTGAATACTGAAAAGTAGGTCTGGGTTGAAGAAAAGTCGTGGCAGGAAGTTATAATTAAAAGCAAGAGTATTAAATAAGTTTTCTTCTTAGTAATCGTCCAGGGACATGTGTTAAGAAAATAAATACAGACAATTGTGTTTGTTGAAGTAGAATTTTGAAGGCTAATGTGTCATTTCTGTGTTTTCGACTAGTAGGTGGTGTGATCAACACCTGCGAAAGCACAAGGGAGATCCCAAACTGCACGAGTGTCTGAAAACGTCAAGAAAGAAGGCGGAGGCGTATTGTAATAATGTGTACAGAGGTATCACAATTTTAAAGGTTGACAGTTTTCCTTTTTGCTTTTTTTGTAATTTCAAAACACTGTCATTGTTAATAGTTTTCTAAGGAGCTCAGATTTGCATGGGTGTCTTGTTTGTTACGATCTGTGTGGAAAGTAAGAATAGATTTAACTACTGAAAACATATCACTGAAAACATGCTTGGTTGAGAAATTAGGATTATTTACCAACATTTGAAATTCCAAAAATTTTGTTCTGAATATTATAGAACAGTAAGCGTAATGGAAAGTTGGGGGGAAAGCCACTTTCCCAGTGCATTTTTGAATTATATTTGTCAGTTTGACATTGTGTAGGGAAAAAAAAAAAGAAGTGGGTTTTAGTATCAAAAACTTCTGATTTTTGTTGGGTCAGAACTTATGCCAAGTTCTTTTACCTGTTCAAACTGATTTTTCACACATTGTGAAGGGTGCATTTAGTGACTATATTAACTTAATTTTTAGGTTTTTAATCTCTTCAGTAGGTCATCTCATTTTATATATTTGTCATAACTTAAACTGAGGGAACAAAATTGCAGCTGAAGCATGCAAAAAAAGCCAACGGTGTTTATATCGCTCTCTATATTACAGCTTTGCCTTCTTCATGTAAGCAAGCCTGCTCTGCAATCCTCTAAATTGGTGGTTGTTGAAACATTTCAACTTTTAATTACACATTTATCTCACTTATCAAGCCTTCGTCTAAAGGCAAAGAGATATGGACTAAAATGTGAATTTTTCAGTCATGATGTGAGATACCTTTCCAAAAGCACTGTGATAAAATGTCGATTTGAAGGCAAGCTTTTTGTACTTCTATAAAGCGGGAATATACAGTAACTATTAAGAATCATGTCTCTTTAGTAAAGCTTTTTTTGGAGCTCGAACTTAGGTAAAATCCATGAAATATCAAACGTTGAGAATGTTTTGTGGAATAAATCTCTTGATCTACAACCATGAACACAATAGAGCTTGATATCTTTCTGGAAAATGTTATAAAATTTAACATGCCTTCAGCTAAATGTAATTTATTGTAAGCTCCTCAAATATATACCGTCCGTGTGCATTCCATGAGGTTTTTTTTACATTCAACTTGTTCTTTTGACCTTTTTTTTGTAGATAAATGGCTTACATAATCATTTTGCTTCATAAGTGAATGCCTTACAAATAAGAATGCCTTTTGAATAATGTGTATTCATCATTTAGAATGGCAAATTAATTTATAACAGTTTAACAAAGGTTTTTTTTTTTTTTTTGTCTTTTTTGGCATACATTAAGGTGTCTCATCTCCCAGGGATTGAAAAACCATTGAACTGTACAATATTCTCAGTAGGTCTCAAGTTTTAATTATTTTGTATATACAGCAAGTGTATTTCATTTCATATCCTTATACTGTAACTATAATAGTGAAGACTGTAGTTCACTGGACGCAGTCTGCTATACATTTCAGAAAGAGGGTGTTACGAATCCAAACAGAGATTCATTGATGTGCTGTAGATAAGCCAGTGCTGTAAATATTTTTTTTATTCAGTCATTGTACAAGAAAAAAAAAAAAGAGAAAGACGTATTGCATATGCTTCAGTGTTGCCATTTTGGATTTTGACCTCAGATTTAAAGCTGAACCTATAGAGAGCGGTGTTTCAGTATATGGTTAGACATTTTGTATTGGAGTTGATAGCCTGTGTCACACGAAATTAATATAATTCATGAATAATAAGCAGATGGTTTCTTAGATTCCATTGTGAACGTAAATGTATAGCAATATATCAGAATATAAGTGACTTTGGCCAAAATAACTCTCCAAGCAATTAATTCCTGTTCTACTCAATTAGTGACATATTAAAAACCAAAACATTGTGCTTCATCATTTCCATGTAAAATATATATTTTATGAATACAGAGCTCTATTCAAAGATTTTTTTTTTTTTCTGTGTGAAACAGAACAATCAGATGTAATATTATTAAAATAAGTAAATTATGATACTACAAATCAAAATGGGTAGGTACCTCAGTATATCTTTTTAACTAGTATTAAACTAGTGTTAACAAGTGTTGAAATCATTATGTTTTCATTTTTAGAATTTTAAATAATGCATGCACCATACATTATTTCTCTGTTTTGAAACTTAGTGAGCTGTCTTAAACAGGACCTTTGTTTTAACACTGTCTACTTGGGCACCATCTGTGTGTGTCATAAAATAGTGCTCCTCACGTGAACAGTGATACTCTAATAAGCTTTAAAAAAGCATAGCACACACAAATATTATTATTTATTTATTATTTTTAGATAGAAATAAGAATTGAGTCGCTTATCTTTACCATATGGGCTGAGAAATTATCCCCCAAAACATCATAGTGTTAAATAAGAGAAACATTGAATAGACATGACAAAAAAAAAAAAAAAAAAAATTAGCTTTAGAAAGAAATATTTTGATGCAACATTGAATTTATTACACTTGAATTTTTAAGGCTTACAATGTGGCCATCACATTGTTTTCAGAAGCTGTGGCATTTAGGTATATTTACTGTTCAGAGGTGCCATGAATGCATTTACATGAATGCTGTTAGAATTGCATGAATAATGCTATGAGATTTTTTTAATTCATTTTTTTTATTTATTTTTATTTTTAAATGGGCATTAATGGGTTTAAAATGAATATTGAAATATGAAATTATTATTATCATTTTAAATGTAATTATACTGTAAATATGAAACTGCAACTACCAGAAATGAGGGAGTTATCATTACATTTAGAAACAAAGCAAGTGACAGTCTTTGCGTTGGGAGCACTATGATGCCTTAAAATGCTGCCTGCCTAGGCAGCTAACTAGGTTTTGGAACAGATCTCGTATTATTCTGTTTATTCTGATCATCTCAGACCCAAAGTTTACTGATATTTCAGCCAGACTAACCACAACTTAACATGTACTATTGTATGTTCTGATTTCTATCCAATATGTCCTCATCTTTCAAATTTAGAGCTTCTAGAAGAATCTGATACACCAACTTCTGTTTCACCACAATATTTGATGTATTTCACAGAAGTGAATTCAAAAATGAGCTTGAGCCATGTGCACTGGGCTATTGTTCAAATGTTTGGGGTCAGTAAGATTTATTTATTCGTTTATTTTTAAATAAGAAATTAACAATTTTATTGAGCGAGCATGCATTAAATAATGATCGAAAGTGACAGTAAAGACTTACATTGTTCAAAAAAAAAAAAAAAAAAATAATAATATATATATATATATATATATATATATATATATATATATATTTCAAGAAAATGCATCACTGTTTCCACAAAAATATTAAGCAGCACAATTCTTTTTAACACTGATCATAATAAGAAATGTTAAGTAATCAAATCAGCATATTAGAATGATTTCTGAAGAGCCGTGTGATGCTCAAGACTGCTGTAATAATACTGAAAATTCAGCTTTCATATCACGGGAATAAATTACATTTTAAAATATTTTTAAATAAAATAAAACCTATTTTAAAATATAATAATATTTGGTGGGCGTCAGAGACTTCTTTCAAAAACAATACCAAAATCCTACCGACTCCAACTTTCAAACTGTAGAGTAAATGCATATTCAAGTCTACAGATCTAGGCCAAATTTGCATACATTTTATGGTAGTTAACTTGCCATTTTCCCCCTTTTTTAACAATTCTAGAAAACAGCTGTTTATGCTTTACACATATGCTTATCCTCCATAAAAGAACTGAAAATGGGCTACAGAGACTGGTTTAATGCATGACGTCTGCGCAGTCTAAAGCTGCGTGACATGAAACAGTGTTTTACTCTTAATCTGGACTTCTCAGAGGCTCTACAGTGTGCTGAAGTCAGCATGCAATTACACTAGCACAGTCCCTGAGCCAAGGGAACGGGGGAAAGCTGCTACTTTACCATCCTGTCGCACACGCTCTCATTAACACTCGCAGGTTAGCTTAGCCTCCCCCTTTATCTCTAATAGTCACAGTTGTTGTCTCACTCTAATAGTGACATTGATTTTTTTTTTTTACTCATTGTATACTCATATCTTTAGTCCCCCACTCACCTAAATCTAACAAGCAGAAAATCAACAAGAGATAAAGCTCAGATGTTTTGTAAAGATGTTTTGTTCTTCCCTTTTGATGTGGGTTTTGATGCACCCACACTCAAAAAAGGCCTAAATGTAAGATTTATTTATTTGAATTTCTTATAAATGTTAGAAACCATTTGTATCACACAGTTTTAACATAATATAAAAAACTTAATATGATGCATATTTCTTAGTCATAAATAAAACAGGTAAGATTTGTGTAATAGTACTAATAAACTAAATGTGTTTTAAATGCACAATAAGCAGGTTTACACTTTAAAAAAAATGGCAAATTCAAATCATGAAAACGTTTTTACATTATTTTAAGCAATTTTCAACTTTTTTAAAATAAGTTATACAAGATTCAACTCTTGTTTTTAAGTCAGCTCATTGTAATTTAAGTTGAAATTACTTATACAGCTTGAGTTGATTGTAAATTTAAGGCAGCAACTTTTTTTTACTGTACAGTATATGTTCATCATCAATAAATCCAATGTTTCATGCATTTTAACTAATTAAATAATTGCTTGTTCTACAGCTAGCCATATTTAACCATGTTCATACTTTTTAACTGAATAATACATTTTAATATTTTATATATATATATATATATATATATATATATTTTTTTTTTTTATTATTTATTATATTTTATTTTATTTATTTATTTATGTTGTTTTTTTTTTGAAAAATGAAACAGGTTGGATTTCTGTAATAGTACTATAAATACACAATAACCAGGTTTATATATTTATCATCGATATGTTTTTTTTTTTTTTTTTTTTTTTTTTAATATTGCTTATTCCACAGCTAGACATATTTTCTGTTCACCCTTTTTTTAAATAAATGTTATTGTTTTCACAATGAACTGATTTATGCTGACTCTAAGTCATTTGAAAAAAAAAAAAAAAAAATATGAGAATTCAAGTAAAATGCAATAGATGCAAATAGCTATTAATAAATTCTTTTTTTTAATGCACAAAACTTTATGCATGACTGACAAATATGCATTACATTAAGTTTATTAGTTTATGTTAAAACTGTGTAATCCAAATGAAAGGAAAATTTATAAGCGATTCAGATACATAAATCTTACATTTTAGGCCCACATATATTGTTGAGAGCACAGAGAAATCTCATTGGTCCAAAATTAAGCTCCACAGCTGTATGTCAAACAAGAAAATGCTCTGATTGGCTGTGATTTTGTCGCACATGCAGCATTTTTACCTTCAGTGTAGAAGTTCTGGTTAGTCTGGAGAGCCGAGCACTTGTTCTAACCTGCTATCTAAGGTTAGTGAGAACCTCTTTCTAATGTAGAAAAGTACTTGCTGACGTTTAACAACTATTTATGTTCTTTTAGCTGATTTATTTAATGCCATTGTGTGCTAATGAGCCCTCTCTCTCTCGTTCAGTGGAGTTGTATGATATCCATCAGGTTTTATTTGCTCTACTGACACTCTCTTTGTAATATAAATCATGACTTTGTAACAATAACGACACTATAAACATTAAAGCAAAATGAAGCTGGTGGAAAAGAAACTCGCCATGTGATTTCTGTGTGATAGAAAACCAGTAATGTTTTGACAAACAAATAATTGTAATACTTATCTCCCATCGCACAAAATCTACAGCTGCATGACTCATGGTTATTGTTACATCTTTATTTCGATATTTCTATGGAAAACTACTGTCATTTTGGAATCGTTTCAAATAAATGTATTTTTGTACATCAGATACAGATTCCTGTCTGTGGTATTTTCAGATTCGCACTACAAGTTCACACTACAGTGGCAGATCTGGGGTTTGTAATGATATTTGCTTGTCTTTAGGCAAAATGTGCACAGCTGGTGTGTGCTGGAGGCTAACCGAGCAGGTACACAAGGAAAACCTTAGGCGACAACTTATAATGCCATCACAAGGCTCTCAAGTCTTTCTATAAACAGAAGCACAAAGGTGCCCTGGGTATTTGGAGCCATGCAACTGCGTGACATGTTTGCTGGTTAGATCTGCGAAAAAGAATCTGTTTAGTCCTTTCTAAAAATGACTCCTGTTCCAGACTGAAAAAAAGTTTCTGCTGCAGCAGCGAATCAGAGCAGAGTCAGGATAACGTTGGGTCTGATTCGCTGATCTAAACACACACACAGACACAAACACACGAGGTGTCCTTCACCGACTGACTGGGGAATTCTTATGTGGAATGACAGGTGGATGTCTTCACTCTGATGCAGCGTAAATGATAGTTGCTATTTTTGATCTATAATCTATATTTAGCCCAAGGCTGAGATCCCATGCAGCTCTGCAGGCCAGTAAATACATAAATTCTCCCAGTTGCAGAGGATTTGTGAATTCACTAATCAAACTTTGATATATGAAATATACTCTCACTGGTGGTGCTTTAATTATCACTAGCTAGGGGTTTTAGTTTGTAGTCTTGAACATATGGGACACAAACGCAGAAACAAACACTTTCATCAAAGCTGCATGGTGTTTCTTCAACTACAGCGGCTGTTTTTGTGAGTTCTACTTTTTACTTTTAAACTGAAAAAGATTACTGGAGTACATTTTACAAGAAAATACTTTTTCAGTTTTTCTGTCTTAAAAATGTAACATTTAATTCAATTTGTTACTTGCTGTTTCTTTGTGAAATGTACTTGTAGTTTCTAGTCTATGTATGCATGAAGGTCACATTAATACTGTCCATCATTTATTTTTGATACTTTCTCAAAAGTCTTTTTATATGTGTATTTTAATGTTTTACCCTTAAAACATGAAAATCCATCAAACAGTTATTACATTTATATAACATTTATGATCTAAAGCAAGTGAAATAATCATTGACCATTTTTAAATGTTTCTGTCAAAATGATTTTTTTTTTTTTTCCTGCAAATTACAACTGTCTTGTTGTTTTGAAGTCATTTGCACCATGACCAACAGTTTTTGACGCTAATAATGTTTTTATTACCAAGTGTACTTGGCTCCCATGGATACAACAGTGTCAAGCAAGAGCATGTTGGAGATGAAATACAGTGTTTGAAGAAAAAGGAAATCAAGACAAAGAATATTTTATGATGTGTCATTTCCAATCAAATTATGCAAATGTGGGATCTAGCATTGTTTATTATTTGTTTATTTTTTCTCCTTGCAACTACACAAAAACTCAGTGGGAGGAGATAATATACAGAACATTTTGAATCATCAATAAATCCAGTTCCTTATCAGTCAGTCACGTTCGATGTTACGTCAGAGTGGCTGAAGCAATTGGGATCTCGCCAAAGAGCCCAATCACCTTCGAGTGTTAACAAAACAAGCCAATGACAGTTAACGTGCGTGCTTTGCATCGCGCACCCCGCCCCGCAGCACAGGTATAAAAGGGTTGCCGATCGTGCTGCTGCTTTTATTCTCGGACGGAGCTTTTCTTCTTCTGCAGCTCATCAAACTGCGGTTGCGCCGCGACCTCCCCTGGGCGCTTCAGCACCTTTTCTAAAAGAGCAATCTAAAAGAGCTTCACGAGTGACGCGGCGTCTTTTTAAAGATGGCCTTCCGCTCGTGCGTTTCTGGATGTGGTCGCTTCCTGGCTCTGTCTGACGGTCACAAACGCTGTGTCTCGTGCTTGGGCTATCAGCACGCTGAAGCAGCGCTCGTGAATGAGTCATGTTCTCATTGCGGGAATATGGCCATCGCAATGTTGTGATCCAGGTACTACCTCATTAAAAGAGGGAGTGTCCCCCTTGCCATGCCCCGTTCTAGTTCCTCCGTCTCTCAGCAGTGGAGGACTACTTCGGCTTGTGGTCAGGGTGATTTGAGGATAACAGTGAGAGCTTCCCTATCGAGTGCGTCTCCACGGACCTCTCACTCCTCTAGCACTTTGCACCCTCTGGTGTTCTCGGATGAGAATTTGTTCTCGGAGGCGTTCTGTCACATCCTGCCCTGGCGGTCTGCTGCTGTCTCCACCCCACCACCGGCCTCAGTCCCTTCGCCTGCTCGTCGCTGAGGGCGCCCTCCTTCTGCCTCCACCTCCGCTCCAGCTCAGCCTCAGCAGCAGCCTTCACACTGGCCGCAGCGCGGAGCTGGTGGCAGGAAAACGGTGCAGCCCGTCTCCGCCCCTGCCAAGCTCAGAAAGCGCCAGGGCAAGCGGTGTTCCTGAGATGGGCGACCTGGAGCTTCTGGATTCTGCTCTTCAGGAGATGGTGACTGCACCACTCCTTCCCTCGGAGGAGGGCCGGGCGGAGAATCTTTTGTTTCCTTTTTGTTCTGTTCAGCCGCTGGCTCCCCAGCCAGTGGTACCCAAAACCTCAAAAAAGGAGCAGTTTCCTTTTTCTCCGGGTCTCAAGAGGGTGAGGATTGCAGTGCACCAGCCGCAGCCTCGCCACCCCCGTCCCCCTCTCCTTTCGCCAGCGGGCAGCAGGGCCTGGCTCGTGGACGCTATGCCTCCTCACGCGCCCCCTGCCCAACCATGGAGCCAGGTAAGTGTCGCACCGTGCATTCAGACCCCACTCCGGGACGCACTTCCAGGTCGGGTCCCTGTGCTCCACCTCGCTGCCCCACTGCGGGTACATCGGTGGTTCCTCTAGTCCCGCTTGTTCGGTCTCTGGGGGCCTAGTTAGTGCTCCCGGGGTTTTACAGCCCTTACTTCATCGTACCCAAGAAAGGCGGTGGGCTACGACCAATCTTGGAATGGCGTGTTCTGAACCGGGCCCTTCACAAGCTCCCGTTCAGGATGTTGACGCAGAGACGCATTTTTCAATGCATCCGTCCTCTTGATAGGTTCACAGCGATCGACCTGAAGGACGCGTACTTTCATGTCTCGATCCTCCCTCGACACAGGCTGATGCCATATGCCCCAGGAGCCTCTGAAATAGTTTCAGTGGAACCGCCCTCTTGTGCTGGAAAGACTCCAGACCTTCAGCCCATGGTCGAACCTTGCCTTTCTTTAGTGCAAGTGTCCAGGCATATTGTTGTATCAACAGATGCCTCTGCCATGAGCTGGGGAGCCATGTGCAACGGGCATGCAGCATCGGGGCCCTGTCCAGAGCACTGCAGTGGCATATCAACTGCCTCAAGTTGCTAGCAGTATGGCTTGCTCTGTGCCACTTCAAATCGCTGCTACACGACAAGCATGTACGCAACGGTCGCAGTGTTTGTACATCAACCACCAAGGCAGTCTATGCTCCCATCGCATGTCGCAACTCGCCCGCCATCTCCTCCTTTGGAGTCAGAAGCATCTGAGGTCACTTCGCGCCGTTCTTGTCCCAGGCGAGCTAAATCGTGCAGCCGACAAGCTCTCACGTCAGCCCGCCCTTCCGGGAGAATGGCGACTCCACCCCGAGCTGGCACACAGCTGGCCTCGGGGCCTACGCAGACTCTGTGCAAGGTCAGGGAGGACGAGGAGCAGGTCCTCTTAGTGGCGCAATACTGGCCCAATCGGACTTGGTTCCCAGAACTGATGCTCCTCGCGACAGCCCCTCCTTGGCAAATTCATCTGAGGACGGATCTTCTTTTCTCAGAGAGGGGGCACCCTCTGGCACCCGCGTTGATCTGTGGAATCTCCACGTATGGTCCCTGGACGGGACGCTGAGGTTCTAGGTAGGCTACCTCCAGCGGTAGTGAACACCATCACTTCAGCCAGGGCTCCGTCTACAAGACACGCTTACAGGCTGAAGTGGAACCTGTTCGTCGATTGGTGTTCTTCCTGCCGGGAAGACCCCCGTAGATGCTCGATCGCGGTCGTGCTCTCTTTTCTGCAATAAGGGCTGGAGTGAAGGCTGTCTCCCTCCACTCTCAAAGTGTATGTTGCCGCTATTGCCGCACATCACGATGCAGTAGACGGTAAGTCTGTCGGGAAGCACGACTTGGTCATCAGGTTCCTCAGGGGGGCAAGGAGGTTAAATCCTCCGCGCCCTCACCTGGTACCCTCTTGGGATCTCCACTCGGTCCTGATGGCCTTGAAGGAGGAGCCCTTCGAGCCTCTGCAGTCAGTAGAGCTAAAGTTTATGTCGTTAAAGACAGTACTCCTCACTGCTTTGGCCTCGGTCAAGAGAATAGGGGACCTGCAGGCATTTTCGGTCGAGGATTCCTGCCTAGAATTCAGGTCGGCCCTTGTGCTGGGCTAGGTGCCTGTGTGTAGTGATTCCCCTTCGGGTGATCCCACATGTGTATTATTCCACGGTACAGTTCCCCTCTCGGTGAGCCTGTGTCTTCTGCCGTCTCTGCTGTGTAGCATCTCACCCCAGAGTGGCTGAGTCTACCGCAGGGACTTCCATATGTATCACTGCCCTTGGCCAGATGTGTAATATCCACATTGTACTTCCGTTACGCAGGATTGACTTCCGTAGCATTCCCCTACTTGGAAGACGCTTCCCAGTGTTATCCAGTATCCACTGTATGGAACAGCAGTGGCTGCATCTCTGCCTAAGCCCTGTCCTATCTTCTGTCCCAACTGGCATGGGGGTACTTGCCGGCTTCCGCAGGGCACTGGATGGGGTCAGCAATAGTGGCGTTTTCGAAGGGATCCCAATTGCGTCAGTCACTCTGACGTAACGTCTCCGTTCCCTCCTTCGGGGAGAGACGTTTCTCATACATTTTAAAGGGGTCCTATTATGCTTTTTCACTTTTTGAATTTTAGTCTGTGTAGTGTGTATGTTTGGGCATAAAAAAGATCTACAAAATTACAAATCTCAAAGTCCAGTCCAAAGGGAGATATTTTGTTTTTAAAAAATCCCTTTTCAAGAACTACAACGAAAGGCTTGTTTGGACTACAAAGTTGTTTTCCTGTATTTGTGACATCACAAATTGGCCTATTAGAATATCATTAAAATAAATCCCGCCTACGGAAATTCGAATGCACATTTCAAAGTCGAAACCCAGTGCAGGTGTTTTTATATCACTGTATTTCTGACGAAAACCGACTGTCTTCAGAAAATTTTGGATGTCATTTTCATTTCATCTTGCATGTAATGTCTGATATAGCAGCGTTTGTGAGAGGAGCGCTGCTTTGTGTACAGCGTTACCGGGGAAACTTCGCTCTCTCCCGCTCCAACAGCGCCTCCCGCTGGTAGAAAATGAATTTGCATATATATGCCGCCACAAATAGTGTAAGTCTGTGGGACTATGGTATAAATAAATTCAACTGTATAACAGTTTCACTGCAATTCATGTCATAATGTTAGAATTAAAGAACAATAAACATAATACATATTACCATTGCACTTATCTGTACATAGTAAATGCAGTTATTTTTAAGCTGTTGTTGACATCTTATCTAAAACGTGATTCAGCCAAAAAAAACAACAACAATATCGTTACCATTTTAATATGTCTTGCAATATCCGTGAGTGCACAGGTTCTGCGTGATCCTCTTGTTCAATATTCTGGGGGGTCTGAACTGATATGGCAATATTGACGAACTTGCTGTTTTGGCAAGGGGCAGGGCAGTACTGAAACACCGTGTAAGCTGTTCGCCAATCACAATGCACTGGGACAGCTAACCAATCACAACACATTTCGTTTTTTGGAAGGCGGGCCTTCATCAAACCCGGAACTAATCGAGCCGTTTGTGCCAGGCTGAGGAGGAAGGTATTGTAATAATGTAAATTATGTGAAAAATAATGCGATTTTCGAACCACCAAGCATGAGAGCATGTTCTAGTACACCCACAAAGCAAAATCAAGACTTTGTAAAAGAGCATAATAGGATCCCTTTAACAAATAGAATATTGCTTGTTAAACAGCTAGACATATTTTATGTTCATACTTTTTAACTGAAACAATTTTGTTGTTTTCACAATAAAACATAATTTGATAAAAATGTACATTTTAAAAAGATGATTATTCAAATAAAATCAAATATATGCAAAAAATTAATAATAAATTGTCATTTTTATTTATTATTTAATTTTAAAAATCTTTTTTCTTTTATTACTGACAAATATGAGTCAGATTTAGTTTATTAGATTCAAATAAACTTAAAAAACTGAGCAGTCCAAATGGATGGAAATTTTATATGCAACTCAAACCAATAAATCTTAAATGTGGGCCTAAATATTTTGGTGAGCGCACTGAAAAATCTCATTGGTCCAAAATTTAGCTTCACATCTGTATGTCAAACAAGCAGAACATACACTATGCAGAATATTTTGTATGTTTGTTTATTTATGTTTTAAACAGTGGAGGCCTGACTAATGCCAATGTGAATTTTTTTTTTTTTTTAATTCCACAGGGCCAAAAGTGACTCTGGTAGTATTATTTTGGTATTATTCCTATACTATTATAGTATTTATTGCAATTTTGCAGTAACATTAAAGCTTTAATGTTTGTATGTTCAGTTAATTTTAGTCTTAGTCGTTTTGTTATGTGCTTCTCTTATTTTTAGTAATGAATGAATATTTTGTTTTAATGATTTTGGTACTTTTAATTTAATTAATTAATTTGTTTATTTTTTGTTTGTTTGTTTATTTGTTTGTTTATTTATGTATTTATCCATCCATCTAATATTTGTTTTATTTCAATTCTAAAAAGTGTCATATGTTAACACACATATATATATATATATATATATATATATATATATATATATATATATATATATAATTATATATATATATATATATATATATTTATATATATATATATATATAATTATATATATGTGTGTGTGTGTGTGTGTATACATGTATATATATATATATATATATATATATATACATATATTATATAAACAAAACTTTTATTTTGGATGCGATTACTCATGATTAATCATTTGACAGTGCTCTAATATATATTATATATATATATATTTTTTTTTAGTTTTATGTAACATATATATAATTTGTTACATAATTAATTTGTTTATTTTTGTTTGTTTGTTTATTTATGTATTTATCCATCCATCTAATATTTGTTTTATTTCAATTCTAAAAAGTGTCATATGTTAACATATATATATATATATATATATATATATATATATTACCTAAAACTAAAATGATATGTGTGTGTGTGTGTGTGTGTGTGTGTGTGTATATATATAAACAAAACTTTTATTTTGGATGCGATTACTCATGATTAATCATTTGAGAGCGCTCTAATATATATATATATATATATATATATATATATATATATATATATATATATATACATACATATATATATATATATATATATATATATATATATATACATACATATATATATATATATATATATATATATATATATATATATATATATATATATATATACAAAAAATATATATATATATTTTTTTTTTTTTTTTTTTTTTTTTTTTAGTTTTATGTAACATATATATGTTACCTCAGTGTCTTGTCTAGAATCAATGACAAACCATAAGTGCTGATATTATAACTTTGAATATTTACATACATTACAAATATATAATTCAGTGTTTAGTTTAAAACATGTTAAAGATACAATTTTGGTTGCACAAGATGAGCCTCCACAGATAATTACTGCCGGAAATTCACATGCTGTCGAACATGACATCAACTGAAATGTACATCAACAGGAAGTAAGTAGACTCTATATGTGGGCATATGTTGGATTTCCTATCCCCATTTTCTCTGTTGCTTTCTCTCTTTCCCAATCCAGAAATGAAATGATTGGGACCTGGCTTTCCACAGAGCTTGATAAAAGACCCTTGTCAGGGAAATTGGCAGCATTGTCATTTCCGAACTTGACTCACGAGATCGCTCTCGCCAGGGTAAGCAAGTACTCTGTCAGTTAATAGGGCTTCCCTCCATTAAACTTTATTTCATTATTTGATATTATTGGGGGCGGGGGTACAGCTGGCTGATGGGACTTGGGCATGGAATAGACATGCTAGTTGGCGAGCTGGCATAAATACAGTCGATTTTTCTCTCTCCTTGCGGAGGAAGGCATTCAGACTGAGGCCTCATTACGCCATAGGTTAGATTAATCTCTCAACCTGTCCTTCCTTCTTTCTCCAACCCACATATACTCGTTCTCTCTCTCTTTCTCTCTCATACACTCACGCAATTGCTATCTACCTTTCACATCCAATCTACTCCTCCATCTGTCCCTCTTGCCCTTCTGTCTCTCTCTCTTTCCCCTCCCAGTCTATTATTCGCTCACCTTCAACCTTGAGAGCGGATGGCGGTGTGGTTTACATCTCCGTATCCCCAAACGTGAGCGCTGGAGTCTAGTGGGGTTAGTGAAAATGAAAGAGCTAATGAAAAGACCGTAACTCAGACAATGACTCGTACAACGTGTCGGGATTCTGGCAGGGGTCTTGATGTACAATTGCTTTTAAAAAACAATCAACATCTCATTAATCTTTGTGGTGCTTTTGTGACACGCTTGATGATGTGAGGGGCTTGCCGTGATATAGCTTAAAGAAGCTATGACATCAAAACTGAAGATCTGTGGCCTTTAGCTCATGTCTGTTAGCTTTGAAGCCTTTTGGCACTCTTACAATTTGATAAAATTGAAGACAATTTTTTTTTTCGTTGGTTAATATTAATATTATTCTTGATGTCATTATTGTTGGGTGTGTATGTATGTATCTATTGTATCGCCTTAATTGTATTCCTATTAATTTTATTTATTTTTCATGGAATACAAAAGGACACTTGTTATTGTTGTTGCTTATATGTTGCTGTATTGCTGTATTTATTTGTAGTTATTAAGTTTACTTAGTATATCTGTAGATTTTTTGTAATCCAAAAGAACACATTATTGTTTTTTTTTTTTTTTTATGAAATACAAAATGCCATATGTGTATACACGATTAATCGTTTGACAGCACTAATATATATATATATTAGTGCTGTCAAACGATTGTATTTTTATATTTTTTTATTTGTTCATTTTTTATTATTCATCGAATACAACAGAACATTTATTATTGTTGTTGCTTCTATGTATTTATTTATTTTTCATGGAATACAAGAGGACATTTATAATAATAATTATTATTGTTATTATTATTAATAATAAGTCTTTTTTTTCTTATTTCAATAGTATCACTGCTTTTAAAGGAAAATCTCAGGAAAACTTAAGTGACTTTTTAAAGCACAGAATGGTTTTCTTTTGCAACTGTCTGATAAATCAGAAAGTAAATGTTATGCTTTTATCAGATCATGTCATAATATCTTTCATAACACTTGAGAAACTATGTGCAAAGTTTAGTGCATATTTATTTGAAGTTGAGACTTTGCCAAAATAAATAAAATAAAATCAGATTTGATCATATATATATATATATATATATATATATATATATATGATCTAAACACTAATGAGGTAAAATGATCTTTTTGCTGGTTCCCAAGAGTTTATAAATAGCTTGTTATTTCTCACAGTGTTGGGATCTTATCAAATTTGTTGGGTTTTATTCAGATATATCACATGATTAAAGCTTATAAATATCATATTTCCAGTCTTCTCTGCCACAGGTTAAAGAGGATAGGCGGGGGGATTTCATACATTTATGTATGACTATACACTTGCTTGTCTTCAGAGCAGATGGAAGTGCTAAATATTCAACATATGCCCAACAAGGAAATTAATGTGAACCTTTTTGATTAGTTACCACCATCAGCCAGCGGTGATTTATCAGCCAACAAACTACATATTTATCACTATTTTTTACCTTCAAGTAAACTAGTGGACAGTCAGGAGTTATCATCACGGGTTAGTTTGTGAATTTTATAACTTGCAAATGCATAAATGCTTATGATGTGCAAGCATATCACAAGCCCATACAGATATACGAACAAAAATGGGCCTAGTCTCACCTGAGGCCTAGTTTCACTCACACAAAAACTTCTCCAGATTCAATGTTAATTAACAGAGAGCGACAGGTGACTAAGGGTCTCAGTTAATGTGATACATGTCCATTATTTTCATAAGCTCATATTCAGTATCATAATTAGGCCTTTTGGAAATCATTGAACTTTTCACTGACGTTTCATCCCTTGACATAAGACCTTGGCGGATGCCCTCTGAAAGTAATATTCAGCTGACTATAGATGGAGGCACATCGATGATTCCAGATAAGAAAATGTTCTTCTGATATACAGATTATAACATTATCCCAGTGATTTTAATTTAGATATAAAGAATAAATATTCATAAAGATAAGAGCAATCATGTGTGAAGTATTAGGAAATTGAAGTCTATTACCAGCCACTATTTGGGGAACTTTGTATGTTTCATTGTAGTTTTATACTAGTTTCATAAGGTCACGTGGCTCTTCTAATACTTAGTATTGATCCGATGTTATTAATAATTCCATTCTGGCTTTCCTAAAAGATCCAAATTATCATAACAATGACTTGACTATTCCACGCAACGGTTCACATCCTTTGGAAGACATATGGCTGTGTCACTCCTTGCTAAAATAAATATGACGGTGACCCAGAAATGTCAATAATGCAGCAAAATGATCAGCACATTTAGTCAGACACCAGTAATGTGACACACTAAAGACGGGAAATGTGTTGAGAGTTCACAGGGTGTTTTGGAATTCCGTGAGAGTTCTCAAACTCTTTGATGAAGTCGGATCCCCAAATGATTCCAGACAACATCTGTCCCTTCACTTTCCATTCCAGATAGTGTAACAAGCATATGGAATCTGTCTGAAGTTATTGTTTTCTCAGAGAATACAATCCCAAAGCTTCCTACAAACCACCTTTATCTTAATGGACTGTTCATCCTTTGGGCATTAAAGGTTCTTGTTTTAGAACCGATAATAAGAAAATGACATCTCTTATATAGTGGATACATTTAAAACTACTTTTTAGAAGTATTTTGAACTTGTCAATGCTTTGGAACTGGATTTTCAATTACATAAAAGTGATGATTTTGTAAAACATTACCACAAGGGTTCTTTGCATTTATATTCACTTATGCTTGAAGATAAACACAAAATAGTCTAAGCAAAAATAGTTTCTTGTTTCCTATGGTGTACCAAGTCTTCAGCAATACAATAGATTTGTGTGATAAAAAAAGAAGTCTGGATATTATTTAAGTATATTACAAGGTGGTATAAGCAGATTGTACTAATTTATAAGCCACCTATTTGCCAAACTTTAAAGTTACAAATTGTGTTGCCGGAGCTCACATTGGCGTGTTTATTAGAGTTCTTACGATGCCAGATTCTTGAATCTTTTCAATGAATCAAACAATCCAATTCACTCACCTCTTCTGAGTGATTCATTTCATTCACTGATTCAGCTACATTTATAAACACACCAGAAAGACGGTAATTTCCAAGAAAGCTGTTTTAAGACAGTGACGTACTTTTAACTCATGCTTTTCCATGCACATGTGCACTCTTCAAAAACCAGTAAGAATGTGTTTAAATTACATGTGAACCGCGTTCACTGGATGAAATCCAGCTTTCATTTAATTACTTTAATTTAAATAAAGCGTAAGGAAATGCGGCAATGCACCTGTTATGCTGGTTGCCAGCCACCAGTGAAAACCAAGAAGAAAAAGAAGCGTAAGGAAAGCAGCGTTCAGTTATATGACCCTGCTTTCTGCACAAACCCTGCAGACTATTTTCTTAAAGGGCACCTATTATGCAAAATCCACTTTTACATGATGTTTGGACATAAATGTGTGTTGACAGTGTGTGAACACAACCACCCTACAATCATAAAAATCCATCCTCTCCTTATTTTTTAATTCCCATTAAACCAAAGCAGTCTCACTAGGCATGCCATTTTGATTCTCTAAGCAATATGACATCACATTGCTTAGGCCCCGCCCACGGCGGCTGATTGACATCCTACATATGTGGAGAATATCACATATGTAAACAACGTATGCAATATATGTACGCGGATACGCTGTTTACGTTCAGATCAAAATCGTAAACAGCATATCCGCATATACGGTGCTGCTGACACAGAACAGCACACGTTTACGTATGTGATACTCTCCAAAATGGCGCCAGGGTGACGCGGAGGAGACGAATTGTTGAATAAAGTCGTTATTTTTGTTTTCTTTGCACACAAAAAGTATTCTCGTAGCTTCATATAATAACGGTTGAACCACTGATGTCACATGGATTATATTAACAATGTCCTTACTACGTTTCTGGACCTTGATCGTGTAAGGACCCTTGCTGTCTATGGGAGGGTCAGAGAGCTCTTCAAAAATATCTTAATTTGTGTTCCGAAGATGAACGAAGGTCTTACAGATTTGGAACGACATGAGGGTGAGTAATTAATGACAAAATTTTCATTTTTGGGTGAACTATCCCTTTAAGTAGGCTACATGTAAATGGAAATGAGCCACCTTTCATTATATCGATAAGAATGTCGGAAAAAGAAAAGTCATACGGGTTTCGAAAGACATGAGGGTGAGTAAATGATGACAAGTATTTATTTATTTTTTTTGGCGATGAACTATTCTTTTAAGGTAAGATAACAGACTTTGTGAGGAATTAGCTGAGATTTACTGGAAAATGATTCATTTCCTTTTGAATCCTTAAGCGGTTCTTATATGGGTGAATTACTTAAAAGGCTTAGTCTGGGTCAAACATCTGTCACAGAATTTTCACCTCACCTTGCAGAAGTGTTTACTTCAACAAGTCTCAGCACTGGGGCTCAAGTCTGTCATTTTGACGGCTCTTTGATCTGAGCGTAGCTGCAGATTTTAATACTTGATGCGCCATTAGATGAGGATATGAAGGTGAATCTTCCATCTGAAATTAAAAACAGCCTCAGAATACTACCTCAATAATGCATTAATGCCCTGATTTATCCAGCTGTAATGGAATATTATGCCGTGGGCTAACTGTCTTGGCCTCTTGAATATCTTCTGCCTCCAAAATATGCTCAGCTGCATGGGAGACACTGCTGCTCATTCCTTTACTCATGAATAATGGTTGTGGGCATGATACATGCATACAGAACTTTGGAAATTGTAGTCCTCTGCATTAGAAACGATTATTTAAAGTTTACCATGATAAATCCTCAGCAACTGACATTGAATGTCCATGTGCTTGTTTTTCTGAAATGAATGTTTATTTAAAAGAAAAAAAAAAAAAAACATCTCTCTAGTTTTGCACCTGCTGAATTCATTCAACAGAAAATGAAAAGAAAAACACATTTGGTTTTCTCTGATTGCTCAAGCTCCCCTGTGTTACACAACCAAATGAGCCAAGTCTCTTTAATCTAAGATTTGACATTCAGCAGTGCGAGAAAGTCACTGAACTTGAATCGCATTTGCATCTTTCTCATGATGGATCAGATTAAAGAAACAAGATGATTGCGCAAGGTCCCCTGACAGTTTTTTTAGGCCTTACCTTCAGAATTAAAGGTAATTCTAAACCCGTGCTTCTGTGGATGTTCTCGTACATCAAAAGGTGTTTTGTATGACGAGAAATGTATTTGCATAAATAACAAACAAGTGAGCACACCGCAGATGCACAATGTTTTGGAATAATTTGAGTGAATATGGATGAAAGACGAGGATCATGAAATAAGCATCTGGAATGTTTATCTCTAGCCAAAATGTTGCAGTTTGGATTAGCTACAGATTGAAGCTTGATCATTACACCTGTGCAAAAATATGCATTCTGTAACTTGTAAATGTTGGAAATGAACTGGGTTTGGTACAAGTGAAGCCAAATAAAGGCCTTTCTGTTTCACAAAAGGTTCTTTGTGGCAAAAGAAGGTTCTTCAGATTATAAAAAGGTAAGAAAGAGATGGTTCTTTAAAGAATGGTAATTCCTTTTTGGAACCAAAAATGGTTCTTCTATTTCATCGCTGTGAAGTACCTTTTAAGCACCTTTATTTTTAAGAGTGTAATGGAAAAAGGTTTTTTACATTTTTTTTAAATGTTCTTCACAATGTGTTGGTGTGGGTCTTCTGTGGAGATGCAATGACATTTACTGAGCTCATGGACACCAGATTTCTCAGTAGGGATCTCTCATCAGTTGTCCGTCCAGCATTCTGCACGTGTTTCTCTGGGAAACCATACACTTCATCTCAGTTTCTGTGAACGGTGGATGTTATTTATGGACAGAAGCTGACATGAAACAACAGGGAATGACAGTTTAAAAGGATACTTGACAATCTGGCCAAATTCAAATATCAATGCAAAGGTCAATTAAGTTTGATTTTCCACTTGCAGCTCATGCAAAATGACTCGGCACGGACAGAAGAATTAATTAATGGAGCTTTGCAGATGAAGGCGTTTGTCCCAACCGATTGACCATAAAAAGTCTCTTTTGCGAACAGTGTCAGCTCCACGGGAGAAAGCACTAGGCATATTATTCCCTTCTGCAGGATGACTGAGCGTTTGATTCTATTCAATATCCCGACACAGCCGAACAGTAGCCTGTAAATGTCAATATCCCCTGTAGGCTCCTGTGTTTGTGGTCAACAATCTGTCCCGCTGGTTCGGAACAAAATACAGAAATGCAAATACTGGTGAAACGAAACTTTAAAAAAATAAATAAAAAGCCACTATAATACAGAGAGAGAGAGAGAGAAAAAAAAAAAAAACCGAAACAAGATAAATGATTTTGAGGCGAGTTGAATATATATTGTACATCAGGATGAGAGATCTGTTCCTAGAATTGTGCAAATCCTGAAGTGCCTTCTGGACATGGCTCCAGGACAAATAAGTAAGGCATAATCACAGCCATTCGGTCATTAACACAAAATAAACTCTGACAGGGTAATGAAGACTCTGGAGCAAAGTAGAGTATCCACTTATTACACAACCACTTAGCAAATAAATAAATAAATACTACACATGAAATATTGATTGGAGCTGAACTAATGTTATCTTATATGTAGATTAGCTGAAAGCTTCCAGTAAAACAGTCTGTCTGACAAATGTTCCGGCATATACGTGTGTGTATATCTATGTGTGTGTGTGTGTGTGCGTAAATCATTTCTCCTACAGTATATAAAAATTGCCAGTCAAATGTTTGGAATAATTACAATGTTTAAATGTTTTTGAAAGATGTCTCTTATGCACACCAATGCAGCATTTATTTGATCAGAAATATAGTAAAAAGTACAGTACTCTTGTGAAATATTAAAAATCAAAATGTTTTCTGTTTGAATATATTTTAAAAGGTAATTAATTCCTGTGATGGTAAAGCTCAGTATTCAGTGTCACATGATCATTCAGAAATCATTGTAATAGCTGATTTGCTGCTCAAGAAGCATTTATTAATAGTAAGAGTTTTTTTTTTTTTCAATTACATAACTATTTTACTTTTTCTATATATTTAATAATGAGATTATTAATAATTATCAATAATAATTAATTATTAATAATATTTTTGTATGTCTATAATTATTTAGTTACACTGTAAAGTCTGCAGCCATAAAATATGGCATGCTGCAATATATAAAGCTGCATGTGGGTAGAAGAGTTTGCCCTTTGTGGAAAGGAATGACATATTTGTGTACAGTGAAAGTGTGGTATTAACCTCAGAAAGGCACAGAGTTGTAGGATGTGCCATCAGCAGATCAGAGCTGTCAAAACCAATGTCTCAAACATAGGGCAACACATTACATTTTTAACAGTGGGAGTAAAAGAAGTGAATATTTCATCACCTTTTTCATTATTGTATTTTCATAGACCAGAAGAAAATGGTGTCAGTGCCCATTAAAAACAAAAAGTCATATGAAATACTAAGAACAATTAGGATCTTGGGTTGCATTGACACCGAAAGCAAGCTGTGTGCTGAAGAAGAACTATTTGCAGTGTGCAAACTGAAATATCTGCTTGTAAAAAAATGTAATAAATAAATAAATAGAATTACATTATGAAATTAAGAAACTGGATGTTTCCAGTGCATCAAGACAGCCCCTGCAGTTTTGTTATTAAACACTGCGTTTAGTTCCTCAAGTGGTGTTTTGTCACACGACCTGTTGTATTTCTTTGATTTGGCCCGTAAGGCTGGCTGCCCTAATTCACACCTGTTAAATTGTGAGGATATAAATAACTCCTGAAATGCAGTATTTTCCCTGCCTACTTTAATGTGTCCTCACTCTAACCCGAGTACAAACCCTACTCATACGGCCAAGAGTGCTGAATCACTATTTGACAAGCAACAGCACTTGCAATTTTGGAAAATACTTCAAAACTGAAATACTCTCATGCTTGCAATATCTAAATATACTATCAATTGTAAAGCTATTCACTTAATAGTTGTAACAATTGATCCTAAAAAGGTAGAAGTGAATCTATCTATCTATCTATCTATCTATCTATCTATCTATCCATCCATCCATCCATCCATCCATCCATCCATCTGCAGCAGTAGTCTAATGACAGGACTACAAGCTTCATTTCTCTAATGTAGTTTGGCAGCTGTGAGATATCAGAGCAAGTTTTGTAAAGCGACAGCGCTAATTCTGAGTAAACAGAAAAGAGTGAAGGTTGTGTTGAGTGTTTCAAAAACGAATCAAGGTTAGTTTATGGAGTTGAGTAGTGGTTAAAATCTGAGCTGGCAAGCTCTGGAAAGGGTGATCTATGAACTGAAGAGCTCTTTAAATCCCACATCACCACTGTGCCCTTGAGCGAAGTGCTTACTTCTAGGTTTGCCCAAAGGGGACCGCCTCCTGTAGTAAGTGTACTGTAAGTCGCTTTGGATGAAAAGTATTTGCCAAGTAATGTCTGTCATTTTTAACATTTTCATCACAAGTGCCCTTGGAGAGATAAAACTAAATCAGTGGCTCTCAACTGTTCAAGTATGTTTGATGCAATCTAAACATCTAGTGCCATCTAGTCACAACAATTTGTTAAGCTAACTGATATCTGTGAGTGCAGAAGCTTTATGTGTGACATATTTTGATTAATATCAATATTCCTCTAGTCAAAATAAATCATCAGTCCCTTCACTGGCCATTCTGGAAGTCTGTGGATAAAATCAACCAGATCAGCATATGAGCTAGGCCTATGTATTTCAGATTTTGATCTTAAAATATCTCTTATCTAAATTACACAAAGTCGGTAGATATATAGATAGATAGATAGATACTGTATATCACCACATTTTGTTTCATTTCTGAATGAATTTGCATTTTTGAACAAATCGATTAAGTAAATATTTTCATGACACATAAAGAATGTGGCTGCATCCAAAATCGCATTCTTACCTGCTTTATAGGAAAAAAACAGTATATGAACAGAGTATTATGTCTGAATTCACAGTATTCATATGAGAGTAGGCAAAAAGTACCCTGATGATCTACTTTTTCCTGGTGAGATTTATTTTGAATTGTGAAATTGCTTATTTACAGGTGGGTTATGTATTTTTTTTCAAAAACGCTTTAGAAAACTGAGTCAGGCCCAGTACTAAAACAAACTTGTAGCCAATCAGCAGTAAGGGGCGTGTCTACTCATGATGCAAGGAGAGAGCGCTCATCAGTGCACATGATGGACATTAGCTGAGCCGAGCAACGACAGAAAAGATAGAGATGACGGATAAAAAACAAAAGAGGAAAACGTCTGCGGAACAAAAGAAGGCTTACACCGTGTCTACACCGGACGCGACAGTTGTTCTGTCGTGGTCTGTCTACACTGGACGCGACAAAGCGACTGTTGAAAATCATTTGAAATTTGTGTCAGTATGTCATAAATAGAACACGGCAGCAGTTTACTGTTGGGGATTTGTTGTGTTGTGGCACGGCATCCAGTGTAGACAGCATCACTGATTATAATGAGTTCTATAGTATTTTGTTGCGCTGCGCCGCTCGCGTCTGGTGTAGACACGGTGTTACGATAAGGCAAGAAGTAGGACCCGTGTAAAAATCGGATCAGCTTTCCAGCGCTGGAGAGAACTCAAAGAGTGGGAAGGCCTGCGATCGGACGCCGAGGTTGCTTTGTTTCTTCTCAATAGGTGAGTAACATTGGTTTTGCTTTGTTTCACAGAACTATCGTTGCCGTATGTATGTGTGGGGCGGAGCTATCAAAATAGGGGCGAGATCCTTTTGGGGTAGGGGCGTGTTTGTCAACATTGCCTATCAGAAATCACTTAGCCCACCTTTAATAAATTGGCTAATCTTCAACATGTTTGCCATTAAAAATTAGTTTGGATTGATCTTTTGGATTGATTTTTTGTTTGTTTGTTTGTTTGTTTTTTACAGTGCACCTAAAATGCTGTTTTATAAGATAAGTCAAAGGCAATTTTGCAACAGGTAGGATTCAGTTTATGGCACTTCTTATTCTCATTGAACAATGGCTGTGTCCGAAATCGTCCCTATAATTTCCTATTAGTCCACTAATATAGTTCAATTGAAGAAGTGAAAGAAAACAAGTGAGTGAATTCAGACACTGGTGCACCGGAAGGGCTGCCACTTTTGGTAGTTTGTGCTTACTGTTTAAAAATCTTGGCAAACTGGCAATTCCAGGAGTAATGAAAAGATTTGCTATTTGATAATCTATTAAAAAATAAATTTACACCTGTTATGGGATAATGCTGTACCCACTTTGAACAAGCGGTTTGGAAAGTGGATGGACGATTCATCTTCTGACGAGATGCGAGAATTTATTCAGTGTGACACTCAGTGCATTATGGGTAGTCACTAGACGTTGTGTGTACATTGGACACTCATGTACACTCATTGTTGCATTGGATTATGGGATTGAATAAGTGCTCTCGATAACACACACACACTCTCAAAGTTGCCCTATTTAGGCTTATGGGGGTGATTTCGGACACAGCCAGTAACTGACAGTTGCACAAATCTGACAGAAATTCAATAACGTCAAGGCTGTATTGTGATTGGTTAGCAAGGCACACATGATGCAGCATTGTGCTTTCTCCAGTGGTAGAGCCAAGGACCCTGGTTTCTCTCAATAATAAGACCATATCTCACTGGACATTTTACCATCCCATGAGACCACGAGAGAGGATATGTGAAAGGCAGCAAAGCGAAGCAACTGATGCTTGTAGGTCACATGAAAGTAACAAAACGACGAATGCAGTATGCACTTTTTGGGAAGTAAATAAAATGAAGTATTTACAAAGAGAGTATGTGAATTTCAGACACAGCCAGTCAATTATTTTGTTCCTGAATAAATCAGCGTTTTTTAATGAATCAATGATTCACTCATAAAAACAGTCACTTGTTGCCACCTACTGGTGTAACATCACACTCCTCAACGCTAATGCACAGACTTACTGAAAATTGCAAACAATCTGATTTCAAGTCATTCTTTTGGGCCAAACAGAATAATACCTGCACTTTCGGTGGGTTGAGCACCAAGCCTCGATTATACCTTGAATGTATAAAGTTGCTTTGAAAAGCAACTGCCAAAAAATATAAATGTCACACTTTTGTTATTTGCCCCAGTTTTGCCGCTCTCTTTAGCATGCATAATAAAATTGTGGTGTATGACCACACAGCTTATTGCTTGTTTATTTTATAAAATAAAATAAAATAAAAAATAATGATGATTATTATTATTATTATTATTATTATTATTATATTTAAGCAATACATGATTTGTATACACTTAATTTTATTAAATTTATTTTATACACATTTTATGTACACAGATATTTGTATATTATTATACATTTCCATCATATCATGTAGCACAGTTTGAGAACCACTGAGCTAAACAAATATACACAAACACTGAAGGAAGGAAGTGTATAGCTTGACTATAGAATCATATATTAAGGGTGGAGGGGATATTTGTCTAAGTGCACTTGAATGTATTTTTCTGAACACTTCACGGGAGTGTTGATACTAGCCAGTCCTCTGAGACCATCATCATGTCCTATCCAGCAGAGCACATCTGCATCTGTCTCTATAAAATGAGGAGCCGAAAGTGATGTCTCCGATCACCCGGTGTGTGCGCTGCAGTGCCCATAAATAGAGTAGTAAATGTAATTACAGCGTAGAGGGAACGCAGGTGCCCGTGGTTTGGTGTGCGTGTGTGCGCTCACAGGTCTCACCCATATGTCTTCACACAGATGTGTACTCTGTAGACACTCTGATATGACTGTTCCACAGAGACCTGTACTCCAGCTGGGGAGAGGTGTTGGCAGGTTTGTGTGCGTGGATGCTTTCACCGTCCCAAGCTGGTTGATTAATTCTGCAAAGTAGCTGCAGTAAACTTTGTTTACTTATTTATTTCTGTATTCCTTTCCATGTCAGTTGACTTCACAGACATGATGGTTTTAATAATGGGATTAATATGTATCCCTTGTGCTGTGCTGAAAAATCCTTCATTTGGTGTTTCTGGTCAAAACTGACTGGCCTTTTAAAAACTGATTGTAAATATCTCATTATTATCACCACATCTTGGGTGTTTTTATCAACTTGTTTTCTTTCAATTACCAAAGTTTTTTTTTTTGTAACTGATTAATCACCTCAGTGATCTGCGCTCATGCACCTCAGATTTTGAGTGAAAAAAATTAAAAATAAATAAATATATATATATATATATATATATTTATGTGGATAATTTTGGCAATATTCACTCAAAAACAGGTGCATATGCTCTCATATCAGTTAGGCCCTATGATCAATCAGTTCCAGAAAGAAATACAAAACCTGTGCAATTGAAAGCAAACAAGTTGTTAAAAAATGAATTTAAAAGTTGGTAATACAGCATAAAGAGAAATTAATAAGCATTTTTTTTACAGTCATTTTTGACCAGGAACGTCACATTATGGGATTGAACGGTTTACAAATTTTTAAATATGAATATTTTTCTTATATAAACGATACATTTCACTTCAGAAGGCCTTTATTAACCCCCGGAGCCATGTAGAGCACCTTTTATGATGGATTTATGCATTTTATTTTGCTTCAGAATCTTGACCACCATTCACTGATCATTATAAAGGGTGGAAGAGCCAGGCCATTTTTTAATATAATTCAGAGTGTATTCATCTGAATAGCCTGGTCTCATTTTATATACGTAGGTATTAGTACAGAACATTTTCAAGAACAAAACGTACAATTTTCTACATTTTTTTGATGCTGAAATGTACAGTTTGAACATATTTCAATGTTTAAAAAGTAAACATTGCTATGTAGTTTAAGCTAAAAAACGTAAACTCTTTACTATTTTTAGACCCCTTTACCCTCAAACTTAAACCTAGCCATTTTATAGCGAATATAAAAAATATATTATATGTAACTAACCAAAATGTGCAGGGAAATGACAATATAGCATTAAAAAGATATACATATTTTTAAGTCACTAATCGCTAGTAGCTGTAAAGACAAATGTGACAGACAGATAAGTGCAGTATACGTTTAGATGCTGTAAATACATCAGTATTGTATGTTTTAGTGCCTGTAAAAACATGTTTTGTAGAACCACATTTTACGTAAAATGCATACAAATTATCATGAGATCACGTTGGTCTGAAAGAAAGTCATATACACCTAGGATAGCATAGGGTAAGTAAATCATGGAGTAATTTTCATTTTTTGGTTTGAACTATCCCGAAAAAGCATTTTAAAAACTGGATGTTCTGAACATTCAGAAACAAGTTATGGGAAAATTTTTAGAACAAATCTTTGTTAGATTGGTACCTGCAGAAACATACATACTGAAGTGTGTTAGCACTACATGTACGGGATAGCATGATTGCAAACTTTTGCAAACTTCTGCAAAGATGTTGCATCAGTCCTCATTGGTCCTGAAAGACATGACTGCACATAAGATCATCTGCACTTTTTGCCTTTCCCTCCTGTATCTTTTAGGTTCTCCTGTTTCCGTAGGTGTTGTGAATAAACCTCAGGGAAGCATCACGACCACTGTTGTGACATAAACAGGCATCCCAGCATGCTCAGCTAATGAGTATGCAGGCTCTGTCTTCTTCTCTCTCTCAGACACACACAAGCTCTTTGCGATCAGTCTGTGACATGAAGCGTGGACAAAGTCCTGGAAGACTGCAAGACTGCTAGAACTCTCAACTCCACTGTCTACACCTGCTGTGGAGTGTTTTTCTTATACTGTTCCTTAACATCAAAATGAATAACATCTCGGCATCAACTCACCTTTAAAAAGTTTAGGTTTTGGAAATTCATATATAATAACATTGATAATAATAAGAAATGTTTCTTGAGCATCAATTCAGCATATTAGAATGATTCTGAAAGATCATGTGACACCGAAGACTGGAGTAATGATGCTGAAATTTCACATTAATATATTATATTTTTATTACAAGTTATTTTAAATTACAATAATATTTCACAATAGTACTATCTTTACTGTTATGGCCAAATTAATGCAGATACACAAATGAAGATATTTTGAAGAATGTTGATATCCAAACAGCTGACGGTAGCCATTGCTGCCATAGTAAGAGGAAAATAAAAAATACTATGGAAGTCAATGGCTGCCGTCAGCTGTTAGGTTACCAACATTCCTCAAAATATCTTCTTTTGTGTTCAACAGAAGAAAGAAACTTATACAGGTTTGAAACAACTTGAGGATGAGTAAATGACGACAGATTTTACATTTTGGGATGAACTATTGCTTTAATTTACGAGACTTCTTTTAAAAAAAAAAACCAAAAAAAAAAAAAAAACAAAAAAAAAAAACCATTAAATACTTTAGGTTACACCAACAACACTAAACTTAAAAAGGATAGTTCACCCAAAAATAAAAATTCTGTCATCATTTATTCACCCTCTTCTCTTTCCAAACCCATACAACTTTTTTTTCTTTCTGCAGAACGCAGAAAAAAAGAAATTCTAAACTATTATTTTGCATTCAGTGAAAGTCAACAGGGTTCAAAACACACACTCAAAACAATAAAAAAAATAATAAGAATATTTGTGTTCCACAGAAGAAAAATAGTCATACAGGTTTTGTCATGAGAGTGAGTAATTGAGAATTGTTCATTTTTTGATAAACTATTCCTTTAATGTCTATAATCAATCTGCATATGCAAGACTGGGACAACCATAGAGTTTTCCCACAGTGTATTCAGCACCATTCCCAAAATGCGCACTTCATAAAACCCAGCATTTGGTTTTACTTTGAGTTCCATTAGGCTTTAATGTCACATATTTCTTTATAGCGCTAATTTTGCAGCATAGATCCCTTAAGACATATTTTTGCACCGTGCCCACTGAAACCTCATTCCTCCTCCAAAACTCCACCGATTTATTCTCTGAGTTTCCTCGGCAAGATGATGTTTTACATGTGGAGTGTTGTGTCCGGCTGACCATGACTTTCTCTTCATTGTGAATGCAGGCAGGAAGTACTGATGCATGAAGCCTCCGCTCCTATAAGGATGAGTCCCTCGGAGCATCTGCTATGAGATTATAAATGAGGCAGCCAGTGCCACAAGGACAGAGGAACTACTGATGGACTTTGATCAAACCTGTCCGAGTGGAGAGCGAGAGAGAGTGGTTATTTTAATGATATCCAGTCAAATAAAAGATTATTGTCTATCAGACATAGGTATTTGCAACAAAATACTGTTCCTCCAACTGATCCTAGTGGGTATATTTACATAAAACCCTGTGGAACACAAAGAAAGAAAGAAATACAGGTTTGTAACAGCATGAGGGTGAGTAAACAATGACAGAATTTTCCTTTAAGCTTAAATCATGCCTAAAAAAATTGCATTTTTCATGCAGGTCCAGTTATATATGTAAACAAACACGATTGGCTGTTTTATCTGTAAGGCAGGACTACGGCCTCCTATTTCTTCTATTCATATGTTCATGAGTGGACATCTCTCTTAGCTTGTGCTAGTGTTCATCATATGAAATAAATAAGGTACCATCAATAGTTTTTGACTGTTAGAATAAAAATATATATACTGTGTGTATATATATATATATATTCATTTATTTGAAATATAAATTTTCTGTAACACTATAAATGTTTTTTGTCACTTCTGATCAATTTAATACAGTAATGTATGATGGTATGATGACTACTGTTAATTTTTCCTTTGATATGTCATTATTTACGAACCAAGCGCCTAATAAGTCTAGGCTCACTAAAAAGGCACACTAAAAGACACATTGATTTTCCAGAGCTGAAACATCAAAACAATATAATCACATTCAGTGGACGTTAAAACCTTTTTCATTTATTTTACATTAAAGCTCTCTTCTCAGGCAAAATCATTTATTGGCTCGCCTATGTTTCATTCTGGCTGTGTTGTTAACGACAATGTATATTTGATCTGCTTTAGAATGAGATATTACTAAAACCCAGTACAGCGCTGTTGAAAAAACAATAAATCATCAGAGATAATCAGCCCTGGTTGAGCTGAGGAGAATTTCCTCATAAACTGATCCTAAACCAGTTTTCACTACTCAAAGTCAGACTGAGCAATTTGGAAATCCACATAAAACCATAAAAACTAATCACAGATCGGAGGAAGTGAGGATTTTCACCACATTTCCCACCCGCAGAGTAAATTTTCTCTATCAAATCTGACTTTTTATGCTTTCTCTCTTTTTTCTGGTATTGATCAGAAAGGAGGCAGATGACAGCTAAAGTAATGCTTTTTTGAGGCTTGAGCGAGTGTTTCAAAGGAGATGAATTACACAGTGTGTTATAAATGTCCCACAGAGCTCCTGTTGGGTCCCACCCGGAACAATCTATTTGTAGAATGTCAGGGAAAAAAAATTGGGGATATAAATCTTTGATTTGTAAATAGCAAATTGGGAATAATCATTGAAGTGAATCTGTTTTTGATGGGGGTGGCACAGGGGGTTTTGGAGATTATGCTTTGGTGCTTTTGGATTTCATTTGTTATCAACAACATGATTAGTAAGAGCCCTAGCCAAACAGACATTTGATCACATGGCAGACTCAGGTATGCATCTGATCTGATTAATATTTCATGCAATCAGAAGACCATAATAAACAGACTTCTACTCCGAGCCTTATAATTATAAAAATAAATGTAAGAAATTGGCAATGGCCTCACTGAAGAGACTTTTAATTTAAAAAAGTTAATTTATTGCATTAGGGTAGGTTTACACCCTACAACAACAATTGTACTAAAAACAGAAAAGTTTGCATTTTTGAAAAGGTTTGTGTAAAGACGGCAGAGTTGTCAAAACGATCCCAGTTCACACAGATTCATGAAAACAACTATAATGCTGTATTATGCATGCCAGGCCAGTTGTTGGCGATGTTACTTTGTAAAGAAACACTAAGCATCTGCACATACAGGTGCATCTCAATAAATTAGAATGTCGTGGAACAGTTCATTTATTTCAGTAATTCAACTCAAATTGTGAAACTCATGTATGAAATAAATTCAATGTACACTGACTGAAGTGGTTTAAGTCTTTGGTTCTTTTAATTGTGGTGATTTTGGCTCACATTTAACAACAAATTAGAATACTTCATAAGACCAAAAAAAAAAAAAAAATTTTTTTCCTTCTGGAAACTATGTTCATTTACTGTATATGTACTCAATACTTGGTAAGGGCTCCTTTTGCTTTAATTACTGCCTCAATTCGGCGTGGCATGGAGGTGATCAGTTTGTGGCACTGCTGAGGTGGTATGGAAGCCCAGGTTTCTTTGACAGTGGACTTCAGCTCATCTGCATTTTTTGGTCTCTTGTTTCTCATTTTCCTCTTGACAATACCCCATAGATTCTCTATGGGGTTCAGGTCTGGTGAGTTTGCTGGCCAGTCAAGCACACCAACACCATGGTCATTTAACCAACTTTTGGTGCTTTTGGCAGTGTAGGCAGGTGCCAAATCCTGCTGGAAAATGAAATCAGCATCTTTAAAAAGCTGGTCAGCAGAAGGAAGCATGAAGTGCTCCAAAATTTCTTGGTAAACGGGTGCAGTGACTTTAGTTTTCAAAAAACACAATGGACCAACACCAGCAGATGACATTGCACCCCAAATCATCACAGACTGTGGAAACTTAACACTGGACTTCAAGCAACTTGGGCTATGAGCTTCTCCACCCTTCCTCCAGTCTTCCGGACCTTGGTTTCCAAATGAAATACAAAACTTCCTCTCATCTGAAAAGAGGACTTTGGACCACTGGGCAACAGTCCAGTTCTTCTTCTCCTTAGCCCAGGTAAGATGCCTCTGACATTGTCTGTGGTTCAGGAGTGGCTTAACAAGAGGAATACGACAACTGTAGCCAAATTCCTTGACACGTCTGTGTGTGGTGGCTCTTGATGCCTTGACCCCAGCCTCAGTCCATTCCTTGTGAAGTTCACCCAAATTCTTGAATCGATTTTGCTTGACAATCCTCATAAGGCTGCGGTTCTCTCGGTTGGTTGCGCATCTTTTTCTTCCACACTTTTTCCTTCCACTCAACTTTCTGTTAACATGCTTGGATACAGCACTCTCTGAACAGCCAGCTTCTTTGGCAATGAATGTTTGTGGCTTACCCTCCTTGTGAAGGGTGTCAATGATTGTCTTCTGGACAACTGTTCTTCCCCATGATTGTGTAGCCTAGTGAACCAAACTGAGAGACCATTTTGAAGGCTCAGGAAACCTTTGCAGGTGTTTTGAGTTGATTAGCTGATTGGCATGTCAACATATTCTAATTTGTTGAGATAGAGAATTGGTGGGTTTTTGTTAAATGTGAGCCAAAACCATCACAATTAAAAGAACCAAAGACTTAAACTACTTCAGTCTGTGTGCATTGAATTTATTTAATACACGAGTTTCACAATTTGAGTTGAATTACTGAAATAAATGAACTTTTCCACGACATTCTAATTTATTGAGATGCACCTGTACACACACACACACACACATATATGTATATATACTGTATATATATATATATATATATATATATATAAGTGCTGTCAAACGATTAATCACATCCATAAAAAATTTTTGTTTATGTAATATATGTGTATGTACTGTGTATATTAATTATGTATATATAAATACACACACATACAGTATATATTTTGAAAATATTTACATGTATTTGCATGTATATATTTATATTTAAATAATTCATATTATATTTATTTTATATTATATTATATATTACATTATATATTTATATTATATTTTTCTTAAATATATATATATATATACACATGCATGTGTGTGTATTTACATATACATAAATATACACAGTACACACATATATTACGTAAACAAAAACTTTTATTATGGATGCGATTAATCGCGATTAATCGTTTGATAGCACTAACACACACACACACACACACACACACACACACACACACACACATATATATATATATATATATATTTTTTTTTTTTTTTTTTTTTTCTTCTGTCATGACAACTCTCGGAGGGATTGGCATGGTAATGTACATGACAATGTTAATGTATTTGGTCTTGGCGGAATAAATCTGCTACGCTGCTGCTGCTGTTCCGAGACTTGCTACTGCCAATACATCCATAACATGCTGCTGTGAGCATGTAAGAAATACTGCTGCTGCAAATATAACATACATGAAATAACCCCCATATAGCATACATGAATCACCTTGTAGTAAATCTATACAGGTGGATCTGGGGAAGGTGGAGGGTTTCTGAAGCACGTTATGAACTGCTATAACAAGCACTAGTCATATATTTAAATGTTGAGCAGAGAGCTCATTAGCTACCGATACTGGAGAGAAGCAATCAGCTGTGCCATGTGATAATGATGTCATTAGGTCAGATTGAGTTAGACCTATCAGACTGGCCATCTAGAGTTTCATGCCAGAACACACTCTCTCTCTCTCTCTCTCTCTCTCTCTCTCTCTCTCTCTCTCTCTCTCTCTTTAAATATACTTTTTTTTCAGGATTCTTTGATGAACAGAGAGAGTTAAAAATAACATTTATCTGTAACCATGTAAAAAAATGAATAAAATACTGTCACTTTTGATCAATTAAATGTTAAAATAAAGATATTTGTGAATCTAATATAGCATACTTTTGAAAGGTAGTGCAACTACGCAAAACTCAAATCAATGTTGTATGTCCATCATAGTTTCAAGGACAGAATTCACAAAATATATTCTAATTTCAGGCAGTTTTGAATTAGATGTGTCAACATTCAAACATACATTTGTGTGATTCAAAATACAGTAGTTATGGCTATATAATCTATGTGACAACAAGTCCCTGTCTTCCCTATAATTTTTTTTTTTTTTCTTTCAGGCATCAACAAAAGCCATTTTTCCAGAGCTTTCTCAACCATGTCAACCAAAAATCTGTTTCACACTCAAGAGCTTGTTCTTCCCATCATTACCAGAGCAATAGCTGCTTAAATAGAAGTGCACAACAGAGGTCTGTTCTTCTGATTGTGAACAGTGTACAAAGAGTTTGTGACTTTAAGTCCAAAACCTCTTTTGAGCAAGAATCATTGACTAAAGATGCATTCTGGGCTAAAGGAACTGCTAGCCCATTTATAAACACTCCTTAATGAGCTGGCTGGCCAGCTGCCTATGAAAAAGAAAGCCTGCCATTTATTAGCAGTGTAATTAGCTACACCCACCTACAAACCCCTGAGACAAAACTGCTTGTACACCTCACTGGTAATTCACCACTTTGTTAAATCTGCATTTTGCAGCACATCTCTTGTGTTTTGTAAAGTCATAAGAAGCTACACTAAGGAAGTCGAGCCTGTGAACCCTGGCGTCTCTGTAGTATTTCAACCGTTCCTCATTACGACCACAATAACCAGGCTGATGGATGCAGAAAACATCCATCACTCCACCATGCAGCGCTGCAAGCAAGTCAAACATTACAGAAGTGAAATTATCACTGCCCATCATTTTTTCCCCAGGCATTAAATGTGGTATTTATCACAAGGCTGGTCACCAATCTGCTGCTTAAAAAAAAAAAAAAAAAGGGTCGGCTAGCACTGGTGTGAAAAAATCTCTCCTTGGACCATTTAAGACAGGCACAACTTATAGATGCGGCAGAAGTAAAGGCTGTGTCTAATAATTAATTAAACAGAGTTTTATGTTCAAAGCCATGAATACTAACGCCCTTGTGAGTTCTTATTTTATCTTTTTTTTTTTTTTTAATCAATTACTTGCTGAGTCTTCCTTAACATGAATTTCCAGTTAAACTTTGTCCCCAGTCATTTAGGTCCCATGCAGTAATGAGTGTGTACAAGTTTTGTACTTTCTGTATGAGAATGGAAAGGAATATTTCATTTAGGCCTACAACATTAATTTTTCTACCCTTGTTCTAATATTGACGAATTTGGATTATTCTAAATGTATTCTAAATGAGGGGAGTGTGCCTGGAGTTAGTAATTAGCATAATAAAAACTCAAACTATTTCCATATAAGGGCTTTCCGCACAGCAGTTACTGTAGGTTATATCCAATTTGTAAATGTCTCACGTACTCGTTTTATGTCTCACTCTGAAAAGGAGTTGAAACACAAACGAAACTGCATAGACTTCATGTAATCAATAGCATATTTATACAGACTGTACAAATAATTAAACATTACCACACAAAGTGTGCTGAGACTGCGTTATTCCACCGAAGGTAAACAAACGCTTGTGATAGCTATTCAAATCAATAGTGTTGCCCAATAAATCAGTTCAATAAACAGGTGAAAACTGAGATACTTACTTTTTTAGACACAATGAGTCCTGTTACTTTATTTGTTTTGCCAGCGAAAACAGTTCAGAGTCAGTTGTGTATCTCCAAATCAGTCGATAGACTTTTCTAAAAGAATCTGTTTTGAACGAATCACTTGAGTAAATGACTCCTGAATGAACCAGTGTTCTGTACAAATCTGCTGAATGAATGATTCGATGATTCATTAAGTAATATGAGTCAAGAGTTACTTAAAAATTCCACTAATTTACAATACATTTAAGTGTGAACATACCAATGAATAAGAAATGTTGCACATAATATTTTTTATTTTTTTGTTACGTATGTGCGCGGTTAATGAATCAGACTAAATGACAGATAAAGATTTATATAAGACATTTTATATGCATATGCCACTGCAAAATTGGATATGCGCCAATGTAAAGTGAAATGACATTGTGCCCGAGCATTCAGCTGATTATTTCCCAGTTGGCTCTTATAATAGGACTCATTCGTGCGGTATAGCTTGCCTCAGTTTATGTTTTATGCCTTATTTTTCCGTTAGAATAATAAATACAGCCAGCTCCAGAGGTGTCTTGAAATATTTCATGGTTCTCGCCAATGACATTATGCTTGAGTATCTTCTCAGCAGTCCTGGCTCGCTGTATTTGAATTTATGTAGGGTTGTAAAAGTGAAATTGATTTCCGATCAAGCAGAGGAGCTGGACTGGGTCTCATCCAGTCCCATTAGCTCTGCATCAGAGGAGAGACGTGTAATTGCTGCCGATCACATATTAGAGTGAACCCTCAGCGACTGCTGACTGTGCGGAGACAGAAGCAGAGGTAACAAAGACGCCAACACTCATTTAAAAGCTATTTCTGATGTTTTGTGTTGCAAATGTAATGTAGCTCGGAGAATTGAAGACACGGCAAAATTGATAAAAAGCAAAAAGTTTGTACTAGGCCGCAAAATAATGAATGAACGTCGTATTCAATAAATGTAAAACTAAGTTGCATTTTATTTTAACAATACAGCAAGTGCAACTTATGAGCTAAGCACTTAACAAAGAAAAGCTAAAATTGAGTTTTTGAACTGTAAAACCATAGGGGATGTTCTCAGAATGTTCTGACAATGTTATAAACAAACACTCTTCCAGTAGCATTTAGCTAAATGTTCATTCAAAGATATCTCTTCATTAATAATGTTCTCAAAACATTATTCATACATCATTCATGGAACTTTTTTTTTTCTGTAACATTTTAGTTTAACATCCATCTAAGTTTTATTTATTTGTTTATTTTTTAAATATTACTTTTTACATGATGTAGCCAATGCAAAATAATAAAATGGAATGTTCCCTTAATATTCATACTGTATTTGTTACAATCGCTGTCGGAAGGAACACAGAGCCATGGATAACACGAAAGAGTCTTTAATAAATCCAACAAACACAGGGTATTTCCACACAGGGAACACGGAATGACACATGAACGGAACTGGTAGACCCGACAAACACAAACTGAATGGACTGGGGCTTAAGAACACAGGACAATCAGGTAAGAACAAGACACACCTGGAATCAAATGAACACAATCAACGGGAGACAGAAACTGGGTCACGGAGCACGTGGGGAGCAAAACACAACAAAAACAGTCCAGGGGCATGACATTACTCCCCCCTCCCGGAAGGCGCGTCCCGCGCCGTAACAATTCCACCGGGGAGGGGGGAGCGGGCAGATAGAGTCCAGGACAGTGATGAAGGAGGGAGGAGCCAGGGAGGAGACAGGAGGGACTTCGAGGATGCAGCGCCAGATGGGACCCAAGCCACAGCCATAATGTCGACCCACGGTGGAGCCGACGGAGGGAGGAGCCATGGTGGAGGAAGGTCTGACGACTCCAGGGGGCCGACCAACGGTGGCGGAGCAGGTAGTGGAGGAGCCCGAGGCGGAGAGCCGATGAGCCAGAGCGACAGGGAGGATCCGGGGGACCAAGGCAGAGCAGATGGCGCCGGCGACTGAGGCAGAGACGGGGATCCAGATGGCCATGGTGGAGCCGGAGCGACAGAGGACTGAGGAGGAGCTGCAAGGATGGAGGAGCCTGACGGAGCCGGAGGAGTGGAGTGCTGAAGCACAGGATGGTCGACGACAGATCAAGGCGGAGCCGGAGGGACGAGGGAGCCCGGCGGAGCCAGTGGACAGATGGGCCACGGCGGAGAGGAGGGAGCTAGGAGCCATGGTGGAGCCGACGGGTCAGCAGGCTGAGGCGGAGTCCGGGCCTCGGAGGCTGGAGACGGAGGTGAGGGATACTCCAGCCACGGTGACGCTGGAGGATGGCAGTCCGCTGGAGGATGGAGCTCGCACCATCCTGATAGTGGGCTGAGGGCGAGCAGAGGGGCTGCCAGATGACAGTGAAGGAGGAGGCAGGAGCGGGCGGGAGGGCAGGCATCCGCGAGCCTCCGGGCTTTCAGGGCTGAACTCAGGAATGGGAGCCCTCTCTGGGCTTAAAGAGCCACAAAACGGTATTAATTGTTTGAATTTCTTTAAAAATGACACAATTTAAAAGCTGAGGGTCCTGAGATCTTGTTTCATATCAGAAGTAACCTGCTCTGTCTTTTCTGTCGGTGTGTTGTTTCCTCTTTGCTCTGCGATGTATTTTTCACTGCGTGAGTGTAGTGTGAGAGAAGCATTGTTTGTCGGGCATAGCAACAGTAACTAAGGGTGGGCGGGTTTTGCGAACGGTCAATTTATTTGCTATGCTTAGTAACGTAAAATTATGCTAGACATAGCATAATTGATTTTATATTAACTTGAAAGAAATAGCCTAACCTAAAAGAACGACTTGTGGATTTATGTGAACACCAGCAAGCAGGAATAATGCTCAGAATGCTTGTGGATTAAACATCTCAGATGACGTTCATCGCCATGGATTGGTTTTATCGGTTGCAAGGTAGGACATGGATTTAATTGCGAACTGTTAGTAGGCTACTGATTTTATGATTGATCATGCTACATGCTACGGAATTCGAGTCCACACATGTCCAACTAGAAGTGACAGCCTGGTGAATAATCTGCATTATAAAAAGGGGGGAAAAAAAATCTTTAAAGGTTATTCACGATTACGTATTGCTGCCAAGGTCTTTACAGTGCTTTGTAATATGGAGCTGTTTGGCAGATCGGGATCTATGTAATTATTTCGTATGCACACCGTAATTTAAATGCGGCAGACTTTAACGGACAGTAAAAAAAAAAAAAAGCCAGAACACCGTATAACTCCAAGCCGTAACCGTAACTTCATTTTGAGGCGCAGAACGCTATAACTCAATTTGAGCGTTCCAAACAAAGTGAAAGAACTGTAACTGGTGTTATACGGTGTTCTGCTTTGGTTTATGGGGCTTTTCGAAGTTACGGTTGAGACCACCCATTATTTTCTCGGAAAAACAACGAAATTGACCCAAGATTCTTATGCACATGATAAAGGATGTCTTCAATGTCCCAAAAATATCAATAACTCATTTTCGACCAAAATCAAAATTACGGTCTTTTGCCTTTGCACGGCAGTATATATATATATATATATATATATATATATATATACATATATATGTGTGTGTGTGTGTGTGTGTGTGTGTTTAAATTTACATTTAGTCATTTTGCAGAGGCTTTTATCCAAAGCGACTTACAATTGGGAAATACATAAAGTGATTCTTCTTAAAGAGGCAAACAGACACAGGAAGTGCTCGTAATACCAAGTTTCAGGCCTTGTTCAAATAAGTACAAGCTAGAAAGGGAAGGAATAAAAAAAGAGAAAGACAAAGTTTTTTTGTTTTTTTTTTTAAATTTAGGATGACCTCAAATAGTGTCAAAAAGATGAGTTTTCAGCTGTTGCTTGAAAATTGTCAGGGATTCAGCATTCCGGACAGGGGTGGGAAGATCATTCCACCAGCCAGGAACGGTGAACGAGAATGTTCTGGAAAGTGATTTTGTGCCTCTCTGTGATGGTACCACGAGGCATCGCTCATTAGCGGATCTCAGACTTCTGGAGGGAATGTAGATTCGTAATAGTGAGTGGAAGTAGGCGGATGCTGAGACTGTGGTTGTTCTATGGGTGTTTCTCAAACGGAAGGCTGCATCCTACCAAGGCTGCGTCCTTCCTAGATCAGCCCTGATAGGACACGTACATCTCGGAGACGTCTATTTGACGTCTGCATTTACATCTGCAAGATGTATTTTTTAGAGTGTTTGCTCATCTGCAAGACGTTTATAGGACGTCTCCTTTTAGATGTCAAATAGACATCTATTAGATGTCTTTAAGATGTTTATGATTTAGAATGTATGTAAAACTGACATCTGAAAGACGTCTGTCAGACATTTGTAGAGGGCAGATGCTTTCCAGATCAAGAGATCTTTAACAGACATCTTGCAGACGTACGTGTGCTATCTGGGAGTCCTTCAGAGTCTTATAGGCTAGACTCCTCCTCGGCATTAAACGCTAGAATGAGACGCTCTAGCAAGTGCGCGTGGCTACATCACATATGTTCCCGCCCTAACCATCACGGCACGCAAACACTAATAAAACTTAGTTTTGGAAAAATCCTTTTATTACAAATCTTTATATTATTTGGCTTTCTATTAATGCAATACAATGAATCACAGCCATCTACAATCTCCATGTGGCTTAAATTATTGGCAGTTTAGCGTTTAGTAAGTAATTTACACCAAAACAAAAGATAACATCTATCCTTTCATGTCCAAAAACATTATTTTTGTCTTACATTTCATAATAAATTCAGACAAGCTCATTACCCAGATAGCACACATACATCTGCAAGACGTATTGCAGATGAGCAAACACTCTAAAAAATATGTCTTGCAGATGTAAATACTGACATCAAATAGATGTCTCTGAGATGTACGTGTGCTATCAGGGTAATGACTCGTTTTTCGGTAGTTTATTTTCATGAAATGGAATGAATACAAAGGATTGTCGGTGATTGAAGGTCGCGGAGGATACATCCCATGCATCCTTCAAATTCAGCTGAAAGAAGGACACGAAACGAAGGCTGTCTTCCAAGGATCCTTCTGATTGAGATGGCCTTCCGTGACGTTTGATGACGTGGCAGCCAAGATATGCAGCCTTTGCAGGATGCAGCCTTCCGTTTGAGAAACACCCTATATGCAAGCATCAATGTATTGAACTTCCGGTAGCCAGTACAAGGAGATAAAGAGAGGTGTAACAAAGGTGTAACACACACACATATATATATATATATATATATATATAGAGAGAGAGAGAGAGAGAGAGAGAGAGAGAGAGAGAGAGAGAGAGAGAGATATATTCACATGATCCTTCAGAAATCATTCTAATATGCTGATTTCACCCTCAAAAAAGGATTGTTATTGATAATCAGAATCAGCATATTAGAATGGTCTGTGAAGGATCACAGGAATAAATTTCATTTTAAAATATATTGAAATATGTTGAAAACAGTTATTTTAAATTGTAATAATATTTCACTATATGACTATTTTTTTTACTAAATTTGTGATCAAATAAATGCAGCCTTAGTGAGCAATAAGAGATTTCATTCAAAAAAAAAAAAAAAAAAAACACTGACTGAAAAGCGGAATCAAATATATTAATTAATTCATTCATTCATTCATTCATTTATTCATGCCTTTATTTATTTATTTATTTATTTTCTCAGTAAGTAACCAGTAGCGGAAATGTAGATTTCTAAATGAAAGTTTAACTGTAAATTCAAAAAGATAACTAAAGAAAATATTTAATATATTTCTAAATGCTAACATTAAGGCTTTTAATATTTAAAGTCACAATCTGAATCAATGAGGTAACATCTGCAGCTGGTGTCCATAGTTCTCACAGATTACACCCCTGTCTGATATATTAAAAGTTTATGGCTCTGTCAACGCAAACACTACAATTAGCTTGCTTAGCCTTTGTTACTGGAGAGGCTAAAATTTGTGCTAGTGCTGGAAAACCGAGAGGTCTCTCTCTCTCGTTCGTTGTTTCTCTCTTTCTTTTTGCTGATGTGAAACAGGTCTTTCTGGCATTCCTCCTACAACATTAATTAATACTCCTGCTCGTGATGGATCGCTCCCGCTTTAGCCCATTCATCACTTCCTGTATGAGGCTACGACTCAAAGCTAGCTCGCTCCAGCTCTGTTCCTTCTCTCCGATCTGACAAACACTTTCATATTTTCTGTAATACTGCTGTAAGATCACGAACAGAGAGAGCTGCTCTTAAGCTCCTCGAGTCAAACCTGTTAGTTAGCATTATACAGATTAATCTTGAGCATTACCGTTCATTCATCACAGCTTGTCGGGACTTTGCAGGCTTTTGAGATGCCATAAATCAGCGCTGGGTTTTTCCTATTGCTTAATGTTTTGACTCTGCTTCTGCGTTACAGACACTGAGAAAATAACTCAAAAGTGTTGCAAAAGCGACAAGTATGTTAGCAACATTGGATTTACTGTTTCCGAAACCCATCAAGTGTCTGTCCATCTCTTGAGATTTTTATATGTGGCTCTTTAAACTCAGCAACGTTGCCTTTAACCTTCAGCAAAATGAAGCCCGGCACTTTAATTACAGGCCAGGAAAGGCTCTGCTAATGATTAGCTGTTAGCACTGACACCCTAATATAGATCTTTCTCTCCTCAGAGACTAGAAGGTGATGCATTGGCCCGCTTGGTTCGTAGAGACCTGCACCTGCCAAGCGAAAACAGACCTAATGTAAATTAATATGCAGAGATGACAGTCACTGCAGGCTCTCTCTCTACTCTGGATAACAGGGGTGTGTCACCGATGCGCTTCAACAAGATGAAACATTTTATTGAGGTGTGGGATGATTTAGGGGCCGCCGGGGGCCCGAGGAGCTGTAATGTTACAGTAATTTTGACTGTAACATTACAGGCCTTGACTGAGCCGCGAACATCGGCTTGGACTGAGCCGCGGGCGGCGGCCTTGACTGCGCCGCGAACGGCAACAGACTTGGCAGCCGAACCAGGCTGAAGTCCGTCCAGCTGACGGGTACCAGCCGCAGACGGCGGCGGTCTAGGGTGAGCGGCGGACTTGCCATCACGGGGGGAGACAAAACAAAAACTCTTCAAAAACGCAAACAAAACACGGGAAAAGGGAGCGCGGCTTACTTCTATTTAGTTTGAGTATTCTGTCACAATTCCACAGGGGAGACGGAAACCAGGAACGGGGAGACGTGAAATAAATCAAAACAAAGTCTTTAATTAAATCAAAACAGGTAAGTACAACACAGGCTGGGAACACTCACGCGACAGACAGGAATGACGTATAATACTCGACAGGAAACACAGGGCAGAACACACTATAAATACACAACTTAACTAGATAATTAAACACACACAGCTAGACAATAATTAACTAATAAACACAGGAACAGGAAACTAACCAAATATGGGCATACAAGAGGAAGGGAAACACAAGACACACAAGACAATCCTGACATTACTCTCCAGTACCTGCACCTCGAATGCGCCTGCCAAAGCGCCCTCCAGAGCCCGCACCTCGTACGCGCCTGCCAGAGCGCCCTCCAGTGCCTGCACCTCGAACGCGCCTGCCAGAGCGCCCTCCAGTGCCCGCACCTCAAACGCGCCTGCCAGAGCGCCCTCCAGTACCCGCTCCTCGAAAGTGCCTCCCAGAGCGCCCTCCAGTGCCTGTCCCAAGTCAGGTCACGTCCCCTGTTGTCTTCTCCAGTCCTCCGGAACCCGGTCTTGTCGGTCATGTCTTGTCTGTGGGGGTTCCGCTGAAGCAGGAAGCTTCTCCTGTCATGGCCAAGGAGGCCATTCCCAAGCCGCCTGTTTCTCAGGCCCCCCGACAGAAGCGGTTCCCGAGTCTACCCCTGAGAGGGCCCCTGACGCCTCAGTCAGCACACGGAGTGCTGGTAAGCCCCAGTCATGCCTACTATGGTCCTCGGATTCCGAGCCTAGCCCCATTGGGGCTCATGTTCCGGAGGATAACCCACGGAAGACTCCAGCTCCTGTTCCCCAGTCAAGCCCAAGAAGGGCTCCAGTTCTCGAGTCGAGCCCAGGAAGGGCTCCAGTTCCCGAGTCGAGCCCAGGAGAGGCTCTAGTTCCCGAATCGAGCCCAGGAGAGGCTCCAGTTCCCAAGTCGAGCCCAGGAGAGGCTCCAGTTCTCGAGTCGAGCCCAGGAGAGGCTCTAGTTCCCGAATTGAGCCCAGGAGAGGCTCTAGTTCCCGAGTCGAGCCCAGGGGAGGCTCCAGTTCCCGAGTCGAGCCCAGGAGAGGCTCCTGATCCCCAGTTCAGCCCAGAGAGGGCTCCTGGTCCCCAGTTCAGCCCAGGGAGGGCTCCAGATCCCCAGTTCAGCCCAGGGAGGGCTCCTGATCTCCAGTCCAGCCCAGGAAAGACTCCAGATTCCCCGTTAAGCCTAGAGAGGGCCCCTGACCTCCAGTTAAGCCCGTAAGTTCCTCCAAGTATTTTTTTGGGGGGGGGGGGATGCAGCCTTATTGCCGTAGTGGCCGGGTCTGGGGCCACGGCCTCGAAGGCTGCACCGCCATGGCCACCTGAGCTCCCTGCACCGTCATGGCCTCCTGAACTCCCTGACCCGCCATGGCCTCCTGTACTCCTTGACACGCTATGGGTGCCGCCCACCCCTCTCCCCATGGGATGGTATATGGCGCGAGGACGCGCCTTCAGAGGGGGGGGTGTAATGTCAGGATTGTCTTGTGTGTCTTGTGTTTCCCTTCCTCTTGTATGCCCATATTTGGTTAGTTTCCTGTTCCTGTGTTTATTAGTTAATTATTGTCTAGCTGTGTGTGTTTAATTATCTAGTTACGTTGTGTATTTATAGTGTGTTCTGCCCTGTTTTTCCTGTCGAGTATTTTACTATTTTACGTCATTCCTGTCTGTCACGTGAGTGTTCCCAGCCTGTGTTGTACTTACCTGTTTTGATTTAATTAAAGACTTTGTTTTGATTTATTCCACGTCTCCCCGTTCCTGGTTTCCGTCTCCCCTGTGGAATCGTGACAGACTGTAATTTCTTCAAGTGAAATCTACAGATTGACAAAACTAAATTCACTGCATTTCCGAAATTTCTGAGAAATACATTCTGAGCATGTCTAACAAAATAAGAAAATAGAAAAAAAAAATATGATTCTGCAAGTCAAAAATAATCATCTTAACTAAGAATATATATATATATATATATATATATATATATATATGAAGAGTTAATTTGCAAAAACCAATAAACGCCATTTTCAAAAAAATTGAGCTTATTGCCGTGAATTATATAGCGCGATCTGAACCCTAAACACATTTTGTCAAAAAAGCCGGTATTGTCCACTTCCTATGGCAAGCCAAAGTGTTCATATACGCCTTGTCGGGCGTCTGATTGTACACTAATACGTCAAAAGCGTGCGATTTAACAGCAAAACGCGCGTCCTTGACGTGTGATTTGCTATAAACACGCGCGTTCTTGACGCACACTTTGGAGTCACCGAAAATGCGCATTTTTGACGTGCGTTTATCATAACAAAAATGGGAGTTGAATACGTGTGTTTTGACTCAGACAAAACGCACGTTATAAATGTGTAAACAGGTAAACCAAACTGGCCGTGCAAACACCTGTCTGAAGTATCCAAACAGGCAAAAAGAACATGCTCTTTCCTTAGTGTTCTCAAAACTGCATGTCGAAAGCATGTGCTCACTTCATAGGGCTTGAGTCTGTCATGGTTTGTCCACTATTTGGGGTTTTATGGTAAGGCACTGCTGCCACATACATATTAATTTTTCCACTCAGTCGTAATGACGAGATGTTATGTCATTTAAATGACATATTTTTATATTTTATAATTATATATTTTAATGAGGACATATGTCATAAAAACGATATGTTTTTCCCGTTATAGAAGATATTAGGCTATATTGTTACATTACGCACTGCTGGTGTTGCCACAGTCCTGAGATAAACGAGGATCTGCACGCTGCTGAAGTTACTGCAGGAGGGATTATAGAAATACACTGTTTTAAATATATTTCAATGTTATAGTTTTTATTGTAGCAACATATTTATTATGATTTGTCTACAATATAATATACAATATATTATATATAATATATAATATATTATACAATAATATATAATATACAGTGTTTCTGTGGCTCAGTGGTTGAGCATTGCGTTAGCATTGCGTAACCAAAACAACAAGGAATTATCGAGGACAAATTTGACCAAGGAATATAATTGCTGAGTTATTATAATATATTTTAAGCTAATTTAGTTAAACTAATTAGAATTAGAATAAGTTACATTAACCGTCTGCTGATTCTGTCCTGGTAAACTGCCCCGAAACACACCCTGATCAACAATGTGCAACGACAGTACAACCCTTTGTCAAATTTGTCCTCGATAATTCCTTGTTATTTTGGTTGGGTTTAATGATAATTCAAGAGTCCTAAACTCAGTATAGCGGACAAACCATGACAGCGTGTGCCCTATGAAGTGAGCACACGCTTTCGACGTGCAGTTTTGAGAACACTAAGGAAACGTTCTTTTCGCCTGTTTGGATACTTCAGACAGGCGTTTGCACCACCAGTTTGGTTTACCTGTTTACACATTCATCAAGTGCGTTTTGTCCGACTCAAAATGCACGTGTTCGACGCCCATTTTTGTTATGATAAACAAAAATGGTGACTCCAAAGCGCGCGTCGAGAACGCGCGTTTTATAGCAAATCACACGTCGAGGAAGTGTGTTTTGCTGTCAAATCGCACACTTTTGACGTGTCAGTGTACAATCAGATGCCCGACCAGGCGTATACGAATACTTTGGCTTGCCATAACTTCCAAGGCATCGCAAGTTCACGTTTTACTGCAGAAGCTGACAAGCGCCCTTGTTGTTTTTGAACAGAAGCCGTTAAGTCCATTTTAGTGAATCAGCGCGCTGTATTCAGGTCAGGTGACAAGGCTACTTTCACTTTGAAAAGACGTGCTAGCTGAGAGGAGTTCCGTCAAAGCTGACTAAAAGTGATCGAGGATGGATAATTTCGAAGAACTTGATGAACCTGTGATATCTTCTTCAGGGTGTAAAAGGAAAATAAAAGCTGAAACATTTTCACGGAGCCTTGCAAAAACAGCACGTTACAATGGTGAGGAAAAAGCTCTGTGTATTGTGTGTAATCACATCCATACAGTCTATGATCACAAAAACAACAACAACAACGTTTGTCAGGCATCTACATTAACATCCGAGGAGATTACAAAGATTAAACAAGTATTTTTTTTTTTTAAACTCTAAAACATGAAATGTGGAGTTATCAGCTTTTGCCAAAAAACGACTGTTGGAGTTATCTGCTTTTGCTATGAAACAAACTTTTAATATGTAAAAAAACTAGGGATGGACGATATTATCGGACTGATATCGGAATCGGCCGATAATGGCTTTAAATGTAAATATCGCATCGGCTCGACATGAAAAATTATACCGATAAGAGGAATACATTAACTCACATGTGCTCAAGGTGTGCTAGTGATTAGATCACGTCAGCAGTGATTGAAGCAAAGTTTTGCCCGAATGGTAATTAGATTCACTGTTTTGGATCGCTGCATTTAAACTGAGAATGCAGACTGTGTTTCTGATTAAATAAAAAAGTAATTGATGTCATAAAATCACGAGTATGTTTTGATTTAAAGGTCAGAAGCTATAGCTTACATGAATAAAAAAATCACAAACATGACACTTCTAAATTAAATAATTTTATTTCATTCATTTTGATTCATTAATGTGTAATATATTATTATTTTTTTTAAAACAAATTATGAACTTTAAAAGATTTTCAGAATTTTTACAACTCTTTTGCTTTAAACCATCTACAAATGTTAAATCTTAAAATAAAATGTTAGGGTTACTACTGCATCTTTATGAAAAAAATGCAGCGATTGATATATAGTTTATTTATAGTTATTTTCAAAGCTTCAGTGTACTGTCATTATAAAATAACTTCATTATTGTTTATTTAATTCTAACAAATAAGTTATTGTTAAAAACTAACCAAAATTAAAAAAAATAATTTGCTTATAATTTCCACACAGGAGAGAATTGGTGTTGTTTCCAAACAAAAGGAAATATATCGGTATTGGCTTCAGCTATCGGCCAAAAAGAGTTGAAAAATATCGGCATATCGGATATTGGCAAAAGTCCAATATCGTGCATCCCTAAAAAAAAAAAAAAAAAAAACATACTTTTAATGAACTTTAATTTTGTAATTTACCTGTATTTGCTTAAGTTATTATTATAATTATAATTGTATTATTACAATTATAATCACATTGACATCTTGTTATTATAAGTATTTAGTTAGTTCATTAGTTAGTTAGTTAGTTAGTTAGTTCTAAAATGAGTTTTAAATGCACTCTGGTGGAGCTCCTGAATAATATTTTAGCTTATTAGGCTGATTGTCATGTTATTTACAAGCTCAAACTGTTTTGCATCAGTCAGTTAACCAAACATTCTGTAGCTCCTATATAGAACAAGAAATGCTAAACTGAGTAGGTGTGTGAAGTGGAGGGCAGTTTGTTAATTCGGGACGCTTCACACTTGCTCTTTCTCTTACCTCAGATGTGTCCGGTCCCAACTCCACCGCCTCAGTTCACACGTCCATGCAGCCTGCATGGAGCATGGAGCTCTCATAAAGCCAGTCTGGAGTGCTACCATCTCATTAAACCTCTCACAGGACCTGATAGCACCTAACCGTCTACTACATGTCTTACAAAGGTGTGACACGTACTAAATGAGCCATTGGAACAGTACAGTATGTTAGTCAAAGTTTCAACTCTGATGTTGTTTCATAATTGTTGAAGAAAAAAATCTACTTTTTAAGCAAGTTTTGTCCTTGTATAGGACATTTTCTTCACTTTTTAAACAATCTGTTTTTCCTCCTGTAATGTACCTGTGCCAGAATACAAACTCTTTAGTGACTTATTACTATAGTTTTTATTAGTGACTATTTTGAAGTTTGCCATCAAAAACTGCAGACCCCCCTCTCTTCTCCCACTTTGCTTCCTGTCTAGCTACTGCCCTATCATAATAAATGTAAAAATGCTAAAAAAAAAAAAAAAAAAAAAAAAAATACCAAACAAAACAAACACATTTGTAAGAAAATTCAACAATAGAGTGCTACTAAAACATTTCTGATTTTATAATTACATATTTGTGGTAAATATTTTATATTTGTGGTAAATATGTTTTTATATGTACAGTTAATATTGAATTGCCTTTAATGAAGAAAGTTTATTATTATTATTATTAGTAGTAGTAGTAGTAGTAGTAGTAGTAGTATTAATGATTCACTGTTACCTAGTCACACATAATAAAAACGTCTTTGATTGGTTTGTCAAATTGCAATTCAGGAATCCTATTTTATAACAAATAAGTCAATACAAAGCTTTTCTCTTAAGATATGCTGTTCTTGTTGTTATTAGGTGTTGCAATGTTTATATCTTTACCAAGAATATAAATACTCTTAACTAATCACCCTTTACTCAAGCTTTGTTACATTAATTAATAATAATATTTAATGTTATAATTAATAAATATTTCTTTAAAGGTGCATGCAGTATTAGTATGAACACACACACAAAGCAAATGTGTCATCCTGAAAGACTTGTGAATAATATGGTTAATATATAATGTCAACATGAATAGTGTGTGAAGTGCTGTCATTGCTAACATTTTTACAACATTTGTAAATGTAAATACGTGCATTAGATGATATATAAATCATTTTAATCAATTTAAACATCCAGTTTGACATTTGTATGCATTTAATTCCATACCTTTCCATACATTATCTGTTAAGCAAAATATAATGTTTATTAATGACTTATTAATTAAATGTTACCTTATTATTAAGAATCACTGAATCATAATATGAAGAAACATATTAAAAAGAAGAATCATTGTTGTTATTTATTTATTTATTTTAAATATCGCAATTTTTTAGCTTAACTTTTGTGTCTATGGTATTTCGGTTGTTTTTATGGTATTTTGCTCACTGGATCTGACAATAGTAATAACTAAAATCAGATCTTATTATGCTATTGATTTTTTCTATTTGGCTTTGTTTTTGCTGCGTTTTAACAATTTTACAGTGTTCAGCCGTTTATGTCAACTGCTTTAATTTGCATTTTAAGCATTTCTTTTCACCTGTGCTCTTTTAACCCTGATTAAGGAAACATGCGAGTTTAATGACTCTTCTAGTCAACAAGTGTGCTTTTCTGTATTTTTCTCTCATTTTTTGCAGAGAAATAAACAATATGTTTGGCTAAACAAAGTCAAATGGATTGAAGCGAGCGAGTCCCATCTGGTGTGTGCAGTGCGCTGCTGTTTAAAGCTGTATGCTAACGCTGCTCAAAAACAGACTCTCCGTTAGGCTTCAAACCCAAGAACAGTTACAGAAAAAAAATAAAAAATCGTTCGGCCGTGTACAGCTCATTTTTTCATCATCATCGTTTGTAGCTTTCATATTGCTGCTGCGCCTTTGGAGGCCTTCCATGGTATTGGATTGATTTCTCTTTGAGACAGATAATTACTCTCTCCGTTTGGCAAAGGAAATGTGTAAATAGCTTTGCGAGTCCCACCCCAGAGACGATGTGTCTTTGCATGCCTTCCATCTGCCAGAGCTCAAGGGTAACAGCTAACAACATTTAAAACATTACAAGCTATTATACAACCCTGCTCCCCTGAACTAACATCTATCGTCTTAAAATAAATAAATAAATAACAGGAAGTACAGCGTGGATTTGAGATTCACAGTGGGTGCTGAATTACAGTTATGGTATAAATAACAAACACTTAATCACTGGTTTTAATGAGAACATCGCTCTTAATGAGCACTTGCTTTTATCATTAATTGTTTGCTGTGAACATTAGAGTGTTGGTATGGGAGGAAATGGACAGTTGCTTCAGGCACTACCGTAGCTCTCTAAATGAGTTCTGTTGATGCTTCTGTTTCTGCGTTCATGCTTTTGTGTGTGTGTGTGTGTGTGAGTGTTGTTTTCTTGTCTTGACTCTAGAAAGATGCTGGTAAGCCCATCACAATCAATGTTGCATAACTGCAAAAGTTAAAGGTGGTATAGGCCTAAGGCATTTTTTTTTTTTTTTGTTAAACCTGGACAGATATCACTCAAATAGGTGTCTTGAGAAATCACACCTGTCTCTTTGACATCCGTTGGAAGAAAGAATCAAAGAGAATGTGCCCAACCTGTTTGTGCCAACCAGAAAAGCAAGGTGGAGTTAAAGAGATGGCAACTTTTTAAGAAGTGACGTGAAGTGAGTAAGTTTTGTTCCTGCAAATAATTTTCTTCACATTTGCAGCATTTTTAATTCTTCAAGTTTCGTCCACTAAATGGATGTAATTTAATTTTACATGACCACGGTCACCCTCTTTCTGATGCTGTTAAACATTCTGTTTTTTTTTTCTTTTTCCTATTGTTTTTTTTTTTTTTTTTATTCTGCTGTACCTGTACCTGAATTCAAACTCTTTGGTTTAGTGACTTATTACTTTAGTTTCTATTAGTGTCTATTCTGATATTTGACATCAAAGACTGATGAGAATAATAGAATTGAGCACTACTAAAAAATCTATGATTCTGTAATTAAATATTTGTGGTAATTTAAAAAAAAAAAAATTTGTCACAATAAACAGCTAATATTGAATTGCCTTCAGGCAAAAGAGTTTGTTTGTTTCAAATTGTTTGTTTTAGTTCACCTAAATGTACTAGGGTAAACGTACCTATTAAGCTCACGTATCCAGTAAGCACACTTCCATTTTTTGAGATCAGATAAAATCATTTATTATCCTACTTGATGTCTTAACCTACATGTGTCAAACTCAAGGCCTGCCACATCATTTTATGTGGCCCGTGAGAGCATATGATTGTCTTAAAATAAAAAAAATAAAAAATATGCTGATTTATATTGCAAATTATGAAAGTGCGTATAAATATCACGAGTTTCTGTTTCTATTTGGCGTGTTATTTATACGCAGAAACTGACTTTGGCGTGCATATGATATGCAATTAGTGAAGTTGGATGTGTGTAAGCCAAAACTGCATATCATATGCACGCCAAGACATTGCGTACAGTGCTTGAGGTGGGCCAGTGCGGGTTCTATATTTTATAACTTCTATATTTTATTATTTCTATTGTTTATATTTTAGTCTTTAGCGTACCGGAACTTCTGACATGTTGCCGGTACAGTCAAAGCATGTTTAGAAATGACTGATTAGAAATGACACAATACAAACTATACTAGCCAGGAGGGAGCACCATGAATTACCTCTTATCTCGACAATTCACGTGAATGAATGCAAGCTGAATCAGTCTACCAGGGGTTTTCATAGTGGGAAGAAAGCATGTCAGAGGGCGCACAGTAAAATAATAATTAATTGCTGCTTTGAATCAGAAAATTTTAACGAAAACAATACCTTATAAAAATGAAAAGAACCAGGTTTTTGCGATCAGATCAACCGGTAATGTCCAAGGATCCAGTAAGCAAATTCAATCGCAAACAATTATTTATTTATTTATTGTGGCACTATACATTCATTGTGAATTATGAAAATTAAAAAGTACTTTTTTTAGTACTTTAGTTTGTATTTATTTATTTCTGTGGTTGAATAGCCTACCACCACTTCTTTTTTTTTTTTTTTTCCACTTGCATATCATATGCACGCCAAAGTCAAATAGAAAATAGAAAGCCAAATAGAAACAGAAAATCATGCTACTGGTATGCATTTTCATTTTTTTACCGGCATATCTGTCACACATTCTTAGCAGCTACCAATTATTTGTTGTACCATAGTTCTGCCCTTCTCAAAAGTAACAAAGTTTTTAACAAAGTTAATGTAATGACTTGTGCTTGATGATATTTGTCATTTGTTATTTACTTTGATTTATGGACAATGAGGATTTCTTAACCTGATAAATTAAAAGGATTTATGTTAAAATAACACAGAGCAATAACATATCAGGCCCTTGCACACTGAGATATGAGTCTCCATGCGTTCACACTGTCTGGCGGCCAAAAAAAAACTTTCACCAAAAGAGGAGCCCCTTAAATGTGCATTTTTTAGATGTTTAAGCCTTTATTTTGGGTAAGTTTCACTACTTATTGTAAAATTAAGAGATTAATGTTCAGACTTTTGCATATTATAAACCTGGAACTTGGATGTGGGAAATAATTACATTAGATCCAAAAGATAGTTTTAGCAACATAGCGCAGATGCTACAGAACACAGTTAGCTGGCTAGCTGTATATGATTGTGTGCTACACTAATATATTACTTCATAGGCATTACTGCCTTGTACTTTTACATCCATAATATTATAAACTGACACTTTATTGCTGGTCTGTCATTTTACAGTACTGTAATTTTTAAAGATTTCATATTATTGTAAGGTGAGCTTAAAGGGTGCACTACTATGAAAATCACAGCTACAGTGTGACATCAATAAGAAAATGTATAATTTCATAGATATTGTTAATAGTTGTTCATATTAAAATATGCATGAACTTAGACTTAGACCTAGACTGTTTATTTAGCAAAAATCCTGTCATTTTAATAAATATTACATGAAATTTATTAAAAATTGTTGCTGCTCCCATTAATCTCAGTGTGCTCACTTTAAGCTCTTCCACATTGAACGTCTATGTAAATACTTCATAAACAGACTTTACATATAAACTGATGGTTGTCACTTTAAGTTAAATTAATCGATTTTCTATGGATTCTGTCAACTCAAATCTGCAGACTGGCTCTGATCTTTGGCAACTAGCATCAGTTTCTCCAGACTGTAGATCTGTGGAAAATCGGGGCAAAACTCGTGTAGTGTATTCCAGCCATAAGAGATAATAGATGAGTTGACATCCATTTAATAAGAGGCTTCATAATGAGGGTAGTTTCTGTGTTCATCCCCATGAATTAAATGTTTTATTAGTTTGTTTTATTTGATTTTTGAATATGTTAGCTGAACGTATATAGATGTTGCAATGTGCTTAGATGACACTTCATTATGACTATATAACGGATCAAATTGAATGCCTTGTTGCTTGATTTTAGTGTTCTATTTTTTTTGTGATTCACTTTGTACCTTCAAAAATATATATATTTTTTACAATTATTATTTAAAAATTTTCCTTAAAATAAACAAGAATTTTTAATAAAACATGATGTGAGCTTAATAGGAACAGAGGTGTCCTTAAAGGGAACAAAAATGTACCCATTAAGCACAGGTAGACTTTTTGAATTTAATGATGTATATCTTAATTGAAATGCTTTTGTCATTTAAAATAAAATTAAATATTTTTGTGTGAGAGATTAATATTTTATTTTAACATAACTTTTTGTACTGAAACCAATATCTTGTGCACTAAAAATGTGTCAATGTAGATTTTGGTGAGCTTAATAGGTACGTTTACCCTAAATGCTTAATAATTTAGATAATTTTGATTTCTCCTAAAACGTGAACAAATAATTCATAATTCAAAGACACATTTACACAGTGAAAGATAAAATTATTAAACGTGTCAAAATTATTGTATGAAAAATATTTTTTAAAGAAATTCATACTTTAATTCAGCAAGGATTGATTAAATTGATCAAAAGTGACAGTATATACATTGTCAAATAAATGCTGTTCTTTTGAAATTTCTATTTATCAAAGAAACCTGAAAAAAGTACCATGTTTCCACAAAAATATGTAGCAGCGCAATTGTTTTCAACATTGATAATAAGAAATGTTTCTTGAGCAACAAATAAGCATATTACAATTAATTTATGAAGAATCATGTGACACTGTAGACTGAAGTAATAACTGCTGGAAATTCTGCTTTAAATTCAATTTTAAAAATAGAAAACCGTTATTTTAAATTGTAATAACATTTCACAATATATATATATATATATATATATATATATATATATATATATATATATATTTACTATAGTTTTATTAAAATAAATTTAGCCCTGGTGAGCATAAGAGACTTATTAAACCTGCGGAAAAAAAACAAACAAAAAAAAAAAACAATCAAACAAACAAACTAGGGCTGTCAGTATAATAAATTCAATGTTTACTGACCAGTCTATAGAAAGTGAATCGAAACAAAAACTTTTATATATAAAATTCTATTAATTGAAACATACATATTATATTCTTGTTTATTATTTGTATGTTTCTTTTGAACAGTTGGAGCCCCTGGTGGTCCCAGACTCTAGTATACTCTGGAGTTAAACTCTTCCTTCACTAATGAGCATCCATGAGAAGTATATTTGCCAGACAGGTGGTTGGACTTGCCGGCCAAGCTGGTTTTTAACTGATCTGCCAGCTGGTCTCTGTGTCCGACGAGCTGTAAAGTGCCCAAAACCACTCTAAAATCCTCAAAACAGACCAGCCTAACCTTTGGCTAGTTTAAGTTTTTTCCTCCAGCTTTTAGACTATGTAGAGGAAACTGATGTAAGACTTGGCCAACATACCTGGAAATATTGTCAGTCGTGACTGAATGCTTGGTGGTGCTTAGATCTGGAACAGGTTCTAAGCAAATGGATGAAGTGACACTCAGGACTGAAAGGGATAGTTCACCCAAAAATGAAAAAAAAAAAAAAAAATCTTTCATCATTTACTCACCCTCAAGATGTTCCAAACCTGCAAAACATAGAAGATATTTTGCAAAATGTCACAGTATTTTGTCTGTTCAGTGGAAGTCACTGATCACCAACATTCTTCAAAATATCTTCATTTATGTTCCACAGAAGAAAGGAAGTCAGGTTTGGAATGACGTGAAGGTAAGTAAATGATGACACAATTTTTATTGTTGGTTGAAATATAACATTAAGGATTATTAGGCTCCCCTAAATCTGAAGGGTTCGGTTTTCTCTTCAGTTTTGCTTCTGTTGATGGTTATTCTTTTCATGGTATTTATGGACAATAATAATTTATTAGTATCTGTTTGCTTATGTATGCAATAAATAAACTGCAGCTCAATCTCTTGTGCTTTCCTTCTCCAAAAAAGGAGTTTCTCATAGAAAAAATCCAGAACATGGGTTGTTCTATCAAGTTGAAGCATTTGCTTTGTTAGTTCAAGTATTCTGTTCACGCAACAGCGTATATACAGTGCCATCTTCTGCACGAGTCAGTGTACTGCAGACCAAACACCAGAGGAAAACATCTGGAATAAACCCTACCCTGCGTTACAACTCCAGCAGTACTGACAGAATTTGACTGTCAGATACATTCATTCATTCTACATTTGTCCACTATTACTTTTTTAATACACGTTCCTTGTTTTATTCTGAATAATTCATCAGGTTATTTCGAAGATAAAAAATAAAGATATTACATTCATAGTTTTTCCTCAGAATGTAATAACTTGCACTGCCTCTGAAACAACGCACCTTGACATGGCTCCATTTGGGTATATATATATAATATAATATAATATAATATAATATAATATAATAATTTTATTTATTTATTTATTTATTTATTTAAATTCTTTTTTCTTCTTAAGAATATACTTTAATTCAAAGATATGTCAGGTTATTTAAGAATAATGTCATTCCAGACCTGTATGACCTTTCTATCTTCTTTGAAACACAAAAGTTCTTTCAATGTATGGAAAATGATTCCATTTTATGCTAAATAACTTCATTAGTGTTCCACAAAGAAAGAAGCAGGTTTGGAATTTTTTATTTATTTTTATTTTTATTTTTATTTTTTAAAAATTTTTTAAACGCCAGCGCCTTGCATATGAGTACAGTAGATTGCGTTCAATTATATTCCAGCTATAGGTTTCACTGGATACGTCTGTATCAGTGTTACACATCTTTGGCAGAGAGTATTTCACTCATCCCATTCTTCTTCAGAATTCCTCAGGTGACATCAGGTTGGATGGGGATCGATCGTGAACTGCAATCTTTAAATCGTTCCAGCGATGCTCAGTAAGACCGATGTCTGACTTTTTGGCAGGGCCACTCGAGACAATTAACCTTTTTTGCTTTGAAGTCACTCCATTGTGGCTTTTACTGTATGTTTCAGGTGCTATGGGAAGATGAAGTGTCTTTAAAGTGCCAGCGTTCTTACTGATTGCAGCACTTTATCCTTTGAGATATTTCTGGAGTTTACTCCATCCATTTTTTCTTATACCTTTATGAGTTTTCCACAGAAAAGCTTTCCCTCCTCAAGAGTGATGCTTCCTCCACCATACTTCACTGTTAGGAGGATGATATTCTCGGGGTGATGTGCTGCATTTGGTTTGCACTAAACATAGCGCTTACCACTCAGGTCAAGAAAGTTCAATTTTTGAATCATAGAATCTTTCCTCAGTCTCTCATATGCCTTAAGGCGAAGCCCAGATGAGATTTGAGAGGAGCTTTTTTTCTACAAATGCTTTCTTTCCCCCCATCTTTCCACACATAGTAGCTTTAAGAACTGTGTGTACTGTTGTTGTAAATACAGAGGAAAGAATACACCAGGAATAACGGCTTGTTTTGGAACATGCTGTCTGCATAGTTTTAGCACCCAATTCACTGAAGAAATTGTGCAAATTAGATAATGGCGCAAACATGCCCCAAAAAATCGGTGCTGAACTCAATTTGCCAGTTGCAAAATCCACAGCACGGCATCACTACACAAATTTCTCTTTTAAATAAAATTCTGTTTACCGCCAGCTTTCTTCGGATGCCAGTAGTGCGTTTTTGTAAATTTTCTGCATTTTATAATAAGCTTCATTTACATGCCAAAGAAGTGCGACTGAACTGAAAAGAATGACTGACTTACATGCTCAGTGTGCTAATCCAGCACATTTTGCACCTGCTTAAACTGGATTTCTTTTGGTTAGTAAATAAGACTCGGCGGTTTGTGTGGAAATTCTCTAGATTCTGTCTGTTTCTTGTAAGACTTTTACTCTTTTAGAGTTACAGAGTATCTAAGTAATCTTAATTTCTATCTCTTCTTACATATGATCTGTTTTGGAAGACGCCCTGGGCATATTCACTGTCATCTTTCCTTTTTAAGTTAGAGCTCAGTCTGCTTCCTGTGAAAATGTGTTTGCTACTCGTTTTTCTCATATTCTTGGCTTGAACTTTGCATCAGGTCTTCACTGAGTAGTTTTGGAGGTTCATAACCATTAATAACCACAATGAAAGAGGTGTTCTCGGACACAGGTAATGACATGAATATTAATATAAATATGGATATGAGTATGACTATGAATGGCAATGTTTTAAATCCGAGACGGGCGATTGACTTTGTAGCCACAAAGTCAGTTGATTCTTGAGGATTAATAAACCTGTATTGCATTTGTTCCTCAAGGCTGCATTTAATTGATTAAAAATGCAGTAAAATAATAAATAAACCATATTATTAGTGTAATGAATTGCATTATTACAATTTAAAATAACTGTTCTCTATTTAAATATATTTTAAATATTTTATTTAATCAGAAATGTATTCCTGTGATGGCAAAGTTGAACTTTCAGCAGACATTACTCCAGTGTCAAATGAAAACAGTTTAATATTCAGTAATATTCAATCTGCTTAACATTTTTGTGGAAAGCATGTTTTTTCTTCCAGATTCTTTTAATGAATCGAGAATTAAAAAATAGCCTTTATTTGAAATAGATGTCTTTTGTAACATATAAATGTCTTAACTGTTTTAACAATTTAATGTGTCTTGCTGAATGAAAGTATGAAATCTAACTGACCCCAAAATGTTGAGCTATAGTGTACATCAAAGTTCCATGTACTATAAAAATAGTTTGTCAGGTAGCCTATTTGAACAACCTTCATCATCTCCATTGTTTACTTGCATAACCAAACAAATTAGGAAAAATATCTGTTTGCGAACAGGCATCCCGAACACTTTCCCTACCTTCCATTGAACAAACAGTTTGATGCTGTGTCTGCTGTTTGGCATGCTTAAACAAACAGAGAAATGTTTTATTAGCACCACTACAAAGACTCTTTTTTTGGTGAAATCAATTTCTGAACAACTTATACAGTTGTCTGTGCATGTGAAAGTTTGAGCAGGAGGAAGTATTTTAACATCAAAAAAATTGCTCTGTTAACTTCTCCTTTATAGCAGATGTCAGAAATGGCACCATTCTGCCAATTAAAGACTAGGACAGCTTTCCCTTGCTGTGGCAGAATGAGGAGTTAGAGGAACAAAACTTCTCAAACTGTTCTTCAGATTGCAGAAGGAGAAGTACTTCTACATTTTTGTCACTTCACCTATAGTTTAGGATTACAGTGTCACCTTGGCTGTGTCAAATGTTGGCATCTAGCCTGCATATCCTGTCTCTTGTCACTTGGCCTTATGGGTATTTCCATCCTCATGTATATTTTCAGCAGGTTAAGCTAAGAAATTGATGTATGATTTGACAGTAATTGCTATTTAAACAAAGGGAGATGTATCGTATCTGTAAGACAGGCTGAGGGGAGACCGACAATATCACTGCCCATCATTTACCACTTATATTTATTTTCTTCTGTAGAACGGTCATGTGTGAAAGATGAACATTTGCTGGTGGTCCCACATCTCCCCCTGTGGAGAGCACGTGGTACTGCAGCTGATGCATTGGGGAGAAAGTTAAGGTAAGTTTTTAGCAAACTCTCATACATCATATTTATGCATATGATGCAATCACAGCGGTTTTAAAAGGAATGCATTATACAACTTCTCTGTATAATCCATCCCTTGATATTTTAGATAAGTACAAATTATAGTTTCATGATGCAATTATGAAATAAATCATCCTCCAATGTCCCTACTGAGCAAAATGAATAACAGAATCTGGTACGAGTATTTGCATTCACACAGCTGTGATTAATGGCTTTGATTAGAGCTAAGTCATTGTAAGGCATACAGTCATTTATATACTTTGCTAACTGATATTTTATACCTCAAAAATGTTACTTGGCAAAATAAACAATCTAATGAGGATGACGGAGTCACAGGGTTTATTACTTTTAATTTCATTAAGAGTGCTATTCTTACATTGCGACTTCTAATGGTGTAGATAGCAGGTGTTATTCATTAAAATTATTTCTTTCTAAGAAATATTAATATACAAATCCTGGGCCAGCCATTGGAAAGCAACTCTAAATTGCATATTTTACTTAGATTTAGTTCTAGTGTGTTTAGTAATGGTATATATGTCGTAAAAGTGACTCTTGAAGCCAACCATTTGTTTAGCACTATAGGCTAATTGTCTATACATAATGTATGAGTTTGTGCAAGTAAAAAAAAAATAAAAAAAAATAAAGGCAATTAAAGTCAGCATGTAATCAAAATGAACCACTTTTGCTTTCTCAAAATGAATTTATGGTGTTCTTCCATTGTTTAATGTTCATTCTACTCCTCCAGTATGCTACTGATAAAATAGGCAAAATAATTAAAGGATAAAGTTAATTACTGCAATCATGATGTCAGCGAAGTGTATGCTGATTACACTTCAGTGGAACGTGGTTTTAATGACCTTTTCTGCCACGGTGGGTGTTTCAATGTGCAAAAACAAAGAACTAGTTTGATCAATACATGAAAACATTTTACAGGTTGCATAGAAATGATTCAGTTCTTTGGCTCTGGGTTTTATTCAAAACTGCACAAGCAGATTAATGAGTAATCAGTCCTTTACATATGCATCATTTGGAGGTTGCTTATTTTGCAGTTCCACTGAGCATGGGAATCAATCAGGCCAAACACAGGGTTTCAGCTTCCAATTCATTTGATATATATATATATATATATATAATTCCTTTTATGGGAGAGTGTCCCACAAGGATTGGTTACCGGTCCATTTTTGTTTTCCTTCTGCTGCCTTTAAGACCTCTGCATGCAGTTCAGCTGCTCCGTTCTCATTAAAATATACTTCTTCTTCTAGTCTTCTGCATAAGTAACAAAGATTAATCATTGAAGAAGGGAATATGCTAATGAAATCACCGTCAAATGATCACCGTCATCTTTCCAGTGGTGGTAAGAACAAGGACATTGTGATAGAATCTCCAGAAGTAAAAGCACACCCCTGAACCTCCTAATCAAATACAGCTTTTCTGAATGCCAGTTACCAACAAGCCATGCAAATCAGTCTGTAGAAGAGAGTGACTTTCTATTTGCTGGCCTTTGTTAACTTCTAGAGAATACAATCTGTCCCCAGGGAGAGATGGCAAGTTAATGAAGTGAATGGCTGGATAAGTAGTGAAGCTTGGTTTCATGCTCGCTCTCTCTCTCTCTCTCTCTCTCTCTCTCTCTCTCTCTCTCTCTCTCTCTCTCTCTCTCTCTCTCTCTCTCTCTCTCTCTCTCTCTCACTCACTCACTCACTCTCACACACACACACACACACACACACACACACACACACACACACACACAGAGTAGTATTTAGCTGCTCACTAAATACTCACACACACACACACACACACACACACACACACAAACATATATAATTTTTGTTAATCGCATTAACAACCTGGATATATAAGATGTATAACAAGTAATATAGTAAAATATATATTAACAATACTATATTTTTTGTACATTACTATATATATATATATGTGTGTGTGTGTGTGTGTGTGTGTGTGTGTGTGTATATGTATATATATATATTTTTATATATATATTCATTCGGTAATGCTTAATAACTTAAAAAACAACATAATTTTCATGTTTTGCAGTATTTTTCTGTTAGTGAGACAAACCCTCTGTTGATATTGAACTTTTTGACTTTAGTTCAGCACCTTTGGTCTTACCAATAATATTAAAAACATGATTTGCAATGATATTGGGAAACCCAGCTTGATAGAATTATGTTTTGTATAGAGAAGCACAGCCATACTGTCCTGTGAAACCATTCAAACCAAGCAGTACAATGTCCTGGCAGGAGATCTGACATGAAACATCTGATTTTGCATTCATCACGTAATTGATGCTCTACTGTTACCCTACATTGCCTGCTATCAAAGAAAAGAGCTCCTTTCATATGTATTACATTGTTTGGATTTTAACAGGAGAATGAAATTAATTTCTAATGCAGTTTCCCCTTTGGTGTGTGTGTGTGTGTGTGTGTGTGTGTGTGTTTCTCTCTCTCTCTCCCGCTGGTCTTTCTTTCCAAAGGTAATTAAATATGTCGAGTCTGCTAGCTGCTAGCCGAGATGCCAGCGGTGGACACTGTTCGCCGTAGGCACACGTGTCACCAGAGCAAGATTGAGTCTAATGTCCTTGGAGTAACTACAGTACGAACCCACAGGGAGCGGACTGAGCTGGTTATTATCCTGGCGGAGACAGGCCTCTGATGAACTTTCATTTGTACACAAGAGGTACGCTGGTCGCTAAATACTTTGTCATGAGGGCATGATTTTTTTTTATGGAGAAAATCAAAATGTTTCATTAGGCTTGAATTAGCTGTCCCCTTAACTCCAATTGCATAACAGGTACACGTACAAACACACTCATACTTACAGTTCCCTGGGCACCGTTGAAAGTTACCTTGAGATGTCAGCAGAGCCAGGGCCCCTGGCAGCATTGATTGCTCCTTAATCTGCAGTCTCATATGCCTTCCAGTTAACTCCCTCAGTCTGTCTCTCTAACTGCGCTGTCGCGGCGCCATTCATTCCTTTATATATATTCCTTTACATATATACATTCCTTTATATATATATATATATATATATATATATATATATATATACACAGTGGTGTGAAAAAGGTTTTGCCCCCTTCCTGTTTTTTTTTTTTTTTTTTTGCATATTTGTCACACTTGAATGATTCAGATCATCAAACTAATTTTAATATTACACAAAGATAACCCGAGTAAATACAAAATGCAGTTTTGAAATAATGATTTCATTTATTAAGTGAAAAAAGCTGTCCAAACCTGCCTGTCACTACGTGAAAAAGTAATTGCCTCCTAAATCTAATAACTGGTTGTGCCACCCTTTGCAGCAACAACTGCAATCAAGCGTTTGTGATAACTGGCAACGAGTCTTTCACATCGCTGTGGATGAATTTTGGCCCACTCTTCTTTGCAGAATTGTTTTAATTCAGCCACATTGGAGGGTTTTCGAGCATGAAAGGACTGTTTAAGGTCATGCCACAGCATCTCAGTCGGATTTAAGTCTGGACTTTGACTTGGCCACTCCAAAACCTTGATTTTGTTTTTCTTGAGCCATTCAGAGGTGGACTTGCTGGTGTGTTTGGGATCATTGTCTTGCTGCAGAACCCAAGTGCGCTTGAGCTTGAGGTCACAAACTGATGGCTGGACATTCTCCTTCAGGATTTTCTGATAGAGTGCAGAATTCATGGTTCCATCAATTATGGCAAGTCGTCCAGGTCCTGAAGCTGCAAAGCAGCCTCAGACCATCACACTGCCGCCACCGTGTTTGACTGTTGGTATGATGTTCTTTTTATGAAATGCTGTGTTGGTTTTATGCCAGATTTTACGGGACACAAAAGTTCAACTTTTGTCTCATCAGTCCACAGAATATTTGCCCAAAAGTCTTGGGGATCATCAAGATATCTTTTGGCAAATGTGAGACGGGACTTTGTGTTCTTTTTGGTCAGCAGTGGCTTTTGCCTTGGAACTCTCCCATGGATGCCATTTTTCGCGGCATGATGTGTTGCTCTTTAAGCATGCTTCACTTTGTCAGACAGGTTCTATTTAAATGATTTCTTGATTCAACAGGTCTGGCAGAGATCAGGCTTGGGTTTGGCTAGTGAAATTTAACTCTCTCTCTTTCACTCTATATATATATATATATATATATATATATATATATATATATATATATATATATATATATATGGACCATTGTAATAGTTGTTCTATTATAATAGTTAGTGTCATAATCATTAAAAAAAAAAAAAAATCATTGAATTCACATGAAAAAGGCATTATTAAAAGCCTATAAATGAAATAAAAACATACACCATTTTGATTGATACTTCATGTTTATCTATGATTTAAAGGTTACTTCAGCAAATTACATGATGTTTTTACAAATACTGTAAGAAAATCAAAACACAATAACACGGACTGATTTCATTTAATAAATACGATTGCACCAAACAGAAACAATTCCACAGAGCACAGAGTTGAGGTCAAAGAAGATAAAAAATAAAGAAACAACATTACACACCTAAAATTTTTATATATTTATATGTATATTTATATATATAGATATATAGATATATATATAAAATCTTTACAGTAATAAAACTCTTGTCTTCTACAAAAATAATCTTCCTTACTCTTAAGAGAGAAGTGGCAGCGCTGGATTTTGATTTCCTGGCTGCCGCAGTTTGTCCATTCAAAGCTCATAAAGTGTCTTGTTTTGTAGCCAGTGATTTAACAAAAGCTCTGTCTTCAATCTGAATGTACAACTCAATTTAATAATTAAAATGTATTTATCTTCATCCACCAGGTTTGAAGTAATTTTTAGATCTGGATCTTCAAACACTGATTCTATCATGTATAATTTTTTTTCAGCCTTTCAGCAGAAACAATTAAATGATATTGCTATTGTTCCTTTAAATTGCCCCTCCCTTACCCACAATGCCCTGCACTCATTTGATTGACACTTTCAACTCATAACTTGAGAGTCTTGTCATCCATTGTCTCATATGCTAAAGACTGCGTCAGACCGCAGCGCGTGATATTATGAAAATATAATCTGTACTGTGATTGTGTCAAGTCCATAGTGAATTGTCTCAGTATGAACGTCCTCTACTGATATGACATGATATTTATACGCAGCGTACAAAAGGTGACGGACAAGGACAATTGAAATAAAATTAGCCATTAAAATTTCCCTTTTAGACATGCTGTTTTCAATATCCTGACAATTCTGTAATAAAGGTGACCTCCATTTACATTCATTGGTGTATGAGAATGGAAAGACAGACAATAGCTGTAATATAACCTTGATATGAAAATGAAAACGCGATGAATGAATGAGCAGAATTGGGAAGAACATAGTCCATAGATATAAGAAAAAGAGTGTGACATAAAAATGACGAGGAGCATGATCTCTGCTATGTGTGTAACAGCACCATTATAATAAACAGCAGAACATGCAAAAAATGGTCTATTGTATTGTTATTGTACTAACCATATAATTGTGTCTAACTAATTTTGTTGTTGACACGTCCATGCAAACTATTTTGGCACAAATTGTAATTTAAAAATAAAATTAATGTTAAATACAAATTTAAAATTTAATAAAAATTGACTTAAGCATAAATAAAATTAAATAAAAATTTAAATGTAATTTAAAAATAATAAAATTAAATAAAATGTTATAACATTTAATTTGAAAATTAATTTAATTAAAATTTAAATAAAAATGTAATTAAAAAATAAGATAAAATAAAAAATTAATTAAATTAAATTTTAAAATAAAATAAAATAAAATAAAATAAAATAAAATAAAATAAAATAAAATAAAATGCTGACATGAAATGCAGATTCATATAAACATGGTTTGTGCCAACAATGTGTTTTGTGCTGTGAATTGTTGGCAATTTTTGAGTAGCTGAATCCGTCATATTAATACTATATATAAAATATTATATTTCTATTATTATAGTTATTGAATAGTAGCTATATGTTAGTGGATGAAGTCTGTATGCTGCCTTCCGTATGTGACACACGTTATTTTGATTTCTGATTCTTTAGTATTAGTCAATTCATCAACTGATCGCATCTTCCCTGTGATTTTATACTGCTTATATGTAAAGAAGGAAAGTACAAAAAAAATAAAATAAAATAATAATAAAAATATTTAAATATGTACTTACACATTCATACATTCATATCCGTCAGCCTGTACAGTTCACTTTTGGTATGTCATGACTGAATTTAAATGGGAAAAAAAATGACAAATAAACAAGCAAAATGAAAGCATAAATCATGTAACTCTCTGTTAGTGCACACAAATTATTCCATACAAAATTGTTTATGAAACACTAGACAGTATATGATTATCATCTTCTGCTTGGCCATAATGTCTCAAGAACATTGTCAGTTTACACAGCATATCTTGACACTGATTGATATGTATCTGTAAACCAACAGTCAGTTATTTCTACATAGAAACACAAATAATTTATTTTACTAAGAAAAAAAAATACTTTGATATTGCAGAGAAGCAAAACAAGATAAACAAGCTTCAACATTAACCCTGTTTCATGAATAAAGGCATGAAACCCATAAAATTAGTGGTAAAATCTACATTTCTGTTACATGTAAAGTACAGATGTGCTAGATATACAAAATGAAACCCAGAAAATGTGTTTCATTTTACAATAATCATTAATAACTTTACATTTTATTATTAAAACACTTCCAAAATGCCACATTTCCATGTTTTACACCCATGAATACTGTACTGCCACTGTTAGCGATAAAAATAAACAGACAGGTAACCAATAATAATTGCTTTTTTTTTTCCACCCTTCATGCTGGCCTTTCCCTCAGACTTTGTACACACTGGCATCTTTAGAAATGAACAGCATCAAAAATGTTTTATTGAATACACAGATGTATAAAAAAGCTGTACAAAGTTTGTTCTAGTATTCACAGAGCACAGTAAAGTTAATGTCCAACATGCACAAGTACTGAATAAAGCTTGAAACCTTTGTGTCCGCATGACCAAAGTCCTTGACATGGCGGAGGCTAGAGTTCAAACGTCGATGTATGTAGGACGATCTGATGAGAATTTGACACGTGGATGAGGATTGATGCATTCTGGGAAATGTGAAGAGACAAAATGACAAAGAAATATAAATAACTACTTAATCTGTTCCAGAACTCAACTGCACAATTTTAAAATTACACACACACACACACACACATACACACACACACACACACACACACACACACATACATACATACATACATACATACATTATATATATATATATATATATATTCTAATAATTATAAATCTATCTATCTATCTATCTATCTATCTATCTATCTATCTATCTATCTATCTATCTATCTGTCTGACTGTCTTGAATTTCATTTTAATTACCATTATATATTATTTTATAATTATTATTAAATTACTATTTATAATATTTTTTAAATATGTTTAATATATTAATAGCATGTTAATATTTTTATTATTTTATTTATATCACCATGTAAGTTATTTATTTTTTATTTTTTATTTTATTTTATTTTTTTTTGAGAATTTGACACATGGATAAGGTTTGATGCATTCTGGGAAATACAAAGAGACAAAATGACAATGAAAAATAAATCATTACTTATTATGTTCCAGAACCTTAACTCATCTGCACAATTTAAGACAAAAAGGTACTATACTATAATAATAATAATAATAATAATAATAATAATAATAATAACAATAATATATATATATATATATATATATATATATAATATTATTATTATTATTATATTATTATTATTAATTGTATATTTTCTTTTAATTATTATTATTAAATAATTAAATTATTTTTAATATTTTTTAAAATGTTTAATATATTAATAGTATATTAATATTATTACTGTTTTATTTATTTACTTTTTATTTCTATACTGTTCTGTTTTTATCAGCATGCAATTTTATATCGCCATTTCATTTGTAATAAATCATATTATTGGTAAAATGTTATATAGATAATATATTATATAATTTAGCTATACTTTTTCAAAAATATATGTAAAATTATATTGTCTATATCTATTAATTTTCTCTTGGCTATTTCTGAGAAACACTCCGTTCTGTCGGTCTAGAGAGGTACATTCTTTCTTTATCAATATATTGTCTTCTTTCCAAATGTCAAACAACCTCATATGAGTGTATCAGTGATTCTCACAGCAGCCTAGAAAGCTGAAATACATCATGACATTTGCTGTTCTGTTGATTTATTATAGGCACCATCAGGGGACAAGAAGTCGAGCAACCAGTGCTTTTCCCTGCAATCAACAAGGCCCTCTTTACCAACAAACACTGCTGAAGCCATTTACTGGAAGTGGACTAACATGCCACAACTGAGACGAGTGACAGGTAAAGTGTGTCTGCTGTTCCCAAGAATCACAGCTATGAGTTCAGTAGAAGAAGCACTTCAGTGTTGAACTCACCGATGGTCTGGGTGTTGGGCTCTGTGTCCAGAGGCTCCAGTGATGTGAGCAGTTCTCTCTGAGAGCTGCAGCTGGGTGTGCTGTCAGTGGGAGAAACTGGACTCTGGATCATTTCTTGCTCTTTTTCGTCCTGCATCGCTGCATAGACGTGGAGGCCTGGGATCTTCCTTGAGGAAAGATTTACAATGAGACATGGGCAAACGAAGCTTGATGCTACGAGACATGCTTGGGGGAATCAGCCAGAGGGAAAAAAACAAAACAAAAAAACATCAATATTGTCAAGTGTTAAGCAATCATAATAACTGAAGGGGACAAGTCTCTTAAACTTTTAGAAGATACCTCTTCGATTTTTTAGGAAATAACCATTATAAGTTACAGGTTTCAACTAACTTAATCTTTCAAAAGTTTAGGATAGGTAGGACTTTTTTTTTAATTATTATTTTTATTCATGAAATTAAACTGAGATCAAAAGAGACTGTAATTAAATTTGTTACAAAAGATTTCTATTTCAAATAAATTCTGTTCTTTTTAACCTTCTATTCATCAAGAATCGTGAAAAATCCATTGTTTTTCCACAGCATATTTAGCAGCATAACTCTTTTCAACATTTTTAATAATGCACAATGCTTTTGAGAAGCAAATCAGCATATTAAAATGATTTCTGAAGGATCATGTGACACTGAAGACTGGAGTAATGATGCTGAAAATTCAGCTTTGCATCACTAAAATAAATTACATTTTAAAATATATTCAAATAGAAAATAGCTATTTTAAATTGTAATAGTATATCACAATATTACTGTTTTTACAGTACTTTTTTTTAATCGAAGAAATGCAACCTTGGTGATCACACATACATAAAAAAAAAGAAAAAAAGAAAGAAAAAAGAACACTTTTTTTAGTATTTAAAAAAAAAAAAAATCTTATGTACCCTAAACTTTCTATATATTATTTATACATTTTTTAAGGCTTTTTAATAAAAGATAAGACAAACAAGCTAGTGGTAACTAGCAGACTGTCACTAGCAGACACTTACAGTTTCTTTCAGCAATGACTACTGGCCAAACATTACCTAATTAATATTCATGAGCTGAGCTGATAAGGTTCCTAATGTGTGCTTCTGCTCTTTTTCTGAACTTTCTGATGGCCCTGACATTATCAGCTTTGCCGTTCACGTCATTCTGTTCATTTATCACTGGAAGCATGTGTTTATAGTTTGTGAGAGCGGTACAGTCCGTTTACAAGCCGAGGTGTGGGATCTGCCTCAGGGAAAAGTTGTAAAAAGACATAGGAATAAGAAAAAAAGACCTCTATGTGAAAAGTCTGAGTTAGGAGTTGATCAATCAAGGCCTCCCTTTAGAGAGGGGATTTTATCCGTCTTGGTCTGCATCATTACGGAGGGAGAAAGCCACATAAGCAAAATCCTTAACAAGAGGATCCCAAAGCAAATTTATTGTGCTAAATACAACTGGAGAGGGATTTAGCAGAAAGAAAACAACACAAACGGGCAGCTCATTAAAATGTGATCTAACACCTTCATTAAAGGACCGGCTCATGAAAAGAAACAGAAATTCTGTTACCATTTACTCACACTCATGTCGCTCGAAACCCATTTACATGCATTTGGCAGATGCTTTTCTTCAGAGTTTACTGTACTGCAACTGCAATTAGTCCTCATGGGACATGAGGCTTTCAAGCTTCAAAAACGAATGCACCATAAAAGTAGTCCATACAACTGGTGCTCTATATTTAGGCCCTTATTCACTGATATTCTGAGAATTGAGTGTCAGTTTGATTCATGAATAAATCATTCAGACAGTTTTTTTTTTTTTTTTGTGAACTGATTTACTGAAAAGAACAGTTTTTCATAATTAAAACAACTTTTTTTTTTTTTTTTTTTTTTAACAGGAAGTTCCTCCTGTTCTTTAAAGTAAAAAGTTGCCAGCTGTAATGTCACTGAAAGCCAGACTGTTCCGTATTAAAGCGTTGGAAAATTCTTGGCACTTCTGTTGTCTCCAGATCTTGTCTTATTGACCTCTCGTGCCCTTTTCTCTTGGCCCAGTGATGGAAACGGTGCAATCATTTAACATTTCATAAAGGTCAACTTGAAAAACTCAAAGGGCTAAATATTGATAATGTCTGTGCATTGACTGACATTTCTCATTTGTTATGAGCGCTTAGACAAAAAAAGAAGGTTCTGCAACAGCGAAAGGGTGAATCACCACTCGACGTATCCGCTCTGTGGGTTACATTGTTTTAAGCTGTTTTGTGAGCTAAACTGAGCCACAACTTGGAGATCTGAGAGAACAAGAATGATTTTGCCTCATTTGAGTCCTTGCGCAGACATCTGCTCTGCTTTTTTGTAACAATATTCAAAATAATTGATAATATTTATTATATTAATTAGAAAATTCATTATAAAAAAACAAAACAAAACAGACTATATTCGGTATAATGCTGTTTAATTCTATCGTAATGCTGATAATACTGTTCGGTTAAAAAAAAGAAAAAAAAAGAAAAGATAAATCAGTTAATAAAATAACCTCATAATTATATTACATTATAATTACACACACACACACACACACACACACACACACACACACACATATATATATATATATATATATATATATATATATATATATATATATTACTATTTAAAATAACTGCTTTCGATTTGAATACATTTTAAAATGTAATTTATTCCTGTGACCAAATCTAAATATTCAGCATCATTACTCCAGTCTTTAGTGTCACATGATCCTTCAGAAATCATTCTGATATGCTGATTTGCTGCTCAAGAAATTTATTATTATCTTTAACATTATATTATTATTACATTTATTTTTAGTATTTATTATCTATTAATATAGATTATTATTATCTAAAAATTTCTACTCAGCTGTTTTTAGCATAATAATAATAATAATAATAATAATAATTTTTTTTTTTTTTTTTTTTTTTTTTTTTAGCAGCAAATCAGAATATTAGAATGATTTCTGAAGAATCATGTGACTGGAGTTATGAAGCTAAAAATTCAGCTTTGAAATCAGGAATAAATTACATTTTAAAATATGTTCAAATAGAAAACAGTTTGGATCTTGGATCAAATAAATGTAGGCTTTGTGAGCAGAAGAGACTGCTTAAAAAACAAACACACAAACAAACAAACAAACAAAAAAAACAATAAAAATCTTATTGTTCAAAAACTTTTGACTGGTAGTGTATATTTAAAAGAATAGTTCACCCAAAAATGAAAAATCTGTTATCATTTATTCACCCTCAAGTTTTTCCAAATCTATATGAGTTTTTTTTTTCTTCTGTTGAGTACAAAAGAAGATATTTTGAAGAATGAATTTGAGGAAAAAAAACTATTGACAGCAGCCATTGACTGGGGGAAAATACTATGGAAGTCAATGGGTATCGTTAACATTCTTCAGAATATCTTCTTTTGTGCTCAACAGAAGAAACAACATACTGGTTCGGAATGACATGAGGGTAATTTTTATTTTTTGGTGAACTATGCCTTTAAAAAAATATAAACTAATCCTTATTAAAATATTAATATTCTCCAATGTGGTTAGGTAGTTTTTTGATAGTAACAGTACAGAGTCTTGACTACTTCATAAATAACTTGTAATCCTGTAACTATGTAAATTCACTCAGCTCTCCGTGCCCACCTCCGTCTGACAGTGGGTCACCAGCTTCCTGACAGACAGGCAGCAGCTAGTGAGGCTGGGAAAATACACATCCAGCACCCGCACCATCAGCACTGGAGCACCTCAGGGCTGTGTTCTCTCCCCACTGCTCTTCTCCCTCTACACCAACGACAGCACAGCTAAAGACCCCTCTGTCAAGCTCCTGAAGTTTGCAGATGACACCACACTCATCGGCCTCATTCAGGACGGTGAAGAGTCTGCTTACAGACAGTAGATTAAGGAGCTGGCTCTCTGGTGCAGTCTTAACAACCTGGAGCTTAACACGCTCAAAACTGTGGAGATGATCGTGGACTTCAGGAAAAACCCCCCTGCTCTCCCCCCACTCACCATCATGAACAGCACTGTAACAACAGTGGAGTCATTCAGATTCCTGGGCACCACAATCTCTCAGGACCTGAAGTGGGACAATCACATTGAGTCCATTGTGAATAAAGTCCAGCAGAGGTTGTACTTCCTTCGCCAGCTGAGGAAGTTCAACCTGCCACAGGAGCTGCTGAAACAGTTCTACTCCGCCATCATTGAATCTGTCCTCTGCACTTCAATAACTATCTGGATCAGCTCAACTACCAAATCTGACCTCAGAAGACTACAGCGGATAATCCGGACTCCTGAGAGAATCGCTGGTACACCCCTCCCCACTCTCCAAGTACTGTACTTATCCAGAGTGAGCAAAAGGGCTGGCAAAATCACTCTGGACCCCTCACATCCAGTACACTCCCTCTTTGAACTGTTGCCGTCTGGTCGACGCTACAGAGCTCTGAGCACCAGAACGGCCAGGCACAGGAACAGTTTCTTCCCTCAGGCAATCCATCTCATGAACACTTGACAATAATAACACACACTATTTATACACTTATTTATCTAACACACATACTTAGTCTACATTTCAATTTGCACATAATATACCTGTACATACAAAACTGTCTATTGTAATATACCTGTACAAACAATTGTCAATTTATATATTGTTATTCCCTATTTACTTGTTCTATTTTTTTTCTTCTTTTATTATCTGTGTTTTTTGTTCTGTCACTGTCATTCTGTTGCACTGTGGAAGCTTCTGTCACTAAAACAAATTCCTCGTATGTGTAAACATACCTGGCAATAAAGCTCATTCTGATTCTGATTCTGATCTTTCAGGCTTCCCCAGACTCTTGCCACTAGACATTTAACCAATTTAGAAAGCTAATCATATTTTGAACTGTTAATAAATAGATTATGATCCAGGTTGAAGTTTTAAAAATGGATGACAATACCTTTTGAATTTATAGATGAGGAACACGGCTAAACCCACCACCACCACAGAGAGGAGCATGAGCATAGCTGAGCCGCTGTGATTCTCACTTGTGTCCACTAGAGGCGCTAGACGCAGGGGAAAATAAGACAGGCAACTGTTGTCAGTGTACAGTCTGGCACGATTCCAGCCCTCCTTTTAATAAACAGACACAATCTCTAAAATTAAAATCACTCAGTCTTTACAGAAAAGAGTTCATTATACAATCAATGTCAAATGGGAATTGTTCATCTAAAAATGATAATTCTGTCATCTGCAAGCCTTCCTTCGTTCATATCTAGAAGAACAGTGTTTGATTCTAGTTCATTACCTGCTGATAAATGGGCAGCGTATACTGTGATCTGCACTCCTGGTCTGAGTGTGAACTGAACCAGATTCTGATTCAGAGCGCTGAGAACCAGTTCTGAGAGCTGAAAGCAAAATCACACATTCATCATATTCACACTGGATGAGAAAACACTGCCTTGTATACAATACATCCAAATCTGTTATTAAATTACATAAGCAGTCACAATAAGAAATAAGACATTGGTGTCCCGTAGGCATTTGATTTCCCTGGTTCTGAGCCTGCATGGTGAGTCCTGATGCATTGAGGCAAAGCGTGGGCTCGTGATGTTGTTTGTCGTACGTGATCCTGTACCACACTGAGAAGACATTTCAGCATAAATCAACTCTATCACCTTCACTCACAAATATAGATATATGACATAGGAGGGATCTCATTTAGGCTTAACATCTCTCTCCTCTCTCTCAAACACACAGAGCCCTTGACTGTCAGGCGCTTTTATGTATGCATAAATCTTGAAAGCAGTTATTTTCCCTCCCAAAATAAAGCTTTGTTTTGTTTTTGTGCTCGATTATGGCAGATTAGGGTTATAAAGGGTCATTCTGAAACAGGTGCTTCCAGTTTGATCATTTTTAAAGTACTTTTTTTCTCTCTCTCTGTCAGAGAGTGTGTTTAAGTATTAATAAATGGCCCTGCTACATTTCATTTTAAATTAATATAATTTGATATGGGTCAGGGTATAATTACGCCTTCAGAAAGGTGACACGGTTTATGGTAAAAAGATTGACAGTTTAATTTGACATGACAAGACTTGAGCTTAAAGTCATAAAATACAATGTGCTTTATTTTATGCCTAAATTTATAGAAATATCTTTTCAATAATTGTTTTTCATACAATCATTGTAAGAAGACTGACAAGATTTAAAGATATTTGCCTAAAAAATAAATGAATAAATAAAAAAGTGCACTTTAATTTTAATATTAAAGAGTCTTTTTGTTGTTGTTTTTTTTCAAAGATCAATTGATTAAAAAAAAAAAAAACCTTTTATTGACCTCTTTGTTGAAGAGTGCACTTTCTGAAACGAATCAATTATTAAAGAGTTGCTGTTTTGTTTTGTTTTTCTCTCAAACGACTTTTTTCTCATAATTTAATGACTTTATTCTCACCATTTTATCTCAACTTTTTTTTTTTAATTTAACGACTTTTATCTCGAAAGATAATGACTTTATTCTCAAAATTTAATGAGTTTAATCTGAACATTTTTTGACATTTTTTCTTGAAATTTAACGACTTTAATCTCATAATTACTTTAATCTCGAGATGGTTTTATTATCTTTTTTATTATTGCTTGGCCCTAATCCTCTTCCGTACAAGACAGATAGATAGATAGATAGATAGATAGATAGATAGATAGATAGATAGATAGATAGATAGATAGATAGATAGATAGATAGATAGATAGATAGATAGATAGATTTAATTTTATCTTTGTCAGGGTTGTCTTGTGTATCTTGTTTCCCTTCCTCTTGTTTGCCCATATTTGGTTTGTTTCCTGTTCCTATCATTATTAGTTAATTATTGTCCAGCTGTGTTTGTTTAATTATGTCATTATGTTATGTATTTATAGTGTGTCCTGCCCTATGTTTCCAGTTGAGTATTATACGTCATTTCTGTCTGTCGCGTCAGTGTTTCCAGACTGTGTTGTACTTACCTGTTTGGATTTTCATTAAAGACTTTAGTTTGATTTATTCCACATCTCCCCGTTCCTGGGTTCTGTTTCCCGAGTGTGGAATCGTGACAATCTTAATATGTATTTTATTTCAATATGTTACAAATATAACAGTTATAATTATGTGTATGTGTATACATGTGTGTGCAAATTATAACAAAATATTTTAATATAAGTAATATTGTAAATGATTAATTTGTTATATTATTTAAGAACAATATATTTAATTAATTATATATTAAAGAATTATATTTTATTAGTTTTAGAAAAATACTAAATATAAAACTACAACATATTAGCTCATTGAGATGTAGACATTTAGTCACCGTTAAAGGTTTATTTTTTTATTTATTTTTTTTAAACAAGCGTTTAAGTATTTATTTTTTCGTAAACAACTCTTAAGCTTCATCTTGGGCATCAGATCTGAGTTCAGCGATGATAGTACTAAACCTCACATAAAACTACTTCCTGTTCAAAGAATCCCTTTTTTGCTCTTTCTACCCAAGCTTCATTAAATCTGTCTCATTTACTAAATGACTCCTGACTTATTTCTGCGCTCCTTTATTTCTGTGTCGCTCTCACCTTCTGTCTCACTCTCTCTCTCCTTATTTCTCACCCTTTTAAAATTAGACCATTCCATGAATAATTACTTTCTTTATGAATTGTACCAGGGTCAGTCAGTCTATTATACTTTTTTAATAGGCTATCTACACATTATACTTTGAACACGCCACCCTTGAATAGAGATTTATGAGGATCTGCAGTGAAAGGTCCATTGCAGATTCAAGGTAGGTTTGGTCGAGGAAAAAAAAAGGCAAAAAGGTGCTGCTTAGGCACCCATGCATGGACATCCACAAAGTGCAGATATCCCCTTATCATCTGTGATATAATATCTCTGGCCCATAAGCGATCTAGTGGATGGATTACTAATGACCTCCTCTATAGTGAGTCTGTATGGTGAGAAATCACTGCCTCAAAAATACAGATGACTCTGCATGTTAATATTGGAGGATATGAGCCATCTTCTCATATTCGATAATATACTGCAGTATGGCCAGAATTACCCATGACCTCACCAGTGAGTTACAAGAAATGTGAACGCTCTCATTAAGCTTTGACATCTAATCAGAAAGACACTTTTTCTGATACTTTCTGAAGTTGCTTATGAAAGTGTATTTATGTGCTTGTCTCATAACCTAGTATCTCATTTCAGGAGAAAATTAAGAGACTTTCTGATCAAGAACAATCACTGTGGACTAGTAAAAACAGGTTTTTGTCAAGAGTTAAATAGGCCAACATTGACATCTGCTGGAGACCATAAGAAACTCTTGTCAAGATGCTCCTTTTGCCCACCATCCTTTTGTATTTGAAAGGAGGACTGAAAATAGTATGTGAATATCTGAGCCTTTTCTTCTGAATAAGAGACAAAGATGAAGCAAAACATTAATTATAGCTGAGTGTTTCACGACTGAGATTGAAAATCATGCATAATGTACCTGGTCTAAATGGGTGGCTGTTTTGTCTGGTTTCCCCTCTGTCAGCTGTTTGTCTGGTAACAGGAAGAACTCGGCCGCTGTTGGCAGTCCAGGCAACACAGTGACCAACAGATGCTTTGGATTCACTCCTGTCGCCTGAAGACCAGTAAACAGACTCTTAGAGATACAAACGTCCAATAAACAGGATTAGAGCAATACAAAAATAAAAAAAAAATAAAAAATAAAAAAAATAAAAAATACTATGCCTTTAATTCTAATATTCTTTTGAGATTGACTTTTTACCCCAATGATGTGTTTATTATTATTATTATTATTATTATTATTATTATTATTATTATTATTATTATTATACAGTTATTAATACTTCAATAATGTGTTTTTATTATTATTATTATTATTATTATTATTATTATTATATACATATTAATACCTTTATTCAGCAAGGATGCATTAAATTGATCAAAAGTGACTAATTATTTATAATGTTTTTTCAAATAAATTATGTTCTTTTGGACTTTCTATTCATCAAAGAATCCTGAAAAAAATAAATAAATAAATAACAGTTTTGACAAAATTATTAAGCAGCACAACCATTTTTGACATTGATTATGATAAGGAATGTTTCAAATCAGCATATTAGAAAGATTTGTGAAGGATCGTGTGACACTGAAGACTGGAGTAATGATGCAGATGAAAATTCAGCTCTGCATCACATAAATATTATTAAAATGAAAGATTTTTTTTAATTTTGATAACACTTCACAATATTGCTGTTTTTACTGTATTTTTGATCAAATAAATGCAGCATAAGGGACTTAAAAAAAAATTGTATATATAAATGAGCCAATATATAAAACAGTCTCGGAAATAAATATGCACAAAAATATATTATATATAAAAATTAAAATAATTCAATAAAATGAATTGTTTTCTGTCTCAAGAATACACATGATTACACAGTCCATTGCTGCAATGTAATTTAAAGGTTCAAAATTCAGTTAAAAAATGAACATTTCAACTTCATTTACTCCCTCATGTCTTCTAGATAGGTTGAACCAGATTTGACATCATGTCACACGTCATTGGTTCCCACTCTTGCAACAAATTGATTCTTCTGTATTTCCCCTTTTGTGTTCCACAGACGAAAAAATGGCAGGGTTTGGAATGAAATGAGGGTGAGTAAATAAAGAAAGAATTTTTATATTTTTCTGAATATAAATATATAAAATTCTCCTTGGTTCGTGTTGCAAGGTCACAACGTCCACCTCGTTCCTGTCCATATGCCCAGCACAAAACTCATTACACACATTACCACTAACCAACTAGAGCAGAACACGCATATGGCTCACATGAGAACCGTTATTCTCAAGTGTCATATTCCATAAACATCCATAAAGAAAGTCCCCGTGTTCAGTTATAACGGCCTCTTGAAAATGCCATGGGGAAGTGCAGGAGAACACTGTTGGTTATTTCGGTCTGTCGTGCCATATGTTTGAATATTTGTGAAGCTTGTTCTGTCACGGTGGTGTTTTCCTTCCATCAGTGAAGGAGAATCTGGAAGCCAATTTCACAAGTGTGTCAACTTGAGTTCTTCAAGCAAAGTGTGGAGCGTGAAAACCCACCAAAGCTCCAGACTACACTTGTGTTTGTACACTTTTTATACCTGGAATGAATATCATATATATATATATATATGATATATATATGATAACTTTTGATATATATCAAAAGTTTGGGATCAGTAAGATTTTAATGTTTTTTTTTTTTTTTTTTTTTTTTTTTTTTTAAGTTATGCTCATCAAGGCTTTTTATTTGATCAAAAATACAGAAAAAAACTGTAATACTGTGGAATATTATTGCAATTTGAAATAATAGTTTTCTATTTTAATATACTTTAAAATATAATTTATTCCTGTACAGCAAAGCTGAATTTTCAGCATCATTACTCCAGTCTTCAGTGTCACATGATCCTTCAGAAATCATACTAATATAATCAATGTTGGAAATAGTTGTGCTGCTTCATTTTTTATTTTTTGAATTTATTTATTTTTTTTTTGGAACCTGCGATACTTTTTTCAGGATTCTTTTATGAATAAAGAAATAAAAAGAACAACATTTTTTTTCATCATGCTTTATTACATTGTATATGAAGTGAAGCATTATATATTGAACTGTCACTGAATAGAGGAGCAGATTTTCAGCTGTGTGAAAAGTGAATGTTTTTTGTCAAATGGTAAATGGTTTGAACTCACCTGCACCATAGATGTTTTAATGACTCGACTCACATCAAGCCTCCATTCTGCCACATCAGGGTTGTGATCATCCAGATTAGATGAAAAGGCAAGAAGATGAGATCTGAAGTATTCTGTAATTACAAAAAAAAAAAAAAAAAAAAAAAAAAAAATTCTTACAATTATTGTTAGTTTCTGACAACTGCACTGCAGTGCACCTATGCTGCAGCATTTGCTTTCAATACGTATTTACTGTATGACATAGTACTTAAAATTCAATATGAATATGGTTTCATTTAGAGTTTTGACATTTCTGAAGAAGAAAAAAAAGGAGGGTGGGGATTTTTTAAAATTAATTTAAAAATCACCAGAAATAAATTGCTTGCAAATTAGTAAGAAGTTGATTTAATAGTGTTATTAATAAGAAATGTCTCTTGAGCAGCAAATTATCATATTAGAATTACATTTTACAAAATATTCAAATAGAAAACAATTATTTTAAACTATAATAATATTTTACAATATTATTGTTTTTTTTTTTTTTTTTTGGTAAGCATAAGTGGCTTCTTTCAAAAACAATTATATTATTAACATTTTATTATATATTTTATTAACTTATTAACAAATTTTATTATATATTTTATTATTAAAAAAAAAATTAAATAACATTAACATAATTTAATTTAATTTATTTTATCATGTTAAAAAAAAAAAAAAAATCACCATACGTTTACCATTTTTACCATACCTTGTATGCTTAACTACAATAGTTAAAGTGTTGATGTTTTCCAAATGTATCACAAATATACAAAGAGCAAAGGACAAAACATATTTCGAGAAAGCTTATTGCTCATATATGAAGCTATCTTCAATACCTTGCAGTCTGTTTACTTGTGTGTAAAACTCACCGTGGACAGCGATGGTTTTCCTGTCTTGCAGGATGGTATTCCCAGCGGACACCTGTACAGTGACAACGCTTATTCCCTCTCGAGAGAACGTGAATGCCACACTCCCCTCCAGCGTGATCACGGGCTGTGAATACAGTTTGAGAGAGACTCTCAAGAGGACGCCCTGTCAGCGCAGTTGCAGTGAACATGCCAACTTTATTTACACGGCAGTTGGTGAGGCAAACACACACACACACACACAGACTGAGTCATGCACAGGTGTCTAGTGAGTCACACATGGAGACTTTACCTCCGAATTGTTCCCAAACCACCAGATATAGGTGACCGTTCCTACTTGGCTTGGCGAGAGAACCACTGTCAGATTGACTTCTTTATTTTTCACAGCGACAAAAGGGGTGGAGAGGTGAATAGAATCCAGTTGACCTGCGCCGAGAGAGAAAGAAAAGAGAAAAGTTGGTTGGTTGAGCAGAAAGAGTTTAACAGTGTTTGCTAGTTCTCAAATCTTGTTCTTCAATTCATCACATTTAAACCTGCTGTGGAAAAGACAGATGAGAGAACCAATAAAGTTTGTTTAATTTTAGCGATAAAACTAGATGAAAAATTTGTAAGAATATACAGTCAGGTCCATAAATATTGGGACATTGACACAATTCTAACATTTTTGGCTCTATACACCACCACAATGAATTTCAAATGAAACGAACAAGATGTGCTTTAACTGCAGACTGTCAGCTTTAATTTGAGGGTATTTACATACAAATCAGGTGAACGGTGTAGGAATTACAACAGTTTGCATATGTGCCTCCCACTTGTTAAGGGACCAAAAGTAATGGGACAATTGGCTTCTCAGCTGTTCCATGGCCAGGTGTGTGTTATTCCCTCATTATCCCAATTACAAAGAGCAGATAAAAGGTCCAGAGTTCATTTCAAGTGTGCTATTTGCATTTGGAATCTGTTGCTGTCAACTGTCAAGATGAGATCTAAGAGCTGTCACTATCAGTGAAGCAAGCCATCATTAGGCTGAAAAAACAAAACAAACCCATCAGAGAGATAGCAAAAACATTAGGCATGGCCAAAACAACTGTTTGGAACATTCTTAAAAAGAAGGAACGCACCGGTGAGCTCAGCAACACCAAAAGACCCGGAAGACCACGGAAAACAACTGTGGTGGATGACCGAAGAATTCTTTCCCTGGTGAAGAAAACACCCTTCACAACAGTTGGCCAGATCAAGAACACTCTCCAGGAGGCAGGTGTATGTGTGTCAAAGTCAACAATCAAGAGAAGACTTCACCAGAGTGAATACAGAGGGTTCACCACAAGATGTAAACCATTGGTGAGCCTCAAAAACAGGAAGGCCAGATTAGAGTTTGCCAAACGACATCTAAAAAAGCCTTCACAGTTCTGGAACAACATCCTATGGACAGATGAGACCAAGATCAACTTGTACCAGAGTGATGGGAAGAGAAGAGTATGGAGAAGGAAAGGAACTGCTCATGATCCTAAGCATACCACCTCATCAGTGAAGCATGGTGGTGGTGGGCATGTATGGCTGCCAGTGGAACTGGTTTTCTTGTATTTATTGATGATGTGACTGCTGACAAAAGCAGCAGGATGAATTCTGAAGTGTTTCGGGCAATATTATCTGCTCATATTCAGCCAAATGCTTCAGAACTCATTGGACGGCGCTTCACAGTGCAGATGGACAATGACCCAAAGCATACTGCAATAGCAACCAAAGAGTTTTTGAAGGGAAAGAAGTGGACTGTTATGCAATGGCCAAGTCAATCACCTGACCTGAATCCGATTGAGCATGCATTTCACTTGCTGAAGACAAAACTGAAGGGAAAATGCCCCAAGAACAAGCAGGAACTGAAGACGGTTGCAGTAGAGGCCTGGCAGAGCATCACCAGGGATGAAACCCAGCGTCTGGTGATGTCTATGCGTTCCAGACTTCAGGCTGTAATTGACTACAAAGGATTTGCAACCAAGTATTAAAAAGTGAAAGTTTGATTTATGTTTATTATTCTGTCCCATTACTTTTGGTCCCTTAACAAGTGGGAGGCACATATGCAAACTGTTGTAATTCCTACACCGTTCACCTGATTTGGATGTAAATACCCTCAAATTAAAGCTGACAGTCTGCTGTTAAAGCACATCTTGTTCGTTTCATTTGAAATCCATTGTGGTGGTGTATAGAGCCAAAAATGTTAGAATTGTGTCGATGTCCCAATATTTATGGACCTGACTGTATATATAGTAACAAAACAAAACAAAACAAATGTAGAGGTAACAAAAACAGCACTTTTCAAAATTTTGGGATCAAGATTTTTTTTAACATTAAATTGATCAAAATTGACAGTAAAGACATGCGTACTGTTACAGAAGATTTCTAATTAATGATTTTTTTTTTCAACATTTTTTAACAGTTTATTGGGCACAAAATCAACATGAGTTTGATTTATAAAGAGTAATGTGACACTAAGTAATAGCTGCTAATGTTCAGCTTTGCCATCATTACAGAAATAAATTACATTTTGAAATATATTCAAACAGAAAGAAGTTATTTTAATCTGTAATAATATTTCACAATATTACTTTTTTTTTATCAAAAACATAGAGCCAATGCAAGCTTAAGAGAATTCCTTCACCATAAATAAATAATAAAAAAATAAATAAAAAGTGAAAAAAACTGAACATTAGTTATATGATATATTCTCACAAAATTATATATGAGCAAATTATATAAAAAAAGAACAGCCTTAAAGTTATAGCACAAGCTACACATCCTCCAAGTTAAATGTATAATGACATATATTCATTCATTCACAAATACTTCTCATAGGAACACCATCTGCATGTAAATTTCAGCTCATGCTCCAGAGGCCCTATTTGCTTTGCCTGGCACGACAGGATTGACAGATTGGAAGTGTTCCGTCTCCCTGATCAATATGTCACTGCGGAGGCATCTGTCTGCCTGAATGTAGCAGGGGGTGGCAAGTTCATTGAGTAGGTGGACATGAGAAAAAGGGCGAACATTTGAATCAAAATGCTTAGTTAATCTCTGTTAAATGCTGATATTTCATAAGCTTCCCCTAGCACGAACACAGGCTACAACCGCTAAAAAAAAGCTACGAAAACTCAGGCCATCTGCTCATAGAATGTGTTAAAATAGCGTCTTCCAACATCATTGCTACATAGGATAGAGTTGTCTGCTCAAAAGTCTGCAAAGACTTCGATTATTGGCATGAAGTCTAATCCATATTATGGCCAAGAACCACCCACGTAGACAGGAATAGGCCATTTGACCAACATGTGAAATGACCAACCACACTTTCTTTTCTTTTTTCAAAACATTAAGGGGCAAATACATCTTAAATCGATGCTTTTTAATGATTTCTCACAGTCTTTAGAGACAGCATGAAGGCAATTCAATAATTGGTATTAACTATATTAAACAACAATATTAAACAAGCAAAAAATGTAGTAAATTTTTAAGTCATTTGTTTGGAAACTGTTTGAACTGCACTGTTTTTGCTATATGGTTATAATTGATTAAAAATAACTAATTCATAACCTAAAAGTTACATTAAGTACAATTCATCAGACCTGGATGATATTTTAGGTCCTCGGGACTTTCATCATACACTGAAGTATCTGTCGGCAATAACTAAGAGGGATGGTTCCAATCTCGTGGTCCAGTTAGAGACCATAAGCTTGAAATCTAGACTGCTTAATGTGGAGTGCAATACGACCAAGGCCAAATGAGATTTTTCTGGTCAGTAAAGCATAAATGAGTTCAGTGTGCTCAGACCCAGTGGGTCTTTAAAATACATTAAGGATATAAAAGTAGAATACGATATGGCTGTCTGTATTGTGCATATTGTTACTCGCCCTCCCATATCTTGGCTTACACGTAATGTGTAGGAAGAGGAGCACAGTTTCCGAGCCCAGACTGTTCTCCGCCGTGGCTGACACTCGGTAGATTCCCACGTTCTTGTAGATGTGTTTAATGCCATCCTCGATAGAGCTCACGTTAGAGTAGGTGAAAGCGTTTCCGTCACCGAAATCCACCGTGATGCTGGTTTTCGATCCATCACCCTGGAAAAAAGGGTAATAACGTGAAACATCATTGAGTCTAGCTTTAAAAAAAACCCACACACAACCAGGCTGGTGAACAAATGTTCTCTATTCAGAGAACTTCCTGTAATATCTTAGAATTTTTCCCTTTTTTTAAGGCAGAAAACAAAACTGTTCCTGACTATGATACTGGCAAAGCTCTGTGTACGATTAATTCAGCTGTCAGTTCATCTGCTTTGGAGGATGTCTTGTCTGTCCCAGACCGCTGATCTACCATGTGAAAACATTGCTCTTGTACAGGCAAGTTGGTCTCTTATGATTTCTCAAAATCTCAAGCTTACAAAGCCCAATTTATGGTGGATGAGGGTTATCTCTGTAATTTGGAATTTAGCAGTAGGTACTGTAGATAAATTGTAAAGGTCACACTTTAGTTCTCACTATAACCAGTTCTCATTATAACTAATGTCTCGGTTACATATGTAACCCTCGTTCCCTGAAGGAAGGAACAGAGATGTCACGTCGGTGACCGATGAATTGGGATCTTGCTTAAAGAGACCAATCCACTTTGAGTGTAACTAAACGAACCAATGCACATTGGCATACGATGATTGCATTCAGCTGCCGCTGATCACAGCGTGAGTACAAGTAGGCAGCAGGTGCAGCGCATATTCAGGTTTTCACTGAGGAGCCAAGCTGGTGACCCGGCCGCTCAACGGTGGTACAGAAGCCGTGGCGACGGGACGTCTCCTTTCCCTCCTTCAGGGAACGAGGGTTACATACGTAACCGAGACGTTCCCTTTCAGTCGATCACTCTGAGTCACGTCGGTGACCGACGAATTGGAATCCCTACCAAAGGGCCACGGATACTGCCCCTTCCAGTGTCCTGTGGAAGCCTCCTGCACCCCTTCTTTTTGGCGTAGGTCGGGGCTTACCACAAGAAGACCGTTTACTGCTGCTATGGCACTACCCACTCAGTAAGACTGGATAACACTGGGAAAACTTACCTGTTCTACTTGGAACAGGAACGCTGCAGAAGCCCCATCCTTCCCGAAGGAGGTTCAGCACCACTTACACATATGAACAACCGTTTAGGCAGGGCTGGGCGATATATCGCATGCGATATGCATGCGCATCTCGTCAGTAAAGCCGGTTCCTTGATTAGCGGTAAATCTCCATCACCTGTTTTCAAATGGAGCGGCATTTAATACACAGAGCCGTAGTTCACTCACAAGCTAGGCAATATCGCGTTCATTATCGAAGGCGATTCATCTGCGATAATGAATGCGATATTGCGTAGCTTGTCAGTGATCTACGGCTCCATGTATTAAATGCCGCTCCATTTGAAAACAGGTGTTGGTGATTTACCGCTAATCAAGGAACCGGCTTTACTGACGAGATGCGCATGCATATCGCATGAGATGTATCGCCCAGCCCTACGTTTAGGTGCATATGGAAAATTAGAGGTGATTGTAACACCTCTAAGAAAAATGGCAGAAGTTGCCGGGGAAACACGGACTCTGGAGTTATACCGTGGAATTACACATATGGGATCCATTAGGTCTCTATATATGGAACCCAGCCCTCTACCGGTTCTCATGGATTCACTGAGTGAGGGCCTGGCACCGGACGCTCTACCACGTCTGGCTGCCGAGTGGATGGAGGAGCTTGACAGGGTCTACAGTACAGACTCTCTGGAGCAGTTTTAGCAAGCCGACCCGAAGCCGGGGCCCCTCAGTGTTTCAATGAACTCGTAATTTGCTGGCTATTAATAGTTAGTATGGTAGTTGTTACATTTAGGTATGGGGTAGGATTAAGGAATCTAAAATATGGTCATGCATTTCCAGCGTGATTACGTAATGTGTGAAGTTGTGAACATGCATCACAGAGCTAGAGCATGACGAGCATTTGTGGTTTAAAAAAAAACCACAAATGCTTGATTTTTTAAAAAAAATTGATTTTTTTTAGAAAATGACAAATGTCCTTTTTGATGAAAATAACGATAAGACCATTATTCCTTGTCTGGGATCATGTAGAGCCCGTTGAAGCTGCACTGAAACTGCAATTTGGACCTTCAACCCATTGGCTCCCATTGAAGTCCACTACATGGAGAAAAATCCTGGAATGTTTTCCTCAAAAACCTTAGTTTCTGTTCGACTGAAGAAAGGAAGACATGAACATCTTGGATGACATGGGGGTGCGTAAATTATCAGGAATTTTTTATTCTGGAAGTGAACTTGTCCTTTAATATGTTCTTTGTAAGTATTAATAAACAGCCAATATGCTAGTAAAATGCATGCTAATACACAACTTGTCAATAGTGAGATTTGGTTCGTAAAAAACAAAGCGTTGCTGGAGTTGTTTGTTTGTGAATGACTACACTGGTCACAATAGCTGGGTTTCCATCCAAAGTTGCGAATTTAACTTGTGCGCAAAATTGGAATATCAGATAAAACATTTGCGAATAAGCATCGTTTCCATTCAACGAGTCAGAAAGAACAAAATCGTCACTTCCTGACAAACTGCCACTAAATATCACTAAAAAAAGTAGGAGAAGCTACTAAATATAATAATTCTTATATATAATAAATTACTTGCGCCTCAGAATGAGCAGACGAAACACAATAAATGCGGTCATTGCTTTCAGAGGTGGATGCCCACTGTTTCGGAATGCAGTCCTGTAAGGCAGTTCTGGGAGGCAATTATACAAAAATACTTTGATGACAAACTATGCTTGGGCATTTAAGAATAACCATAACAACATTTCAGACACTGTGCAAAAAGATCTGTCCGCTTGTTAGTCAGGTTATGCGGTCACATCGTGCAAAGTCAGATGACTTTTTGATGCGCATGGAGGAATTTATTCACAAAATGCATTTCCATCTCCCATTATTCGCATTAGCCCTTTTTCACACAAGTCAAAAACCACCTCAAGCGAGTGTAAAAACTTTTTTGCGAATTAAGGGATTTTTTGTAAATTTGGTGTTTCCATCACTCGTTTCTGATGCGATACTTCAAAATGTGCATAAAAATGGGGTGATGAAAGCATAGCTAATGACTGTTAATTTTCATAAGCAGTCAGTGGGAAAGATGTGTTTTCTTGCAGTTGCAAGAAAATTTTGCAGTTGTTTTATCTGCTCAGAATGCAAACTCGCATTCCCAGAACTATTTTGTCACTGAAAAGCAGTGCAGGAAACAATGAATCTTTCTATACCTCCTCCAGGAAGACGAGGAAGGTGACGTTGCTGGCAAGAGTAGCCGTTAACTTCCCTTCGCTGGTCACTAAGTGGAGGCCACGAGGGGCCTGGCTAGGGCACAGCTGCCTACGAGCCGTGTACTGCTCCATCACCCCTCCAGTGCAGTTATTAGACACCACCTTTCTGTACCTGCACACACACAGACATATAACAAACATTCAAAAGTCACAAGTTTATAAACCAGTTTTGAAGCTCCAATACAAAATGATCAGTTAACAACATTGAAATTCATTAGCCTGATCATCTGCAACAGTGAAAAAAACACAACATTTTAAATGAGTCATACATCAAAATCATTTGAGAATGCAGATGACAAACATGTTTAATTGAAAATCTCACAAACACATACACAGTCTGTACAGTTTACAAAGCTGTCTAAACGGGAACATTGAATAATCAATGGATAGATGCATGCGTCAAATAAAATCTCACCCAGTGCTGTTGAGGAATGTGTGTTCTGTAGTACAGGTTCGAGACATGGAGGAGGGGAGGAACCAGAATGCTGGAGTACATTTCCCATCAGCCCTTCTCTCGAAGCCATAATCACTGTGAAAAAAACATAGTGAAAACACCCATGAGTTCTTTTCTTCTTGACTTCATGATAGATCAATTTAACACAGTCATCAGCCCAGATATCACACCACTAATCCAGAATCCCATTGGTTTGAAAAAGACCTTTCAAAAAAAAAAAAAAATAAAAAAAAAAAATAAAATAAAATAAAATAAAATAAAATAAAATAAAATAAAATAAAATAAAACTTTTCAAAGCTGTAAATTAATATTCATTTTACAAGAGAATACAATTTAAGTTTTTCTGCTTCAAAATTTCATGTTTAATTCAGTGTGTTACAGTGGGGGAAAAAAAAATTATTTGATCCCCTGCTGATTTTGTATGTTTGCCCACTAACAAAGAAATGATCAGTCTATAATTTTAATGGTAGGTTTATTTGAACAATGACAGACTGAATAACAACAACAACAACAAAAAATCCAGAAAAATGCATTTCAAAAAAATTATAAACTGATTTGCATTTTAATGAGTGAAATAAGTATTTGATCCCCTATCAATCAGCAAGATTTCTGGCTCCCAGGTGTCTTTTATACAGGTAAGGAGCTGAGATTAGGAGCACTCTCTTAAAGGGAGTGCTCCTAATCTCAGCTTGTTACCTGAATAAAAGACACCTGTCCACAGAAGCAATCAATCAGATCCCAAACTCTCCACCATGGCCAAGACCAAAGAGCTGTCCAAGGATGTCAGGGACAAGATTGTAGACCTACACAAGGCTGGAATGGGCTACAAGACCATCGCCAAGCAGCTTGGTGAGAAGGTGACAACAGCTGGTGCGATTATTCGCAAATGGAAGAAACACAAAATAACTGTCAATAACCCTTGGTCTGGGGCTCCATGCAAGATCTCATCTCGTGGAGTTTCAATGAGAATGGTGAAGAATCAGCCCAGAACTACACGGGAGGATCTTGTCAATGATCTCAAGGCAGCTGGGACCATAGTCACCAAGAAAACAATTGGAAACACACTACGCCGTGAAGGACTTAAATCCTGCAGCGCCCGCAAGGTCCCCCTGCTCAAGAAAGCACATGTATAGGACCGTCTGAAGTTTGCTAATGATTCAGAGGAGAACTGGGTGAAAGTGTTGTGGTTAGATGAGACAAAAATCTAGCTTTTTGGCATCAACTCAACTCGCCGTGTTTGGAGGAGGAGGAATACTACCTATGACCCCAAGAACTCCATCCCCACCGTCAAACATGGAGGTGGAAACATTATGCTTTGGGGGTGTTTTTCTGCTAAGGGGACAGGACAACTGCACCGCATCAAAGGGACGATGGACAGGGCCATGTACCGTCAGGGCCAGGGTATTGAAGCCAGCCAGGGCATTGAAAATGGGTCGTGGATGGGTATTCCAGAATGACAATGACCCAAAACACACGGCCAAGGCAACAAAGGAGTGGCTCAAGAAGAAGCACATTAAGGTCCTGGAGTGGTCTAGCCAGTCTCCAGACCTTAATCCCATAGAAAATCTGTGGAGGGAGCTGAAGGTTCGAGTTGCCAAACGTCAGCTTCGAACCTTAATGACTTGGAGAGGATCTGCAAATAGGAGTGGGACAAAACCCCTCCTGAGATGTGTGTAAACCTGGTGGCCAACTACAAGAAATGTCTGACCTCTGTGATTGCCAACAAGGGTTTTGCCACCAAGTACTAAGTCATGTTTTTTGAAATGCGTTTTTGTGGATTTTTTTGTTGTTATTCTGTCTCTCACTGTTCAAATAAACCTACCATTAAAATTATAGACTAATAATTTCTTTGTCAGTGGGCAAACGTACAAAATCAGCAGGGGATCAAATATATATATATTTTTTTTCCCCCACTGTACTTGCCATTTCTTTAAAATTATTTGTGAAATTTACAGTGTATTTTTGGTAGAATAAAACACTGTCATCTGTAAAATATTTACATTGAGAAAGCTATAAGAAATCATAATACTGAAGTCAGAATGCCAATCTTCCTGCTATGATTAACATGAATAATTCTCACCTTTAAATGGAAATAATTATATTAGCTTTCAGGAATAATAGGTATAGCAAAAGTCCAAGTGTCACCCACATTATACTTATTGAAATGAATTAAATCTTTTATTCTTACTGGCAAGTCAAGAAAAGTTTTTAACTAGACATCTTAATTATAATAATAATGCTCATTGCATGCATTAAAGATTTTGTATTTTCTATGCAGTTATATAAGTTTTAATTTCTAACAATTTATAAACACTGCATAGTTGCCAGCAGTTAAAGTGCTAGCATCTCTCTTTCATGTTAACATTTTACAAATTACCCAGGGAAAGACATATCTTTGTATTCAAATGCATGAAAATCTTTGTCAGCATAAAAATACTTTCAGCATCTACTTTTATATTAATTCATTTATTTTTAGACCTAACTGTTAGACAACAGAAGCCAAAGCTGTTTGTCCTACAATGCAACTCAACACCCCAATCAAGAAAACAAATGACACTAATTACCATGACAAGCTACACAGATGTAGCCAGCTTGTGTTGGTAAACGCACAGCGTTTCACTCCCTGATTAACAACTCTCACACTTTGCTCCATACGGCCTCGAGGGGCCTGCAAATTTGGAACTTTCCAGAACAGTGGCATTAATAACTTTGATAATTCAGGGGGAAATGAGGAGAGAAGCCATATTTACATGACAAGAAAAGACTGTTAGGAATACAAATGGAGGGTTTAAGCCACAAAGCGTGGGGCATGAAATACTAAACAAGATAGGGTGGTGACAGACGGAGACAACTACTATTGAGGAACTGTGATTTTTAAGAAGTAACACGTCTGCCTCCATTTAGCTGCCTTCACACAGCTTGACTAGTTTCCACTTAGCAAAGATCTTCTTTAAGAAAATGACTGCAACTCTTCTGAAAATGCTGATCTAGTGAGGACTAGCCACGACTTCAATCCGGAAAATTTCATTGCTCAAAAGTTGCTTTTTTACAGCTAGAAAGACTTAATGGAGTTTTAATTTAGGTTTCAACTTTGTCACAGATATTTCTTCAAAAACTTCTTTTGAGACATCTGTTGACATGCATTAAAAGTTTGGGGTCGATTTTTTTATGTTTTCTTAAAGAAGTCTCTTATGTTCACCAAGGCTGCATTTATTTGATCAAATATACAGAGATAAAAAACTGTACTATTAATACAATTTAAAATACGTGTTTTCTATTTGAATATATATTTTAAATGCAATTTATTCCAGCCATTACTCCAGGCTTCAGTGTTAAATGATCCTTCAAAAATCATTCTAGTTTGCCGTTTAAAAAAAAAAAAAAAAAAAAAAAAAAAAAAAATATATATATATATATATATATATATATAATTTAATGAAAGTAAATGTAAAATAATAAAAAAGCAACATTTATTTTTAATTAAATTCTAACATATTAATTATTTAATTATCAATCAGACAATTAAAAACAAAAACTATTTTGCTGTGGTTTTTCATACTGACATATCACAGTGTTAGATCAGTCTGTAGTTTTAGAATAGAGCTTGAATCTTTGAGGAAAAGTGCTTGTTTACTCACCACTCAAAGTCCGACTCAGTGCAGTCACATGGCTCAGAAATCATCGTGACAGAGTAGATTTTACCCATGACACACCTTGCTATGGGCTTCAGCTTTCGGTAGACTCTTTTGACTCCCATGAGGCAGCGTTCACCCTATAAGCAGGATTTCAATATATACATATGTGCATACACACACACACACACACACACAAATATTTTCTACAATAAAGTTGGCATATGGATGTTCTCGTTCAGTTTTATTTCAGTTCTCGCATGAATAATTCATAACGATGAAGCATGTGTGCATCACCCTGAATTTAGAAAAAATAAGAGACTGGAAAGAAGACAAGAGAAAATAGGAAAGAGAGAGAGAGAGAGAAAAAATGTTTCCGCTCATTGTACTTGGTTGTTCCATATTTCATATCTCACATCCAAACTCTGTGGGGTTCATTTTGTCAAAGGTTTCAGGCTTCTAGGTCTCTCACTCACATTTCATGTATCTCGCAATAACTTTTTTTTTTCTTTTGTTAACATGCTTCCTTTAAATTAGTGCTCCAAATACTGCAGTTTTATTCAGATTGGACCGCAGATTTACAGCTGCGGTCCATTGCTGGTCATGTCCTCTTTTTTGGATTTCATATTTATCAGGCTAACCGGTGCAGAGCGGAGAAATAAAACCCTACAGCATAGGACAGTTCAGACAGAAACTGAATGGCTTGATCTCATCAGCATAGTACTGTAGTATCCAGCCCAAAAGCTGAGTTTTAACCATCCAAACTTTGACATCGTTCTGTCTTCTGTCGACTTCTGTTGTCTTCAAGTCCACTTCCGCTTCTCAGAGTTTGCCACAGAAATAGAAAGTACTACAAGGCTTCAAGTTAAATTAGGACAGTCTACTGCCATGTCCTTACAGCTAATAAACGTACATCTATTATCCTCCTGTGAGAGGACACTTGGCTTCTGGCTTGACTTCTGGGATATATATTATTCTGTTCAAATATAGTCTCGGCAGCGGACCCTGGGAAAGCATGTCAGGGCCGGTTAGAGAGGAATCTTGTAAGTTTCAAACAACAGCAAGCCAATGCGGCACGCTCTTTAGTGCAATCTAAAATATCAGGCCTCAGTGGAGGGTTTATTATGCTGGAAAGACCAGACAAAGCAGAAAGGTATCTGATCAAGACTTTACTGGCCTCTCTTAATTTTAAGGCTTGAGATGCAGTATAGAAGCTGAGTTCAGGACATTAATGACATTAAGATGGGGAGATTCCTTTACAGAGGCCGCGTGATTGTCACAACGGAGCAAGAGGGAATTTGGAGCATTTTTTTTTTTTTTTGTACTTTTAATCAAAGCTAAAAACTTGTGTGTTGTTGGCAACAGAGAAACAGATTACAGTTTGCAGACTTAAGATTCAATATGAAAACTAGTTGTTTTGACCTTTCTATTAATATATATATATATATGTATATTTCAAATAAAACAAAATAAAATTCAAATAAATATTGCTTCAAATAAAAAATAAATAAATAAATAAATAAATAAACAAATGAAACAATATAATATTATTTTACAAATTTAAATAACATCAACAAAAACAAAAACATTTTAAAAATGTTTTAGCTGTCAAGGCAATATTATTTTGTTTTCATTTAGTTAACATTAACTTGTTCAACTAAAACTAAAACTAAAAAAAAAATAATAATAAAAACTGAATAGACATATTTAAAAAAAAAAACAAATAAAACTGACAAAAACACATACAGAAAATACAAAAACAAAAACTAATTCAAAATATTAATACAAACTATAATAGGATATCAGTGAAGCTAAATAACACCGATTCTATGAATTCTGATTATATGTCTAATTTAATGGAATATTATGTTATTTAAAAATAAATATTGAAAAAAAAGATAAGACATTTTAATTTATATCAGTAATATTGCAAAGTTTGTGAAAATTTGATGTTTTTTTTATTTGGTATATCATATATTCATCTTTTATTTATTTATTTATTTGTTTGTTTGTTTGTTTTATTTGAATTCCACATTTTCTTTCCTCCTTAAAGAGATCAATATACAACAGTGTGTGAAACAAGGATTTAGGCAAATATTCAGATTGGGGAACCAAATGCTAAAATACTGAAATCATTTCTCACCTGGTCGTGTAAATCCCACGGCACATAGTCAGACTCGATGCATCTTCTGTTAAAGATAGACCTGAAGTCTATCTTTACCAGCTGCCATTCTGAGCGGTGACTGACATGACCGAAGATCCTGCAAACAAAGGCACAACATCAGCCGCTGTATGTCTAGCGAGCAGTGGCATATCGAGAGCGCGGTGACTCTAATGATTAGAAAGATGTAGAGCGGACAGGAAGAGGAAATGCTTAGCAATGTTATCCAAGTCAAACCACATCAGTGGAAACCTGCGTCAAACTGTCAACAAAAAGTCTGAAACTCACATTGAGAAAGTCTGACACTCAAGAACAGTGTGACACTTTTAGGGCCTGTCAGAAAGACAGCAGAAAGCATCTAGGAATATCCTACAAAGGAAAACTTCATGAAATACTTCTCAAAATAATTTTAGCTTGTGCTGGATTCAGGATGATGTAGAATCAGAACTGGCATGATGGTTTTAATGATTTGCCTTTTCAAATCGGTGAGTCATTACTGGAAAGTCTAAAAATAAATCACTTGCTTTATCATTAATTGCTTTATTTTTATCACCAAGCAAATCAAGCAAAGCACTGAGCATTTTATACGTACATATTTTTCACAATTACCATTTATTCATATGAAAGTAAAACATAATTGTGACAGACCTCACACTGTAACATCACAGTCACAATTATGAGAAATAAGTACAAGTAAAGTCATAAGTACAAGATATAAAGTTGCAATTATGAAATACAATTAAAAACTCACAATTGTTTACAATAAAGATCATTGTAAACTGATCATTGATCTTTTTATAAATAAACATTTATAAAAAGTTATTTTAGTTATACAATATAATTTTATTATAAAGTATAAATTAATATACATATATTTAATATTCGTTTTCTATTTTATTTTGTGTAATTTTAACAGCAGTGTTGGGGAAAGTTATACTATTTTAAAAGTAATACAGTACAATGTTGCATTACTCCCTAAAATAAAATAACTAATCGCGTTACTTAGTTACTTTTTATGGAAAGTAATGTGTTACATTATCTGGGCTTGTTTGTTTGTTTGTTTATATATATAGTTTAGCAAATGTAAAAGCCCGTTCACACCAAAAGTGACATGAATAAGCCTCAGCCATTCTGGATTGCATGAAAAAACAATAAAAATATTAAAAAAGAAATACAAATGTTTTGTTTATCTAAAGTCCTTTTTGCTTGTTTGAATTGGATTATTGAAGCACTGGTTAATAAAACGGGATTGAATACGTAAAGACTAAGATAAACATATTTAATTATTGCAGGTTTGCGTCATATTCTGAGTTTGAATTTCACTGTTTTTATTCATTTTGAGGAACAATGAATCTGTTTTATGCAAGTGAGATGGGTAAATGCATGATAACATGTAGTCTAGAACTATAGTAACCATCATGTTTACACGGTGCACACAACGCCTCTGCACTTACTCCTGATTTCTCTCAACATGGGTACAGGAGAGCTGTCAGTCAGTAAATGGGAAAACAAAATAACTGTTACTTATTTGAAAAAGTAACTTGTAAATAAAAAGTAATGCATTACTTTACCATACTTGCAAAAAGTGATCTGATTATGTAAATTGTAATGTGTTACCCCCAACACTGCTTACTAGCCACTTTATTAGGTAGACCTGTTTAACTGCTTGTTATTACAAATATCTAATCAGTCAATCACATGGCAGCAATTCAGCATTTAGGCATGTAGACATGGTCAAGATGTTCTTCTGAAGTTCAAACCAAACATCAGAATTGGAAAGAAAGGTGATTTAAGTGACTTTGAACGTGGCATGGTTGCTAGACCGAGATGGGCTGGTCTTTCAGAAGCTTCTGCTCTACTGGGATTTTGATGCACAACCATATAGGGTTCACAGAAAATGGTCAGGAAAAGAAAAAAAATATCCAGTGAGTAGCAATTCTGTGGGTGAAAGTGCCTTGTTGATGTCAGAGGAGATGGACAGACTGGTTTGAGCTGACAGAAAAGAAACAGTAGCTCAAAGAACCACGTGTTACAACTGAGGTATGCAGAAGGGCATCTCTGAATGCACAACACATCAAACCTTGAAGCAGATGAGCTACAGCAGCAGAAGACCACACCGGGTTCCACTCCTGTCAGCTAAGAACAGGAAACAGGCTATATTTCACAGAAGCTCACCAACAGAGGATTGTAAAAAGGTTGCCTGGTCTGACGAGTCTCAATTTCTGCTGCGACATTCAGATGGTGGGGTCAGAAACGTTCAGGCTGCTGCTGCTGGTGGAATGGTGTTAGGATTATTTCCTTGGCACACTTTGGGCCCCTCAGTACCGATTGAGCATTGTTTAAACGCCAGCATTGTTGCTGACCATGTCCATCCCTTTATGACCATTGAACTTTCCTGTAGCTCAAATAGTAGAGCATGGTGCTAAGAATGCCAAGATCATGGGTTCGGTTCCCAGGGAAAGCAAGACCTGATAAAATGTAAAAAACTGTAACTTGAATGCAATGTAAGTCGCTTTGGATAAAAGCGTCTGCTAAATGTATATATATATATATATACCACAGCGTGTGATCTTGTGATAGCTACTTCCAGCAGTATAACATGCCATGCCACAAAGTTCAAATTTTCTCAAACTGGTTTCTTGAACATGACAGTGAGTTCACTACATTCAAATGACCTCCAGATCTCAATCCAATAGAGCACCTTTGGGATGTGGTGGAACAGGAGATTTGTGTCTTGGATTTGCACCCAGCAAAACTGAAGCAACTGTGCGATGCTATGATGTCAATATGGGCCAAAATCTCTAAAGATTGTTTCCAGCACATTGCTAGCTGCTGTGCCACAAAGAATTAAGGCAGTTCTGAAGGCAAAAGCGGGACCAATCTGGGACTAGGAAGATGTACCTAATCAAGTGGTCAGTGAGTGTATATTCTCTTTCTATATATTATTTTCTAGCTAGATAAAACAGTAATAATATTTTTATGCATGTCTAACAAAGCTGTTCAGTCCTTCTTCAGAGGGCAATAACTATGGAAGCCCATTTCTGCCACCTAATAAAAAATAAAAAAGGTAATTGTGACTTTTTATCTCACAATTCTGACTTTTTTCTGAGAATTGCGTGATATAAACTTCAATTTTTGGTTATAAAATCAGAATTCTGCTAAACTAGCAATTCTGAGAAAAAAAGTCAGAATTGCGAGATATAAAATCAAAATTCTGTGAAAACAGTCAGAATTGCAAGTTTATCTTGCAATTGTGACTTCTTTTCTCAGAATTGTGAGTTTATATCTCACAGTTCTGACTTTATAACACAACTGCTAGTTAAGTCAAAATTGTGAGATATTAACTCGCAATTCAAAGAAAAAAAATAATCTCTTTTCCTCGCAATTGTGAAAAAAGTCAGAACTGCAAGATAAAATGTCGCAATTACATTTTTTTATTTATGTTTTTTTATTCAGTAGTGGAAACGGGCTTCCATACAGTAGCAGAACAAATCATGTCAGTTAAGGAAAAAGTGACAACGCCAGCATTGAGTTAATTACTTTGAATTTACTCTAATTCTTTGAGGACATTCAGGGTTTACAGTGTTCATCACATAATCCGTATTTCATCAAGCACCATTTTCCCATTCCAGAACAATCAAAATGTATTACTATTAAATATTCATCATACTTACGTCATTATAAGCGTTTCCTCACCCGGTTCACCCAAGACCCCGTCCACGAACAGGGGCGATGAAGTGAAACTGTATTTGTTCCACACCCTCCCCTCATCAAAGCTCAACCTGCATAGAAACCAGCAGCACACAGCTGAAAGTAGAATATAGTGTAGAAAAAGATTGCATTTCCACACACAGCTGGCAAATAATTCAAACAGGACTTTACTGCACCTTTCGGACATTTAATCTAGATTACTAGACAAAAGTATTACACAGTCTACTGGGTTTAATGAGAATGTTCACACTCCCCGTGATTATGTGAGTCAGCTCTGTGTGATTGCATTGACTCATCTTTTATGAACATACGCATGGAATATTAGTAATGTTTTTTTGTGTAGGATTACCAGAGGTGCCTGATGGGAAGAGGGGTGTGTCTAATTGCCACTAAAGCTCCGCCTTGATCCAGATACAGCACACTGTACTCTTCGTCAAATATCTGGAATAGACATAGAATGTATAAATTATATTTGATATTCTCATTATATATTAAAACTGCATAAAATATAAAACATACAATATTAAAAATATTTAAATTTTAAACAAGCAAACAAACATGTTTTTTTTTTTGTTGTTTTTTTTTGAATATCTGGTAATGAATTTGTAGGTTTTTCCTGTGACCTTCGCTGTCTATCATTTTAGACATTATTTTAGAGGGAAAATAACAGCATACACATCACTGAGTATTAGCAATTTGATCAATTCATTGATATTTTATGACATTATTCAGTTTGTCTTATTTTAAAGTAGGGCTGTCAAATCAATTAAGATTAATCCCATGCAAAATAAAAAGTCTGTGTTTACATATACATAATATATGTATATATAATATATATAAAATACACAAGTGTGTGTATTATATATACATATAAATATACACAGTACACATACATATTATGTAAACACAAACGTTTATTTTGGATACGATTAACCACGATTAATCGTTTTGACAGCCCTATTTTAAAGCATTCTATCTTGTTTGATAAAATTATATAAACTGGAAACTGATAATATAAAACTTCAATATACAGATAAAAAAAAAAAAAACTAAATAAACTTCAAGCAACTTGTCAACTAATGCAAAAGCTAATTTTAACCCTTTATTTCCATCCTGTTTGATTCCATCCTGTTAATCTTGCTGTTGTGTAATCAATTTACCATTTTGTCTGTTGTGCTTATTAATAAAATACTTCCATAAATTATACTACACTCTCAGAAAAGAAAGTACAAAAGCTCTCACTGTGGCAGTACCTTTTCAAAAGGGTACTAAATTGGACCATTTAGGTACTAAAATGTACAATATAGGTACTAATATGTACCTTTAAGTTACCAGTTTGCACTCTTTAGAGATAAAAATGGTGCAAAAGTGTACCTTTTAAAAAAGGTATTACCCCAATGACAGCTTTTGTACCTTTTCTTATAAGAGTACACACAAGCATATCATTTTATAAAAATACAGAGCTCAAAAGAAAAGAAAAGAAAAAAAAAAAAAAAAAAACAATCTAAAAGCAATGGCCCTCAAGTCACCATTACAGAACTACTAGTAGTTGCAAACATATATGAAACAAGTAATTGCCTTACAGAGGAAAATCCAGCCAGATGCTAGGTTGACCTACTGCAAAGTTGAACTGAAAATTGAGGCCCTCATTAGCAGTTTCCATTTGTTTGCCCCAGAGCTCTGATAACTGCACTGTATGTGCTGTGAATTCTTGCTGATATGAATTCCTGTTGAGTTTAGGCCTTGGGGCTTCAAGCATTTAGCATATGCAAGTCTGTTAAAGTGGAGGAAAAACACCATCTGATTGGCTTAAGTACTTCATGGGCTAATGATTACGAGGCAAGTGTTAATATTAGCGGGATACTGTGTGGGGTCTGTTTTGTTTTCCTTTGGCTGTGAACACACTGGAAAAGTTGGATCAACCAAGCTACAAGCCACACTAGAGTCATTATAACCGAGAAATGCATCTAACCCTAGGTGCTCTGATCTACATAAATCTATAATAAATAAGGACTGCGTATTTCTGAACATTTTTTGCTGGTTTAGTGCCAAAATTTAAAGAAAAAATTTCACATTATATACTTCTGCTCATTTGTGTCTCAGGGCATTGTTACATATGTTCCCATGTTATTTTCATTCATAATGCCAGATTGGATGAGTTATGACAATATTTCATATCCTTACTCTTCTTGGGAGGGCTTTCAATTTTATTAGATGAAAGCTGGCAACCACAGGTCTGTTGTCCTTGAAATGATGCTATTTCTCAAATCCCAGTGATTGTAATTCTTACTGACAAGATATATGACATCAAACCCGTGCCCTACCCAGCATGCTTTAACTTTTTGCCACATCAATTTTCTCTTAATTATTTGAGCTCTCCATTTTTAATTAGACAGCTGGCCCCATAAATTTAAATCACATCATCAAACATGCACCCATGGGCATCATATATGTCATTGAATTTAGTTTTCTCTGAAGGTGTCATTTGATTATCGGCTCTGAAATGCGGCACATGGATTTATCCGCTCAAAGATATGCATCAGTGCTGAAATTACTGCCCATCCCATCTGGTTGAACACCCCACGGTCAGAGTCACCTGCCGCCACGTGTTTCCAGCGTCGGATGTGATGAACATGCTAACGTTGCTGCTCGTTAACTCCGCACCGATTGAACCTATGGAGAGAGGAGCAGAACAATTACATTCATGCTTACCAAAGCAGATAGACAGTTGATAACTAAAGCTATATGAATATGAAGATCGAGTGGATTGTGCCTTTTTGCATTGCAAAAGTCATACATACTTCATTCCAAAAGCTGGCAAGTGTTTTATGGATTTTGTCAATTTGTATTTCTCTTGATTGTTCACTCACAATGATTACATTCCATTATTAGTTTGTGATTACTAATGTTGACTAAATTATTTTGAAGGTTAGAAAATGTATATTTTTGGACTGTAAAATACAAGGGCAGCACATTATTTGTGGTACAGAAGAGAATATGGCAGCTACACAATATCATATACTCTCTTTCACTTTTTCCCATAATGCTGTAGTGTGTGCAATATTCTGTGACAGAATAACATCTCGGTTACGTATGTAACCCTCATTCCCTGAAGAAGGAAACGGAGACGTCACGTCGGTAATGACCGACTATGGGATCCCACAGTCGGTCATTACCAACGTGACATCGAGAGTGACCGACTGAGAGGGAACTCTTATGTAACTTGGTTTTATTACATTATGTACTGCAGGATAGAGAAAAAAAAAATGTTTCAATGAGAAAAATTCAAATGATGCGATGAAAAGATAAATCCATGCATTTAAGGGATAGATAAATGGATGGATGGATGGATCAACAGATGGATGGACAGAAAGATGGATGGATAGACAGATGGATGGACGGACAGAAAGATGGATGGATGGATGGACAGAAAGATAGATGGCTGGCTGGCTGGCTGGCTGGCTGGCTGGATGGATGGGTGGATGGAAAGATAGAAAGACAGACAGAAAGATAAATGGATGGATGGATAAACGAACAGAAAGATGGAAGCATGGATGGATGGATGGACAGATGAATAGCCGGACAGAAAGATGGATGGATGGACAGAAATATAAATGGCTGGCTGGATGGATGGAAAGATAGAAAGACAGACAGAAAGATAAATGGATGCATGGGTGGATGGATGGATGGACAGAAATATAGAAAGACAGACAGAAAGATAAATGGATGGATGGACAGAAAGATGAATGAATGGATAGATGGATGGATAGAAAGATATAAGGACAGATCAATGGATGGACGAACAGAAAGATAAATGGATGGTTGGACAGAAGGATAGATGGAAAGATCAATGGATGGACGGACAGAAAGCTGGATGGATGGATTGATGGATGAATGGACAGAAAGATGGATGGATGGATAGACAGAAAGATAGATGGCTGGATGGATGGATGGAAAAATAGAAAGATAGACAGAAAGATAAATGTATGGATGGATAGATGAACAGAAAAATGGAAGGATGGATGGATGGATGGATGGATGGACAGATGAAAAGCCAGACAGAAAGATGGATGGATGGATGGATGGATGGATGGATGGACGGAAAGATAGATGGCTGGCTGGATGGCTGGATGGATGGATGGATGGAAAGATAGAAGGACAGATTAATGGATGGACGAACAGAAAGATAAATGGATGGATGGACAGAAGGATAGATGGAAAGATCAATGGATGGATGGACAGAAAGCTGGATGGATGGAAAGATAGAAATACAGACAGAAAGATAAATGGAAGGATGGAAAGATAGATGAACAGAAAGATGGATGGATGGATGGATGGATGGATGGACAGACGGATGAAAAGCTGGACAGAAAGATGGATGGATGGACAGAAAGATAGATGGCGGCTGAATGGCTGGATGGATGGATGGAACGATAGAAGGACAGATCAATGGATGGACGAACAGAAAGATAAATGGATGGATGGACAGAAGGATAGATGGAAAGATCAATGGATGGACGGACAGAAAGCTGGATGGATGGATGGAAAGATAGAAAGACAGACAGAAAGATAAATGGATGGATGGGTAGATGAACAGAAAGATGGAAGGATGGATGGATGGATGGATGGACAGATAAAAATCCGGACAGAAAGATGGATGGATGGATGGATGGATGGATGGATGGATGGATGGACAGAAAGATAGGTGGCTGGCTGGATGGCTGGATGGATGGATGGATGGATGGATGGATGGATGGATGGATGGATGGAAAGATAGAAGGACAGATCAATGGATGGATGAACAGAAAGATAAATGGATGAATGGACAGGATAGATGGAAAGATCAATGGATGGACAGAAAGCTGGATGGATGGATGGATGGATGGATGGAAAGATAGAAAGCCAGACAGAAAGATAAATAGAAGGATGAATAGATGAACAGAAAGATGGATGGATGGATGGATGGATGGATGGATGGATGGATGGAAAGATAGAAAGACAGACAGAAAGATAAATGGATGGATGGATGGATGGATGGACAGACAGACAGAAAGATGAATGAATGGATAGATGGATGGATCGAAAGATAGAAGGACAGATCAATGGATGGATGAACAGAAAGATAAGTGGATGGATGGATAGAAGGATAGATGGAAAGATCAATGGATGGACGGACAGAAAGCTGGATGGATGGATGAATGGACAGAAAGATGGATAGATGGATAGACAGAAAGATAGATGGCTGGCTGGCTGGATGGATGGATGGATGGATGGAAAAATAGAAAGACAGACAGAAAGATAAATGGATGGATGGATAGATGAACAGAAAGATGGATGGATGGATGGATGATTGGATGGATGGATGGACAGATGAAAAGCCGGACAGAAAGATGGATGGATGGATGGATGGATGGATGGATGGATGGATGGACAGAAAGATAGATGGCTGGCTGGATGGCTGGATGGATGGACAGAAGGATAGATGGAAAGATCAATGGATGGACGGACAGAAAGATGGATGGATGGATGAATGGACAGAAATATGGATGAATGGATGGATGGATGGATGGATGGATGGATGGATGGACAGACAGAAAGATAGAAGGACAGATCAACGGATGGACGGACAGAAAGATAAATGGATGGATGGACAGAAGGATAGATGGACAGATCAATGGATGGACAGACAAAAAGATGGATAGATTTTGTTCCATTATGTACTGCGGGATAAGCAAAAAAAATGTTTCAATGAAAAAAATTCAAATGATGTGATGAAAAGGTAAATCCATGCATTTAAGGGATTTTTATTTTATAGATAGATTTTTACAGCAGCAAATACATCATGTGTAATGAATGAGTCTGACCCTGTCAGGTAAGCAGGAGTTCTAGAAAACCTCTCTATCTAATAATCTAAGCAACTCAGGAAAGTCTGTGGCATCTTCAACCCTTCTTCCATCAAATCAATCAACTAAACGTCAATTTAAAGCCTAATATCTAATAGTCGCTCTCCTCCTAGGATTACTTATCCAGATAGTTACAGTGCCAAGACATTTATATTTCATCTGCGTGCATCCGGAGGCAATATAGTCGGCGAGCATCGCGGAAGACACAAGCCTGAAGGAGTAAAATGAAAAAGTGACAAGCGCTTTCAATCTTATAAAATAAACATTTGAAGTTTGAAGTGGTGGAAGAGTTAGTCGGTTGTGAAAACAGAAGATGATGGAGAGAGAATAATAAGAACACTCTAAAGACTCTCTGCCGCTAATCTCAAGAGTAGCACTTAGCATTTCCATTTGTTTATGCTAGCACGACACTAATCTTGTTTATAGTCCATATACAGATTCCTGCGCTCCACGAGCGCAAAATGAACGTCTGCAACAATAACAGTGTCATAAGCGATTAAGATGAAAGGAATTTAAATATGCTTCGTTTTGAAGTTCCAGGACAAAAAAATGAACTGATGTCAGGGATTTAAGGAAGAAAGCAAGAACTACACACTTTTAAAAGTATTTTCTTCTTCCAGTACCTGTCATCCAGACAATTTTTCCACCTGTCTGTAACCAAAGCAAAAATACAAATAATACTTGAGTATTCAGTTTTATTAATCTTGTTTTAAATATGTGTCTCTTCGACTTTGAAATGCTTCTTTAAAGATTAAAGCAGGATCCAAAAATGGAATGATACATTTCAGGCACATTTTTATAAGGCAGTTCCAAATTAAGAAAGTAAAGTAACCACAGTTTGGGGGTACAGTCAGATAGATATATATATATTTGTTTGTTTGTTTGTTTGTTTGTGTGTTTGTTTATTGTAAGAAATTAATAGTTGTATTATTTAATTTTTTAAATATCAATTTTACTAAAAAATATTTTATCACAGTTTCCACACAAAAAAAAAGCTTAAAAAAAACAAAAACAATCTTGAGCATCAAATTGGCATATTAGATTTATAAGATTTATTTTAGATTTTTTTTAGATTTTAGAAATTAATACTTTATTTATTTATTTATTTATTTATTTATTGCTTTGTTTGCGAAAGCTTTCTAATAAATGCTGTTTATTAGAAGAACAGAACAACAGTTTTCACATCAATAACAATAATTAAATATTTTAATTTATAACAAGATTTTTTGTCAGAAATTATGTATTTATTTATTTATGAAAGCTTTCTAATAAATTCTGTTTAATAGAATTGCTGTTTAGTAGACCCATATTAAAATTATTTCTGAAGAATCATGTGACACTGAAGACTGAGTAATGGCTGCTAAACATTTAACTTTGCATCACTGGAATAAATTACATTTTAAAACTTATTAATATTCTTTTAAATTAATATTTCACAATATAGTTTTTTTTTTTTTTTTTTTTTGCACTGTGCTTTTGATTAAATGCACCAGCATAAGAAGCTTTTTTTCTTACTACACTTAAAATTTTAACAGTAGAGTCACAGTAGAGCATATTTTCACTTTCTTTATGAATACAAATAAGATCACTGAAATGTATGCGCAGAATATTTATCAGCATCAGTCATTTTACCCAAACTCACCTGACGCCACTATGATTCCAGGGGCCGACTCTCTGCTGGCTATGTTTCCAGATGTGTACGGGTTTGCAGATACGTGCAGGTGGAGATGCAGAGAACAGTATGGCTAGAAGCAACACAAACAATCATCTCGATCAAGCAGGGTCTCAACATTGGTTCGACCCCCAGTGTGTGGCCTCCACTAAACTGTCATTGTGCTTGGGCTCGAATAAAATCCCATATAAAAAATCCCATATCAGCAAAGGCTTGTGACTTTTTTCCCTCCCAACATTAATTTTGATTGGAATAACCTTTAGTGACACAATTCTCATTATAAGTCTGGAAATGCCAATGGTAAGCACATGTTGCAAGGGTTGTTTAGGGGTTTATTAAAACTTTGACATTTTCTAACAAATAGCTCTGTAATGGATGGTGAAGGCAAGGCCAAAAGTGGGACCATTAATTAGTGGAGTTTATCAAAGGGTAATTATTGTTGTTTGCATTTTGAGAGGGGGGAGGGCGGTTGCGGAGGCCATTCACTGGGGATGGATAATATCTCCACGGAATGAAATATATGTCTTGTCCTTTGAAATGACAAGCAGCACTGATTACGTAGACCTCATCCAAACACGCGTGTCTACAGGAATTCACATTCTGTTGGCATATTATCGACTTTACTTTTATTATTATAATGGAGCTATTGTGCAAAATTGTTTAAAATATCAAGGATGACTATATGTAACTGAGTGTTTCTTCAACAACATGTTTGACTCTGTTTTTTTCTAAAATAGATGCTCTCAAAACAGAGTTTTCACACCTTTACTAGTTTAATTTCATGTTCAACAGTGAACATCACAGGAACATTTCCAATGCATCTCAAATAGTGTAATTTAGTATTAGTTATACATTATTGTTATAGTATTTATTAATATTTTGAATTAGCTTTTTTTATATTTTATATTAATTTAATTAGTAATAATTGAATACATAATTTAATTTGTAATTTTTAGTGCTGTCAAACAATTAACCGTGATTAATCGCATACAAAATAAAAAGTTTTTGTTTACATAATATATGTGTGTGTACTGTGTAAATATATATATATATATATATATATATATATATATATATATATATATATATATATATATATATATATATTCATATATATATATATAAATACACACACATGCATGTATACATTTCAGAAAAAAATATATTATGTTCACATATTAAATATATTTATATATAATATAAATTATATGAATATAAATATAGACATGTAAATATTTTCAAAATATATACTGTATGTGTGTCTATTTATATATACATAATACATATACACAGTACACACACATATATTATGTAAACAAAAACTTTTATTTTGTATGCGATTAATCGTTTGACAGCACTAGTAATTTTGCAATGTGCTTTTATGATTTTTCATTGTTTTATTTTTTGTATGTATTTAACTTAATGTTTTATTTCAGTAATTTTTACTTTAATTTTGTAAACTTAATTTCAATTAGTTTCCAAGCCAAAAAAGCTTCATCTTTTATTTTTTTATTTCAATTAATGAAAACAATTTTTAATAGTTTTAATCACCAATAAGAACACTGATCACATATTCTATATTGTGTTTGATAGCATTCAATGATGTAAATTATATTATTTTAACAAATGTACACAATTTTTGGAATTAAAGGTCAGACTCTTTTCTCTTGCTAAGGCTAATTTCATAAAAGGTTCATACCTTTTACATCATTTAACACAATTACAGCTTGATTGGAAACGACACTCAATAAAATATGCTGTTCACAAATGATAGGCTATTTATCTTGATATTTCCTCTTTTTTTCTCCTCATCATATTTCAACTGTGCTCTCCGTTGACACTGCAACACATTTTAGGGGGGGTTACTTTAATAGGGGCGAAAATGTTGGTTGTAATGATAAATATTGAAATGGTTTATGATAAATTTAAAAGTATTCATATTATCATGAATTTCCTAGATTGAAAGCTTGGGTTAGGACTAGAACAAAGAGGCAATAAAACAAGCAGAATTTGAAAAGAAGCATAAAATAAATGATGAAGATGTCATAAATTACATAACAAAAGAAAGAAGTTGAAATCTGTTCGCTTTAATAAAAATTTACCCGTGGGACATACAGTAAAATGCTTGTAGTTGAAGAAACACCCATCTTTGTTTAATGCTTCAAAAGCTAAACCTGACAAGTTGCCATTGTGAAAGTACACTGACCTCATAAAGCTCATTTACGAATGTCAAATTTCATACAGCTAACTTTGGACAGTTCTCTTTCTTTTTGTTTTCCCACAAGTCCACTCACCAGCATGCAATGGATTCGGTTTCCTCTGAGATCAGCCGAGGGAGCCTGCAGGAGCCTCCAGTCGCGGCCTTTGTTATAGGTTATGTATGTCTTCACCTCATTATTTTGCTTCTTATTAGCCAAGAACATGCCTTTTATTCCTGCCACCTAGGGACGGGAACATAAACAAAGAAAGATAATGAGGAAGAGATAAATTACTAATAATCATATCCCTAAAGTTACACAATTTCCTCCTATAGATAGAAAAAAAATACCAAAAAAAAAAAAAAAAACAGCCTGTGGTGCATATATTACTTTGTGTCCCTGTGGCACAAACCAGCCAAGTGAACTTCTAAAAAGCTCCGTACATATAGCAGTTCCTGGTAAGATCTATCTATTGGAGTGGAATGGGAGTTTGTAAGGGAATGAGAAGGTAATCCATGTCCGTCCTGAACTGAAGTGACATCTCTTCAGGGCCAGGAAGCACTAGAGAGGAGGAGAGGCAGCCGGGGATGGGCCTCCAAGGGGACTGACTATTCAATAATTGACGAATATTTCAATCTAGCCGACGGCTGAGATTTTAGCATATGTTACACGGAGGTGGCGACCTCAATCAAATCACCGGACTCTTCAGCCTATCCGAGGGCCAAATGTGATTTTATGGGGGTTGCTATCATCAACAGTTTAATTATTTGATCAGGAGATAGCTTGACACCTGCTGGCCTCTGTTGCAATGCGCGGCTGCATGCGCTGTTCCATCCAGAGGTGTATGAATAGAGATCTGGGGTATTCTTCGAGAGACGAGCCGTCTACACCCAAACCCTAATTGCTGGCTTCAGTCCAGTGCCTTTGTACGCAGGCAGAGCTATCAGACCAATTTGTAGTGCTATAAAAACTTGGGAACTAAAAGCACTCCAAAGCCCTGCCTGCGCTCAGATTGTAAGGTATCTTGTCGCATATAGGTATTTGGAAAGACATTGATCAGAGCTGAAAAAGCTGAAAAGGTCAATAGTACATCAGGGATAGGAAACAGTTTTGTTCAGACAGGCTGCAAAATAGTTTTTAGATTCAAATCCAGTTGTTTAGTTGTTTGTAGTCTTAACAGCACATATGGGTTTTTTATAAACCCATATGTGGTTTGAATTCTGGGTAAAATGGGATGCTTCAAAATTTGTTTCAGTGCAAACAATCAAATCAGATTACATTTTTTTTTTTTTTTTTGATTTTCAATTTCTAATCATCATTACCATTGCATTTATTTTGTAAAAAAAAAAATAAATAAATAAATAAAATAATAATAATAATAATAATAATAATAATAATAATAATAATAATAATAATAATAATTAAAGTAAGAGTGATACTGTGGAATATTATTTCAATTTAAACTAAATGTTTTCTGTTATAACATTTTATTTATTTATTTTTTCCTGTGTTGACAAAAATGAATTTTCAATAGTCATTAATCTATTCTTCAGCATCACATGATCTTTCATAAATCATTCTAATATGCAGATTTGGTGCTCAAGAAACATTTCTTATTATTATCAACAACACTGAAAACAGATGCTGCTTAACATTTTTTGTAGAAATCATACACTACTATTCAGCAGTGAAGTAATAAATACGTAATAAAAAATATTATTAATAATAATACTTTAACCAAAATTTACCAAAAAAGGACAGTAAAGACATTCATAATGTTACAAAAGATTTCTGTTTCAAATAGAGCTGTTCACTGAACTTTATATTCATCAAAGAATCCTGGAAAAAAAAAAAAAAGAAAGGAGAAAAAAACAGTTTCCAAACAAAATCTATCTATCTATCTATCTATCTATCTATCTATCTATCTATCTATCTATCTATCTATCTATCTATCTATCTATCTATCTATCTATCTATCTATCTATGTAACATAATAGTAATTGAAATACTGAAGAAACAGATGTTGCATGGTACAAAATCTGTTATCATATTTAACACTGTCCATGGTTTTTCCCTTTAGCGATAGATTTAGATGCACAGAGAGTATTCTGGGTTCCTAACTGTTCCTTGTTTAGATAATCCACTGATAGTCATGTAATGAATACCTTAATTAATTAGCACTGCTATTAAATCAATTAGCACTATACACCCAATTAGCATTAATTAGTGCATTCAATTTGATCATGCTTTTAATACCCAGAGAAATGTGAACATGAAGCAGTGATATTGAATCAGCCCACATCTGTACAGTGTGGAAAATAAATGACACTGTTGTGTTGTAGAGAGGTACCTCATATAGATCTATCATGACATTTCCCTCTGGTCCCATACTGCTCATGACGTTCTCCAAAGCCAGCGTGTAGTAAATGCCTCCAGCCTCTGACACGTACAGGTTGTAAGTGTCATTCTGGTTCCACTCTTGAACTGCCGCCACGACCCGGTTCTCATCTGTACTGATCACATGCAGATCCTGGGGAAAAAAGAAGAGACATTTCACAAGATTTGTTTGACAAATCAAATGCCTGCGGCATTATCCAAATGTTGGTATAAACATGTCAATAAAGAAGTTTATAAAACTGACAAGGAACATTTTACAATAGTGGGTTATAATTGAGGCACTAGGTTGACTGGTGCATCCCAGCATAGCTGCATGATTTCAGTTTTGTATTAGAAATGATCTAATAATCATGCAAAAAAAGTGACAGGAAAGTATAACATTTTACTTTCTATTCATCTAAGCATCCTGAAATTAATTCCACAACAATATTAAGCATCGCAACTATTCTCAGTATTGATAATAATAAGAAATGTCTCTGAGCTCCAAATAAGCATATTAGAATGATTTCTGAAGGATCATGTGACTGGAGTAATGATGCTGAAAATTCAGCTTTGTGTCACAGAAATAAATTACATTTTAAAATATATTCAAATAGAAAACAGTTATTTTAAATTGTAATAATATTTCACAATATTACAGTTTTTTCCACAATATTCCTGAATTTCTGATCAAATAAATGTGGCCTTAGTGAGTATAAGAAACTTTTGAACGGTAGTGTATGTGTATGATATTGTCACTGCTGTTGCACAATAATTTCCCTTTATCTAGCTGTCTATATCTGTATTTAATATTGATACAATGTGCATTTTGTCAATAAAACTGCCACTGAAGTCACTAAACCTCAATTGCCTTTTATTCTCTTGATGAGCCGACTGCATTTTCTAGTGCGGTTCATAACTGAGCCATTCAAATGATTTAACAACTCTATTCAGTCTTTTCCATCATCAAAAAGAAAAAGTAGGCCGAACTCCAAACAACTTAAGTGCCTTTTAATATTCAAGCATCAAAAAACCTTTACCCTTCTCATTTGCATATATCAGAGGAGGACGACTTTAACCTTTAATGTGATTTTTGCCTCTAATCAAGCGAGATTGAATATGAATGTTATTACCGGGATGGCTAGGGACAGCTGGAGAGCAGTGGCGGTTTCACCCCACTGAGCTGAATCCGATTAATAATCAGTATCAGACCCTACTCTCACCTGCCTTGTTTTGCTCACAGCTCCGGCATACGGCAAATATTCTTATTAGGCTTAAATTGAGCTTGTCAGTTGGGCAAATGCAACAAAACCACATGCTGGCAGTTTGCGAATTTCATCTACCCCAGACCGCGCAAGGGTCGCTGAGTGTGTGCTTAAAGGAGCGCCGAGAGCTTGATTGAATAAAACATGTTTAATTGTCATGTGAGCGCAGCAGATTTTAAGCTTTGAATAATAACACAGCATCCTGAGAGGCGAGGGACCGCGGTAGCATCTGCGTCCCTGAATTCACTCACTCAGAAGTAAGAGCCTGCCAGATGCCAGTGAGAAAAAAAATCAGATTTTGTAAAGGTTTGAAGCTTCAAAGGCTAACATCGAGGGACACGATGATCTGGGTCTGAAATAGCAATGTCTGTTTACTCTGTCACAGCATGGCAGATTCTGACTTCGTGTCGAGCAAGTGTGAATGAGCTGCTACCCTACCTTTGGAAGGGTGTATTTGGGAAGCTTCATGGGTGTAAACACATCTCGCCTGGATGACACGTAGTAGATTGGCCGACCGCCGGTTGACACCTTGAGTAATGGAGGGATCACAAATAGACAGGACAAAGACGCTTTAGAAAGAAGTAACATTTTGAGTTCTACCAGGATATTGGTCACATATTAGGGCTCGCATTATGCATTGCGATATGATCGGTGCAATTCAATCATGTTATCATAATTGAATCGCAGTTGAAACTGTGCCAAATGCATGACCCAGACTGGATCTGGAGGATTAGTTTCTATCTGTGCTTTAATTATGGCACCTCGTAGACCCTGTTTACACCTGGTGTTAAGATTAAGTGCTTAATATGGGTGTAAAGAGGGTCCGTATATTCAAAAGTACCTAAAAAGTAATGCATCAGCATTGCATTCATCCAGATGTGTCCCGGACAGCACACCTGGATCACTACACTACAAAAGAGTTTAAACTTAAGGCTGGAATGCACTACACAATTGTTAAAATCAGAGCAGATTTTAAAACACTGGGCATCATACACTTGCCGACTTTGTAAATAGTTAGAAATAAAAAAGATGGCCATAATACACTTAACAACCGAGGATCACACACTACCAGAGACTTTCATGTCATTTTGAACACAAACTCATGAAGAAACATGTGCCTTGTAGGTAAAAGACATGTGACAGATGAAGACAAATATGTGTTCTAAAATCAGCTGGAATAATTGTCTGAAGCTAAAAAAATAAAAATGGAATCTGCGATTTTCTATGAAATCTGTCAACTCAAATCTGATTTTCTATAAATCTGTCTACTGGCTCTGACTTTTGGCAACAAGCAACTTCTACAGACTGTAAATCAATGCAAAAAATCTGGGAAAAAAAAAAAAAGTTTTGTAGTGAATTTCAGCCGTTTTTAAAATAAGCTTGTTGGTTGTGTGTGTTTTTAAAAGAGAACAGCCTTCCCATGAAATCATTTTGAAAAGTGCATACATAACTGAATATCATTTAATGAAGGTACTTGACTAAAAGACTGAACTTGACTAAAATAAAATAAAAGAAGATACCATGTTTGCGCTTAAATTAAAACTCAAGGATACACTTAGGTATAATAAATTCAAGTATAACTGAGCTGTGGAAAATGATTAAATATTGATACAAGAATTTGTAAATTGTAAATATCGCAACATCATAAGAAAAATAATGATTACAGCCATACTAGTCAAAGGTTTCCCCGCTATAAATGACTCACCTGGACAAACACATACTCATCTTGGACCACCAGGGAGTTGGGGTCAATGTATCCTGGAAAAGGTTTGCCCTTGTTGGCATCTGTGCAGTTCTGAAGCTTGCATGTGACATAAAGAGCCTCTGCAACAACAACAGGACAAACGGCAGAAAAAGATGAAGATATATTGAATTTCCAGACAGACAGGCAGACTGATGGGAGATAACAGTAATATTGATATTGATAACTGAAAGTATTAAATTAAATAATGATATCATTACTTTAAAGGGTTCTCTTATGAGAAAAAAAAAATACTACTTTAGTCTTTCTACTTAAAATTTCAGATTGAATTTATTAATTTGCCATTATTTGTTCAATTTGCTAGCAGTTTCTGAGTTAAAACTGTCACAAAAAGTAAAACCTACCTGTTTTTTTTTTTTTTTTCTTAGTACATAACCACACACTGTTTCTCAATATAGGTCAATTTATGGTACTGTTACTCTCAACACATTTAAATTGCACTAAATCTGTAGTAACCTGTAAGTTACCAATGAAAATGTTATTGCACCCGGCTTCCCTAATTGTCCTTGTATATTAACATCAAACAATCTAAAATAACTCATTCAAAATAACTGTTTTGAGGGACAACATACAGTAGAACTGACACATGTAGCTTTTCTTTCTGTCTGTCAATCATTAGAAATATAGGTAAAACAAAAAAAGACGAACTCAATTTGTGCATGTTTCTTCATTAATGTTAATTACTGATGACAAATACGGAAAGATGGATTTGCTGGTGCAGAGGGTTGTTTTGAACCCACTAAGTGTTGCCTTGTGCCATATTTGAATTATTGCTTCTTGAAATGTAATCAAAGCACGTCCAGGGATGCCATTCAGACTTACGGGTTTCTGAGATGCTGGTCTCAAGGTGAATCAGGCCCGGCTCTTTATCAAGGCCCAGTTTAGACCTGGAGAGCCCAAAGGAAATAAAAACAGTGTTTTATAAAATGAGCTTTGGAAAACGAAAATCCTTTGTGTTTCCATACAACAACAGATGGGTCAAAATAAGGCATTGGCTTTTTTGTGTCAGCTAAAAGATCCATGTTAGCCTCCCAAAGGAGCAATGTGGGTTAAGTCGAGAAAGTACCATCAGAACACCCTATCCTGTTAAGCCTCCATTTCCATTTCCATCTATCTGTGCTTTCTGACAGAAGCAAGGAGCATATCCTGACATCATTAAAAGTAAGCCCTTCTCATTTGCTTCCCAAGAACACCCACAGGCAGCGCACACAGCTCTCTCGCTCTTTTTAGTGTGGAAAAAAATCATTGTTGCATGAAATATTTATTCGAGACTGAAAAATCTGAGAGAGCTGCTCCAGAGAGGAACTCACAAAGGTAGAAGCAGACTATCTCAAGACTTTATCATGACACTTATTGGAAGTATTGACGCTTTCACAAATATAGCATCGCTTGGTGTGCTCTGGGATCAGCCTTAATATTTTAAAGGCAGAGTGGCGAATTCAATAAACAGTTACACCCCTTTCACACACTGTATTTTGAGTTTGACCCGCAATCCACAGAGTGAAGAGATATATTTTGCAAAAATTATAATTATTGTGAGCTGACTGTATAAACACCCAGTTATTACACAGCTACTTGAATAAGTAAATAAATAAATGGATGGACATGATATTGGTTTTATATTCATAGCTGTATATTATCTTATAGCTTCTGCTAAGAAAAAAGGACCATTACAATGTACAAACAATCACCCGAGATATTACAGTAATATTAATACTGAACTCTTCTAAGGTAATTTGCATTACAATAAATAACTTAGAAACATACTGGCACCACTCGTGTTTGTATGAAATGGGAGAACAAGTCTGTGGTGTTATATAAGAGGTACTATAACAATCTATGGCACAATTGATCAGAATCAAGCATTTCAGAAAGCTGCGTAATAAAGTTCTACGGTCCCTGCCCACTTTATCTGTAGCCTTGGTCGCAGAAGTATTTTTTCCATTCATTTTTCCCATAAAGATTTTTAAAAAGTCTTGGTTAAAGAGCTATAAGTCATGAACCAAACCAACCAGCTATGAACATTACAAACACTGATTTGAAGCAAAAAACATATTTGAAAACTTGACAAAAAGACAAGAGTACAAGACTGTGTACTTAACGGCTTTAATGACGGAAAGAACTACCCATGACACATTGCAAATGACATAATCGAATAAAAAATAATGGAGAAATATAAAACTATTGATCTAAACATGTTGATTAGATTTCATGCAGAATTATGCACTCAAATACTTAAGTACATCAATCACAGCGCTAAAGAGTTTTTTTTGGTGCAGTTTACTATGACTGGTGGAGATTTCTCTGAATCATGATAACTAATGTAGTTTTCACCAGGAATTCTGCTGTTGAGCATGAATATTTAAAAAAAATAAGGGTGATGACTGATTATCTGCCTAGTATCTCAGGTCTGTCTGTAAAGGTTTGCAAGTTATCATTCACAATCACTTCCTGTATGGATTAAAATAAATGGGATTTTAACTTTTGGGAAGCCAACTGTTGCACTCTAAGTGTGTGTTGTGTGTTTAAATTGGTCGTCATTCTTTTCATTACAAACACTCTCCCTTTATATTTAATTTAGGCTTATTATATTACTTATTTACTAAAGATAACATTATTTTCCTGGTATAGTTAACCCATAGCAAACAAGAAGTGCGTTATAACCAAGCAATGCTGGCAAATAATTCAATTTAAAAGAAAATTGACTAGGTTTCGATTTCAGATCAGTTGTAAAGGTAAAGGAGTTCTGACCCATTCAGTTTCACCAAGACTTTAAATCTGTGTGGGTATTAGGCTAGGTTTCGATTTCAGATCAGTTGTAAAGGTAAAGGAGTTCTGACCCATTCAGTTTCACCAAGAATTTAAATCTGTGTGGGTATTAGGCCAGAAACGAGCTGCATCAGATCTGAGTTGCTTTTGAAGCACTGACAGATACAAAAGTCCATTTCATCCATTCAAAGCTCCATTTCTTCAGTCATCTCATATACTGGCTGCGACTATGGCGGTGTATCTCATCAAAAGGGACAATCTAATTTCACATAGTCAATAGCTACACATTTGTAAGGGTTATATGTCTCATCTCACTTCAGATAATAAGACTCCATATGTGCGAGTTCATAGAGGGGAACTTGTGAGGATAGATCATTACCAGCCTAAAAATAACGGTACTCCAGGCTGACTCTCTGATGTCTTCGCTCTGTCCCACTTTGACAGTGCTTATGCAAAAAGCTCACACTAAAATGTCCACAAAAAACAAAATCCTGGTACTAAATGACTAGAATTTGGATGGAAAAAGACAGACATGATCAGTGAAAAAACTGACCAACCAGATGAGAGTTTAAATTGCATTGTGATTGCCACAAATTGAATGCAAGGTGACTTGCATTGATTCTTGAGACATGGAGCAAAACTTTTTTCCTTCACACTTTTACCTGCTTTTATTGTGGATAAACTATGAATATTCTTTGTTTCTTAACACAAATGTATCATACAGTTTTATACAAATATAGCTTTTTAATATATGTATATTTTTAAATAATTATGTAACATTTTTATCAGTGTCACAGTGGATATGGATATCAAGATTGGATGAAAACACACACACACACTCTCTCTCTCTCTCTCTCTCTCTCTCTCTCTCTCTCTCTCTCTCTCTCTCTCACACACACACACACACACACACACACACACACACACACACACACACACACATATATTTCATTAAGGGAAAAAAAATATTTTCTGTCTGACCATGGTGACAGTTCAATAGATGAAAATCAGTTTTAAACCATCCTGCAGTTTCATTTAATTCATTCATCAATAACGATGCCAGATGTTAAAATAATAATAATAATAATAATAATAATAATAATAATAATAATGTTTTGGAATATGAAATAAATAAATAAAATAAAATAAAATAAATATCTCAATTGATCCATGACCAAAATACCTTTCAGTTCATTCCAGCTTGTCCACTTGAGACCAGAGATAAACATAAAATCGAACTGAATTTATTTCTCAATAGGTCTCTTTAATCACCACAGTCTAGACATCTATTAGCCATTCTGATCAAGTTGAATAAGCTTTCTTAATGATTAAATCATCAGCAACATTGCAAATGCAGACTCCGACTCAGAAACATGGTCTAATGACAACATTCATTAAAGAGCTTCTACGCTTCAGACGTAAACCTCGAGGTAGCGTTGGTGGTGGAGCACAGTGGGGAAGATCACATCAGGATTGAACAACAGTCCGTGTTCTTTGGTTTATTCTTTTATCAGGCACAGAATGCAGGAGCTCAAATGATTGATGTTCCACATGCAGCAGAAGAAATCACACAGAGAGCTTACCAGTAGAATCGATTGGGCGCCACCCGCTCGTGAACGAGCTGCCATCGACGGCCAAACTCAACAGAGCTGTAGAGCTGAAGACAAAAACTTGTGTTAGCAGATTCTATGAAGATTCCTGTCTCTTCTGATGGTGTAATATGCTGCTATAATTTAATTGCACATCTTCTGCCTATTGGCATTGTTTAGGTAAGTTTAGTTTATCGATTCTTATCATTAGCTCCGTTCCAAAAACTAGTGAACTGCCTCACTGCCTAGGCAACTGTCTTTCTTCAAAGGCCACATTATGAAATTATGAACCACTATGAAACCTAATTACGAAATGTTCTACAGCAACTCTATGCACCACACAAAAGATCATTTTCTTTGACATTTTGCATTTAGCCTACTGCAGACATGCCAACCTTGAGATTTTTTAAATTTTTTTTGAGTACTGCATTGTGCATGTTCGCATGACTTCGCAGCTCTTCCACATTCAAAATCAGTTATGAAGAAAACAATACAATCATATATTCACTCTATGTATATATATATATATATATATATATATATATATATACAGTATATATATATAAGTCTAGGAATTTTGACCATGTTTTAACACAGACATCTGTCATAAAATTAACTGAAATTATCAAGCTATTCACATATTGCTCTATATTTACAAATTTATCCTTCCAAGACTGGCATCAAAAATCCATAAAAATCCTATATGGTGTAAAATGTTTATGTTCTCCCTATCTGCGAACTATATTTAAATAATAAAATGTGAAAATAATACACTGCACAATCTTCACTGTATTATTAAACATTAATTTGTATTAAAGCTGCAAAGGTTATTCCTTCAAGTGCAGTGAGATATTTTCTGTTTTTCTTTTCTTCTTTGGTTAACATCAGTTCCACAGACAGCAGCATGATTAGTAGGCTGCTGTCACTCTAAGACCTAATGCACAGATCTAATATACTGATACATATCTGATTTTCTCCCAACTGTTTACATTCACTTAAGACATAACCAACTGTGTTTAAGTGAATACTTGCTAAAAATGGCATTTTTAATGTTATTTTGACCATTTTAGTGCAATTAGTTGTGATAATACTTCCTAATATACATTCCTAATATATTTCCTAATATTCTTACAAACTCTGAACTTTTGATTGGATTTTTTTTTAGTAGGGTATATGTGATGCTGCATTAAAACTGATCCAAAACAAGGTATCTTAGAAGCCGTCACACATTGGGAACAGAATTTGCATCAGAAGCGTGCCTAAGAAGACTTAAAATGCTACCTACGTAGAGAGTTAACTAGATTTTGGAACCGAGCAAATGAAATTATGAATGACTTTCCAATAAAACACAGAATAGAATAAAATCTTAAAATGATCATTTCAAAATTAGTATAATTACAGTGGAAAATTGGCAATCAGTGAGAGAACAAACACTGAGATCTTAAATTCACTAAATGGGGCATAAAAATGACTCACGTATATGTTTCTCAGTATGGCAGTAAGCATCCTATTTATGTGCACAGTTCTTTGGGAGAAATCATTTTATATAAATGGCAAACATAAATATGTCACACTGGTACTTACAGCACTTTGGAATGAAATGTGGCATTTGTTAAAGTGTTGAGCAAAAGTTTCCCCCAGGTGGGGGGGGGGGGGGGGGGGGGGGGGGGGGCTTGTATTTGGATCAGTTGGGAACTGTGATATCACAATCTCATACCCAATATAACATCCTGACTGTGGGTGGATGGAGCTCGGTAGACACAGACTTATGGGAAACCAACAGAACAAATCAAACTGGATCAAACTAAATCGAAACAGACAGAAGCAAAGAGAAATCAACTTCTTAAAGAGGCCTAAACTGGTCTTAGCTGGTTCAAACTGGCCTCCAACCCTGGCCAAATTGCCGCTCAGTTGGTTTAACACCAGCATTGTCTTGTTTTAAGTGTTTTTTTTTTTTTTTTTTTTTTTTTTCAGCAGGGAGGCACAAATGTGTTGAAGGTTACTGAGCTTTTCATTTTAGCTCGTTTCCTCTGTTTACTGTCATCATAAAAAAACCTCAACAAATTCAGGAACCTTGCCAATGACACCACGACAGCAAAACTGTCAACACTAATAAATTATGCATTTATTTGTGGCATAGATTTGGATAGGGTTTAATTACACTAGTGATTGTTTTCTTTTTATGCTGTTTGCTTTTGCGCCTTTCAGCCGTGGCTAGTCATGCACATTGTGCAAACAGTCAACTATTAGCCGTCAATTGGCTGATAATTCGTTTTGATTATGTTCATTTAATTGTAATTCATTGTAAGTGGCCCTCCTTCAAGGATGAAATCAATGTTGATTTGTCAAAATTGAAGTCAATGCTGTTTAACACCATCACTTGAGACTAGAAACTATCATTATTGGACATATTGCATGTCACTGTGAAAAGTTTTGTTGTTTGAATTTGTACTTGTTTTTTTACATGCTTGAAAAGAAAATCTTATTTTTTGAATATACATTTGGGGAAGAAAAACGAGTTATATAATTTAAATCCACATCAAAGTGTAGAAAAAAATGAAATCAATTCAGTAATGGAAATAATCCAAAATTACAGAGGGGAGGAATTAAAACGATTCATCAGCTGCATCAGGAAAATAAATAAATAAATACAAAACAAATCTTGACTAGTTAAATTATCTTTTGATATGATGAAATCTGATGCTTAAACAATCTTTTCACAAGAATAAAAAAAATATTAATAATTTATTAGCCCTAAACCATGAGCTCGAAACCATATAATTAATGATAATTCCTTGCGACTGAGGATCCATAAATTGCCTTAATTGCCAACTTTAAGCTCACTGAAATTGTCTCTTTAAGACGTATTTCCTCTTGCATTGATAATTGCCTTCTAAGGACATATTTCAAGCCTAAATACAGATTAGCATCCATTTGCACGCATACTTTCATTATTGTTATGTCTTGCTTTGAAGTTTGTGTCTAGAATGTTCTTTATCAAGAATGAAAATACTATAAATTTGTTTTTCCTTTGGCTTTGGTTATATTTGGCAATAAAACAGCTTGATAATTAGAGAACCGCATGAACGTTGCCTTGCTGTAAGCTCTGTGCTATAATTAGATGCTGTTTGCTATATTTTCAGGAATGATTTAGCTGAAATGATTCTGCACCTTCTGGTCATGGCCATAGGCGAGGATCCAGTCCTCCTGCTCAGGGTGAAACAGCAGGCTGAGGATGTAGAAGTTGAGGCGATATTTTTGATAGGTGGCGCCTTCATCTGAGCTGATGAGCAAACTGCTCTCCACCTCTGGATCTGTCAGCAGCATGATCTGAAACACAGAAAACAGCTTCTTAGTCTCTACAGAGTGTCTTCGCTGTCCCTCGGGGTCCAAATGCCTTGGCTAGTGGACCTCAGGAGCTTCATCTATGAACTTCTGTCTACAAATAGACATTGTAAAATGTTGAGAGACTGCAATAACAAGACTGGTGAATATATATATAAAAGTGGCACTAAAGACATTTATGGTACTAAGAAATGCTTTTTGAGCATCAAATCAACATAGAAGGATTTCTAAAGGATCTTGTGACACTGAAGACTGGAAACAATTAAGCAAAATTAAATAAGGAATTAAGCAAAAATAAATAAATAAATAAATAAATAAAATAAAATTATATATATATATATATATATATATATATATATATATATATATATATATAGATTAGTAGATAGATTAGTTAAATAGATAAATTAATTAAAAATATATGTTACTAGATTATTACAATAGATTAATATATTAAATTATTGTAAATAGTTATTATTACTATATTTATAAATGTAGCCTCAAATTTATCATTTTATATACAACAAATATGTTACACACACACGGTTCATATGTGTGTGTGTTATATAAACACACACACATATGAACCGTGGTTATATACATATATATATACATATACAGAGTTTAACTTGTATTGAACCTCGAATGTTTCCTTAAAAAAACAAATACAAGTCAATCACAATTAAAATAAATCAATAAATAAAAACATCAACACTGCATCTCAATTTGTATTTCACATACAAGACAGGAAGCTCATAAATTTGATGAACTCACAAACCGTGTTCCTAATTTGCAAGTCTTAATGAACACTTTTAAAGTTGTGGCAGCACGGCTCGTGTTACATGTGATATCTTCATTTCCAATCCCTGATTTGCTTGGTCTGATCTTATCATAATCGCAGTGGATCACAAACATAAATCTCTTTAACGCTGTCAATCTTGTAACACACTCCAGTGAGTAATTCATTACAGCATGAGCGCGCGCACTTTAACTCACCCTAAAGCACAGCCAGACCGTTAAATCTATAATTTCCCTAGAGTTTTTTTTTCCTTTTCTGTTTTAGTGTGCCACTAGTTTTAAGTTTGTGCCAATTTCGAAAATAAATAAATAAATACAATCAGCCTCAAATATAATTGAATCAGCGAGGCTGAACCGTTTGGAAACCTTATCATTGACAGAGAGCTGGAGGTGTCGGGTCTAAGGATTGTGTGTCTGAGCTCCACGGTTTACACCATCACTGAACGCTTGAAATGCTTTAGGCTCATTTTTTTTCTGTTTTTCTGTTGGGTTTGTAAAGCTTTAAACAGACCGGATCTTAACTCTTCTCATAGCAACTTTATGGACACAAGTTTTGATTATATTATCAGATCAATAGCCCTCTTGCTGATCTAATATGGGTCAGTGCAACTTGTTCAAGGACCTGTCCTGTTTCTTTCCGGGCACATAAAACCGTTAGTGTCCACTTCGGAATCGGTTTCCATTTCAATTGCGCTCTTGACACAGCTCTCCAGGGCAATAGTATTATTAAGTAGAGCAGGGCAGCAGAGCTCGCCAGCCCATTTGTCAAACGGGACATGCTAATGCTAACCATAGTGGCTGGAACCCAGAAGACCAGCTCATCAATCATTACTGCCAACTCAACCAACATGACCCATATGACGACCAATCAGCAGTGCTATTTGGGCTGGTCTATTGATGGTTACCTTATTTTCTTTTAACATCTGATTGCTGCTATTTTTAAAATATGCTGCATTGTTAAAAAAAAAAAAATTATGATTTTTGTAAATTATTTTTAGTAAATGAAACAGATTATTGGAGTACATTTTAGTCTTTCTACTTCACAATTTCAGGTTTAATTCAATGTGTTACTTGAAATTTCTAGTAATCATTTATTTATACTACCAAAATTGCTCCAAAGTATCTCCTACACCATTTTTTCCCCAATGTACTGAGATGTTGGAGATGAATTGGATTGACAGCAAACTTTCATTGTACCAAGTCTCATCTTTTTGCTGGGTGCTGAAAGTGTGACAGACTGATAATGTATATTCATGCAAAACCACCTTAAATAAACACTACAATTGTGAAAACCCTGGAGCACCAAAAATGCCAGTCCAACCAATCAACCAACCAACCAACTAGTCAATCAATCAATCAATCAATCAATCAATCAATCAATCAATCAAATCAACCTTTAGCACTATCATGCTAAATGTTTTGTCTATTCTCACATAAAGGTATTGTACGGATTACACTTGAAATATATAAAACTATTTTTATGATATTGTTCAATACTTTTAAGGTAATTTTGGACAAAATACACCTGGTGTTAACATCTAGTACAGCTGCTCTGATTGTAAGTGGACAACACTACACTGATAAAAAAAGTATGCATGCATTTATGTATGTGTGTATGTATGCATAAATAAATAAATAAACTGACAGTCAGACAGATAGATAACTAACTAACTAAATAAATAAAAACTTATGCTACTGTAACTTAATTTATTGGATTGAGTTGGATTAAATAAGATTTCTGAATTTAATTCCAAATGAATAAATAAAAGTTTTAGGATATGGTCACATTTACTGTTGCTCTGGGAAATGTTATAAGGAAATCCAGTCATTTCAATAGGAATCCACATCTTTGAAAGTTTCACGCGAGGGTGAAAAAGTTCCCTGTGCAGATTTTGCTCAAGTTTACAAATTCAACGTGCTGACCAACAAAGCTTGCTTTGAAAGTGACTTCTGTGTGAGCAGTGCTTCGTATGCTATTGACAATGGACCTTGGACCTCTCCCATGAAACTTTACTAATATGACTGTACTCTTAATGTGTAAATCCAATAGTAAACATAAACCAAGCATTTAACCCACATTAGTCCAAAATATATGGTGCCACATTGCCCTTGTGAAAGTAAATGCTATCCAATCATTCTTTGCTCTGAAAACACAGACTCAAACTTTATTGGATGCATGCAGCTTTATAGGATAACAGGCATCCAAAACAACCTATACATATACATGTTATATACTTCCTGTGCTTTATCAACACTGTGAGAGATATGTGTATCATAGCCATAAAATCAGAGACACTTCCTTCAAAAATTGATCACGTAAGACTCATCTGAAACCAATTTTAATACCAGCTGTCTAAGAAAAAAAAAAAAAAACGGTGACATTTACATTTCAGTGTGAACTGTTTCTTTAAGTCAGATGTGTTCAGATTGTATTCAGATCATGCTAGAATCCACCAGACTGAACATAAGCGCATATATCAGTCATACAAGCTATCACGTGCTTTGAAGCTGTTATGGATTAATGCCTCCCCATCTGCATTTCTATACCTGACGCTGACATATGAAAATACAACATGCAGATGCATGTGTCTCGCTGACTGTCGTTTGACCTTCAGTTGTGCAGAAATAGATGGAAGGAACAGAAGAAGACAGAGAGACACAGGTAGCAAAGAAAAGAAAGAATCTGAGCATGAGACACTGCGGATGCTCCATAGAAATGTAGTAAAAAGATGAAATACCGATTATGCTATTTCGCACACCTACTTTGCAAAGCTTTGATCAGCACTAAGAAGTGAAATGCAGATAATTCAAGAACAAGTAATTCTAGTTTTAGATAAAATTAAGGCTGGTCTGCGCTGGCCTTGCCGACTTCTCTTTTATAATGTGAGTCACACATTACCAAGGCCAATTAATTTTATCTTCTTTTCTCAGTCTCCATACTCATGCAGCCTTGCAAAATCCACCTCCGTATCTTTCTTCTGATTCTGTATGTTAAGTCCCTATCAGTGACTTGAAGCATAAGAGCAGAGGTTTCTGGGAAGACAAAGGTTAATGAAGCAGCAGATGAGGTGGCTGGAGAGATGCTTAGAGAGTGCGGTGGAGAATCTTTGAGTCCCGCTGTGCAGCGCTACGTTGCCTCTGATAGAATATTAATGAAATTAGGAACATGTTTCGGCTCCATCTTAAACTAATTGGATTGTCTCACTCCCGTAAATCCTGACTATAACGAGGTCGGTCATGAATGCCTTTTTTTTTTTTTTTTAACTGCTAACCTGACTTGGATAAATGGTCTTCTAAGCATGGAATTCAGATTCCTTTTTTAGGTATGTTGCATACATATAGATAAAAACCATAAAACTGGAAGAGGAGAATGAGTCAAAGCATGTTGTAGGCCAGAATTAAACTGTCACTTTTGCACAACTGCACAAATACAGAAACCACTGTGCCAAATGCCCAGAAAGGAACTTAGCTTTTTAATACAATGGTCAAATAAAATAAATAAAATAAAATAAAATAAAATAAAATAAAATAAAATAAAATAAAATAAAATATTTAAATAAATAAATAAAAATGTTTTGTGAAAAATAACCATTTCTCTTCTCTCTAATTTCTGAATTAACATACAAGGTTTCTGCAAATGCAAACTGAATGAATAATTATGATACATCTCTCAATATTGTTTTTCTATATTTTAAATCTCATCCTCACTGTTGAGCCAATACTGCAGTCTTCTTTCTTTTTTTTCCATACAACACAGCTGTGTTCATCTCACTTCAGAACAAATGCCACATAAATCATACTTGTGTCATTTATTCATAAAAAAACAATTATTTTATCATGGATATTTAAAAATAAATGACAGCAGTAATATGTTTGACGCCATTGTCTATAAAAATTCCTATTGAGGAAATGCATTACTTCTTGATTCAGATGGCAATATTCATATTGGCAAACTATGTTCCAAATGTGATCATCTATTTAAGTCGATGTTTCTCACATTCTCTCAGTGTGGGGTTGTGCTCCCTAGGAGGATTCTCAGTGAACAACTACTTAAATTTAAATCTGTTCCTCATAAAGAATTCAGAAAAGTATAGTATATGAGTCATACTGACTGCTTTTACAATACTTTTATGTCCTTTTTTGAGCTTTTCAGTTTCAATCACTATCCTCTCATCTTTCATTTTTCCTCATTTTTCTTTTGGATTCTACAAAAGAATAACATAATAATAATATGGGTTTGGAATGATATGAGGGTGAGAAATATTTCTCTTTCAAAGTAGATTCACAGAAAGAACGCACAAATAAAAAAATATTATATTGAAAATTTGCAATTTTTTCAAACCCGAGTTTCCAAAAAATTAAAAAAAAAAAAAAAAAGCATTGTAGGCCTACTGACATTTTTATGTGTGTGTGATTTTACTTTCACAATATGAAAGTAGAAATATTAAATATTTTTAATGAAAAGTGTATGTTTGCTTTTGTGTAGAAATGTATGTTTTTGTTATTCCAGTAAGAGTGATAAAGCCAAAAGAAAGAAAAAAGTTGTTAATTTTTTACAGCAGTTTTTCAGTTTAGCAATATTTAACAACTTGTGAATACTGTTGTCAATATTTATGTAAAATCTATCAATTTTAACCCCATTTTTTGATAGCATCAGCTATGTAAGCATACATTATAAAAAAAAAAAAAAAAATTCAATAAAAATAAAAAATACAAACAGTTTACCTAATTTAAAAGTGACAAAAATACATTATATATATATATATATATATATATATATATATATATATATATATATATATTTAAAATAAAATAAAGAAAAATAAAAAAAGTTTGTGAAGTGAAATGAAGTGTGGAGATAAAATTTCTTAAAAACTTACAAAATTAAAATCATATCATTAATTTGTTTAAAGACTGACCTGTTAAATACAATAATGTACAGCAAACATGTTTTTTTTCTTCTTTTCTTCTAAAGTCTTATTAAAAAAAATAATAAGAAGAATGGTGCCATAAGAAAACAAAGTACCAGAGAAGGTTAATGCTATTATAACATTATTGACCAGTAGAGGACAGTTAATCTATGCTTATTGAATTTGTGATCAGATGAAAATGAAGTCTCGTTAAAAAAATGTGTACATAAGCTTGCACAGTCGCATATACAGTCCTTATTTAAGCACACACACACACACACACACACTCAAAACGCAGCAGCACACACGCACTTTCTTCCTCTGATGACTAAACATCATTAAAAAACTGTAAACCATGCTGTTTTGCCTTACAGTGCTTACGCTTATGTTTTCAGTGCACACAAATCTCTGCAACAGTCTTTGTAGGTGTGTACAGGTGGACCGCATTTCCCCCCGCATCCAGCAGAGGAATGACTGAACGCTAAGTTGCTTTTCCTCCCTTGCTGATGCCACAGATCTGAAGACTGAATCTGCTCCCTGAACTCAGAGCTGTGTTGTTGGGTTTTTCTGCTCTTATTAGAGATGCAGGTGGTGAACCCGTCCATATTGCCTTATTAACCAAGGCTATTGTTTGCTCACAGGAGAACTGACCAATTAGGGTGAAATGCTGTGTCGGGTCCCAGGTGAGTGCTCAAGGTGTTCACAAAACATCCAAGGTGCTGTTATTTAAGGTTGCCTTGGGAGACGGGTGCTGGGATAACTCAGGCTGTTTATTGTGTGTGTGTGAGTGTGTGTGTGAGTGTGTTTGTGTGTGTGTTTGTGTGTGTGTGTGTGTGTGTGGGAGAGAGATAGTTTGTGTTTGAGCTGTGAAAAAACTAAATGCTTTTGAATCAATCTCAATATATTTTCACTCCCTTTTTCTTAAATATGAAAATTTTGCCATCATTTATTCACCCGCATATAATTTCCAGGCCTGTATGATTTACTTTTTTTTCTGCAGAATACAAAGGAAGAAAAAAAAAAAACTGAAAAGGGAGGCTGACTTAAAAAAAAATAAATAAATACATAAATAAAATTTATTTTTAAAACTTTTTTTTGGTGAACTATATACTATATTATAAATTATATTTAAATTTTTTAATTAAGCAGAATTCACTGTATATATATACTTTGCCACTTGAAAGTGAATCCCTTGCAGAATCTGTGAAAATTTGAGTAATTTTAACAAATCACAGAAGGGAACACGATGCATTAAGAGCCAGGGAAACTCATTTCTCATTTCTTATTTTGTAGAAATATAATTTTTTTTTTTCCATTTAGTACTGCCCTTCGGAAGCAACAGAAGATACTTGCATGTTTCCCAGAAAACAAATTAAGTAAAATTTACCTCGATCTTCAAATTCAAAAAGTTTTCACCCCCTGGCTCTTAATGCATCGTATTTCCTTCTGGAGCATCAGTGAATGTTTGAACCTTTTTTAATAGTTGTGTTTGAGTCCCTCAGTTGTCCTCAGTGTGAAAAGATGGATCTCAAAATCATACAGTCACTGCTGGAAAGGGTTCAAATATGCAAAAGATGCTGGAAACCTGAAGAATCCGCAGGACATGGAGGATTTTTCTGAAGAACAGTGCTCAGTTTAACTGTTCAGAACAAACAAGGGATTCATGAACAACCATCACAAAACAAAAAACAGTCGTGGATCATCCAGGAAACCACACAGTATTAAGCACCAAGGGTTCCCAAACTTTTGAATGGGGTTATTTTAATAATTTCAGCTATTTTTTTCGTCTTGTGGACTAAATGTAAACATCTTTTATGTAAAATATCTTACTCAGGACAGTACTAAATAAAAAATAACATGCATTTTTTGTGATCTCTCTTATTTTGTTAAAATTACTCACATTTTCACAGATTCTGCAAGGGGTTCACAAACTTTCAAGTTTGTACAGCTTTCAAGCACTGTATACATATATATATATATATATATATATATATATAGTTTGTGAACCCTTTAGAATTTTCTATATTTCTGCATAAATATGACCCAAAACATTATCAGATTTTCATATGTCCTGAAAGTAGACAAAGAGAACCAAATCAAACAAGTGAGAGAAAAATATTTTCTTTGTCATTTATTTATTGAGAAAAATGATCCAGTGTTACATATCTATGCGTTGCAAAAGTATGTGAATCTTTGCTTTCAGTATCTGGTGTGACCCCCTTTTGCTGCAGTAACTGAAGGGAAAGTTTCTTGTAAATGCTGATCAGTCCTGCACAATAACATGTAGGAGTTTTAGCCCATTCCTTAGTGCAGAACCACTTCAACTCTGTGATGTTGGTGGGTTTCCTCATATGAACTGCTTGCTTAGGTTCTTCCACAACATTTTAATTGGATTAAGGTCTGGGCTTTGACTCAGCCATTCCAAAACATTAACTTTGTTCTTCTTTAACCATTCTTTGGTAGAATGACTTGTGTGCTTGGGGTTGTTGTCTTGCCACATGACCCACATTCTCTTGAGACTCTGTTCTTAAACAGATGTCCTGACGTTTTCCTTTAGGATTTGCTGGTGTAATTAAGAAATTTATTGTTCCATCAATGATGGCAGGCTGTCCCGGCCAAGATGGAGCAAAACAGGCCCAAGCCATGATACTACCTCCACCATGTTTCACAGATGGGATAAGATTCTTAAACTGGAATTCAGTGAGTTCTTTTCTCTGAACATGATACCTTCTCATTTAAACCAATAAGTTCTATTTTGGTTTCATCCATGCATTCAACATTTCTCAAATAGTCCTCTAGCTTGTCCACATGATCTTTAGCAAGCAATTTTCTTTTTGGAGAACAGTGGCTTTCTTCTTGCAACTCTGCCATGCTCACTATGGTTGCTCAGTGTTCTTCTGAACATTAACATTAGCCAGTGTGAGAAAGGCCTTTAGTTGCTTAGAAGTTACCCTGGGAACTTTTGCAACCTCGCAGACTATTACACGTTCTGCTTTGGAGTGATCTTTCTTGGTTGACCACTTCTCGGGAAGGTAACAGTGGTCTTGAATTTCCTCCATTTGTACACAATCTGTCTGACTGTGGATTTGTGGAGACCAAACTCTTTAGAGATGTTTTTGTAAACTTTTCTAGCCTGATGAGCAACATAAACTCTTTTTCCGAGATCCTCAGTAATCTCCTTTGTTCGTGACATGATTCACTTCCACAATCATAATCAGACTTTGATAGATCCCTGTTCTTTGAATAAAAAGAACAGGGATAAAAGGTCACGTACTGACATTTGATAGTCATTGCACTGACTGAAAACACCTCTGCACAGATGGACTCTAATTTCACCTTTAAATTAAATGCTAATCCAAGAGATTCACAAACTTTGCCAGTCACAGATATGCAATATTGGATCATTTTCCTGAATAAATAAATGACAAAGAAAATATTTTTGTCTCATTTGTTTGATTGGGTTCTCTTTGTCGACTTTCAGGACTTGTGCAAAAATCTGATTATGTTTTGGGTCATATTTATGCAGAAATATGGAAAATTCTAAAGGGTTCACAAACTTTCAAACAGCACTGTGTATATATATATACAGACAGACAGGCAGACACACACACACACACACACAGTATATTCTAATAATAAAATATAAATCAGTATTTATGGCTCAGGTGACTGGCTTACTAAAAATAAAAAAATAAAAAAAATAAAATGAAATAACAAATGAAATGAAATGAAATGAAATGAAATAAAATGAAATAAAATAAAATAAATGTTTTTAAAATATATATTTTAAATAAGTAACTCAAGGGCCTTTACAGTTAGCAAAAGTGTATATAAATATATATATATATATATATATATATATATATATATATATATATATATATATATATATATATATATATATATATATATATATATATATATATAGTTGTGCTCAAAATTATTCATGCCCTTGGTAAATATGATCAAAGAAGGCTGTGAAAATAAGTCTGCATTGTTTATCCATTTGATCTTTCATTTAGATTTTTATTTTTATTTTTTTAAGTCTAACCTTTAATTGAAGTAAAAAAAAAAAAAAAAGTGAAAGTTGGGGAAAATCACATTAGGAAATAAATATTTTTCTCTAGTACACAATGGCCACAATTATTGGTACCTCTAGAAATTCTTATGATTAAAATATCTAATATGAAGTATATGCCCTTTCATATTTGTATTTTTTTTTTATCACACCAGGGTGACTAGGAACATGAAGTTGTCCACCCTTGGCTTCCTGCTTCACAGGATTATAAATATGAGGAACACAAAGTCCAAATTCCCTTAATCATCCATCACAAGAATATAAGAATATATTTCTGATGTGCAGCAAAAGATTGTTGAACTTGACAAATTTAGAAAGTGGCTGTAAGAAAAGAGCTAAAGCATTAAAAATCCCCATTTCCACCCTCAGGGTAATAATTAAGAGGTTCCAGTCAACTAAAGGTATTGCAAATCTGTCTGGAAGATGGCGTGTGTCTATATGGTCCTAATGCACGGTGAGGAGGAGAGTTTGAGTGGCCAAAGACTCTCCAAGGATCACAGCTGGAGAATTGTAGAGATCAGTTGAATCTTGGGGTCAGAAAGCCTCATAAAAAAAAAAATAAAAATAATAAAAAAAACTGCCCTACATCACCACGTTTTTTATGTTTAAATGAACATTATATGTTTAATAAATTGTAATTTATGTTTAGTGATGTTCTTACCAGGTAGTGGATAAGTTGTATTTATAATATGTCATTATATGACACATTGAGTAGCAGCTATGACTGTCAATGAATATATATTTTTTTAATCTTAATAATTACATGATTTGCTCATTAATTAATCTGTCACAAATAATTATTTATCAATATTTGCTGAGAAAAAAAATCTATATGCCCCAAATAAACAATTAAAAGTTGAATTATCCTTTTAGAGCAGGGGTGGGGAATGTTGATCCTAGAGCGCCACTGTCCTGCAGAGTTTAGCTCCAACCCTGAAAAAAATGACCTACCTGTATTCTGAAGACTTTGATTAGCTTGTTCAGGTGTGTTTGATTAAGGTTGGAGCTAAACTCTGCAGGGACACTGGCCCTCCAGGTTCAACGTTCCCCATCCCTGTTTTAGACAGTGATGTTGAATAGACAATACAAAAAAAGTGGCTTTTCAAAATGTTAATGTTGTATGTTTTAATTCTATGACTCTCCTCATTAATTCAACACATTCTTGTATTCTGTCTGGATTATGTTTTAGCCTCTGTATCACATCTTGCTATTCAAAGGAATAGTTCACCCAAAAATGAAAATTCTCTCATCATTTACTCATCCTCATGTCGTCCCAGATGTTTATGACTTTCTTTCTTCAGATGAACACAAGAAAAGATTTTTAGTCTGTATAATGCAAGGGGACAGGACTACTTCAGAAACCACACAAAGTGAACACGACGGTCAAGTTTAAAATATTGGTATTTGTATTTTTTGTATTTTTCGTTTCACTTAAGAAGACACTGATTCATTAACAGGGGTTGTATGAGTTACTGTCATATTAATTTTTGGACGTCCCGTTCACTTGCATTATACAAAGAGAGATTACTTTTTTTTTCTAAAACTCTTAGTTTGTGTTCATCTGATAAATGAAAGTCATATAGTAGGAATGAAAGTAGGGGTGTAACCCCGGCATCATGGCCAAATTTGCCCATTGGCCTCTGACCATCATGGCCTCCTAATCATCCCCATATTCTGGTTGGCTTCATCACTCTGTCTCCTTTCCACCAATAAGCTGGTGTGTGGTGGGTGTTCTGGCGCAATACACTAATAATATATATATATATATATATATATATATATATATATATATATATATATATATATATATATATATATATATATATATATATATATAGGATGGCATGAGGGTGGAAAGAACAGAGTTTCCTTTTAATCCCTTTCCCTGTATTTGTGTGTGTGTGTGTGTGTGTGTGTGTGTGTATGTTCCACTGTGCTGCATTTTAATTGTTGCACTAGATGTATGTGTTTGACTTGTGCATTTTGTTTCATTTTCTCCCTTTAACAAAACTTCTGTATATCCGTTAGAAAAAATGTACTTCTGCTTTTTTAATACTTGAGTGCAATTTAAAGTTGTACTTTTTTACTTTTACTCAAGTATGTTTTTGGCCAGATACTTGTACTTTTAATTGAGTAAAATTTTCACTGAGTATCTGTACTTTCACTTGAATAAAATTTTTGAGTACTTTTTACACCTCTGCTGTCCATGCTATAAATCTGATAATGGGTCGTGGTTGGATCTTCCAAAAGGACAATGATCCACAAACAAACATCAAAACCAAAACCAAAACGGGTCACTGAGCAAAACCAAGCTTCTGCCATGGCCGTCCCAGTTCCCTGACCTGAACCCTATTGTAAATGAGTGGGGTGAACTGGAGAGAAGAAGCACCAATATGGAGCTGTGAATCTGAAGGGTCTGGAGTGATTCTGGATGAAGAAATGGTCTCTGATCTCTTGTCAGATGTTCTCCAAACTTATCAGGCATTATCCCAGCAGGCACCAGACGTCTATGTAACGTCAGGTTGACGTTGGACATGACGTCGGACAGACGTTGCATTTTGGTTGAAAATGAAAATCGGGTTGACGTCAAAATTTGACATCAATTTGACGTTGACTTAAGGTTGGATTTTGATTGCACAACCTAAAAACAACAAAATCTCAACGTCAGCTGACGTCAGTATTGGACATCAATTTAACATTGACATTAGACGTTGAGTTTTGGTCACCCGACGTCACAACCAAAATTTAACCAAATATCAACGTCTTATGACGTTGTGTGCCTGTTTTGTGCCTGCTGGGTATAGGTGAAGATTCAGAGGTTGCAAACGGAGGTTGCAAAGAGTATTGAATAAAAGGGTATGATTAATTGTGGCCAATGTGTATTAGAGAAAAACATTTATTTCATAATGAGATTTCTCTCCCATTTTAAATTTTTATTCTCCAATGAAAGGTTAGATTTTTTCAATTTTTTTCAATTAATGATACAGATTAATTTTCACAGCCGCCTTTGATCATATTTACCACGGGTATGAATAATTTTGAGCACAACTATATATATATATAGAGAATTTTTTTGCACACAAATATGGAGGCAGATGAACATGAGCTTGCAGTGGCAGGTTCAAGCAGTCAAAATAATTGGAGTAATCCTGCATACATCACCAGAAAATCCAGTTATGATATTTTGATAAATACTGTAAATGAATGAAACATGCATGGATGAATAGTTAACAATAAGTTCTATAACATGCATTTAGAAAACAGATTTTCTAAATGCATTTTCATTACAGATATGGAAAATGCAAATGTAAAACTGCTGACTGCTCCATACAGAAAAAGCACATCCCATTTTAATGTAAATGAAAAACACTTGCCACATAAACATCAGCTCACAACACTGAAGAATAACCTCCATCTAGTGGCTGAGACAATGTATGCACAGTTTACTGCTGTTGCTGAAGGTCAGGACGATTAAAAACACAAAGAAAATCAGCTAAATGTGAAAAATCTTTCTCAGGAGGCACAGTCTCGTGCTCTGACTGAAAGATTGTGCTGATGGCTCAGTTTTAGGGCTCGTCTTTGAGGGAGCGGATGGCACTCGTGGGGTTGCCAGGCGACAGGAGAAACTGATTATAACTCAAGCATTCCAGCACTTGCATGGAATACCTTGAAAACTATCAAAAAACTCTGTCTTTAAGCTTACAGTACTACATACTACACTCTTAAAAACAGGTGCTTTATTGGCATCAATGCTTCCATGAAGAATCTTTAACATCCATGGAATCTTTCCATTGCACAAAAGATTCTTTATAGTGGAAAAATATTCTTTTGAAAGGAAAGTTCACCCAAAAATGATTTATATTTTCTCATCATTTACTAACCCTCATGGTGTTCCAAACCCGCATGACTTTGTTTCTTCTGAAGAAGATATTTTGAAGAATATTGGTAACCACAGAGTTGCTGGTAGCCATTGACTTCAATGGTAGAAAAAAATAAAAAAATAAATTAAAAAAAATAAATAAATAAAACTTCTGTGGAAGTCAATGGCTACCAGCAACTGTTTGGTTACCAACATTCTTCAAAATATGCATCCAACAGAAGAAAGAAACTCATACAGGTTTGGAAGAACATGAGGGTGATTAATGATGACAATATTTTCAATAACTGCTCACGAAAGGTTCTTTAGGGGAACCACAAATTTTTCTTCTATAGCATTTCTGACAAACCGCCTTATGGAAGCTTTAATTTTAAGAGTGTAGATCAAAACTGTAAATTATCAATTAACAATAAGAGATATTGCATAATGGAAAATGTCCTCCTTTCATAATGAAGAAACAAATGTCAAAGCAGAAAGACAGCATTAATCTTTCATGTTGGAATCCTTTAGCTCAGACACAAAATTTTTGTCTATAATGTACTTTCAAAGTTTTTCATTTCTTATTGTCTTTGTATGCACACATCCTTTCATTCTCTCCCTCTAGATGAAAACATGAGTACAATTCTTTCCTCAAAAAGATCAACCCCTGTTATCTGGCAATTATCTTTCCAAAGACACACACACGGGCGTACGAGCTTGTCGACAGGGTAAGGGGGGTAAAGTCAAACCGCGGGTGAACCGGGGAGCTGGTCAGGCTAGCCGAGCCTAATTAAAGCTTTGGGAAGAGAAAGGTCAGTGAGGCAGTGACTTCCACCGACGAGGGAAAATGTGAAGTCTTCATATGAGAATGAGAAATGTCAGACGCGGGCCTGAGCAAACCAAGCAAAGGTCTCATGTGTGATTGAGAGTCTGCCGAAGAGGCGAGCTAACAAGCGACGATTTGAGGCACGAGGAAGGGAATGCAGACGAGAGGGGGTAATTTAACACATTTGGGCTGAAAACATGGCGCTGAGCGGCCACTCATAACAGTTTGATGTTTTGTGAATCAGCTGAACATGTTAAAGCAATCTAAAGACATGTTGACAAAACAATTACAATCTAGCATGATTAAAAAGAATAGTTCCAGACTTCCATTGTCTGGACCAAAAAAAAAAAAAAAAAAGAAAAACAGAAGAAAAAAAAGAAGACAAGACATTAAAACTTAAGCAAATATATAATATATTGTAATATAATAATTGCATAATTCTATATATTACTGATATGTTGTTTTGTATGTACTTGTAGGATATGCTCATAAAAAATTAATACAATTAATATACTTATAAAATCACAATATATTATTCAAAATGTTATTATTCTAAATTAAATATAATATAATGTTGTTCTTCAATATTCCCTGACATGCAAAAAAATGTTTTTGTCATTATTATTATTATTATTATTATTATTATTATTGTTGTTGTTGTTGTTGTTCTTATAACAATACATCAAGTCAATTTTATGTTCATAGTACTTTTCACAATACACATTGTTTCAATATAAAATAATATAGTAAAATATAATAATATAATAATATAATATAATATAATATCTCATTTATATATATATATATACACACAAAATATGTGATGTGCTCATATATAATAATACAATATATACATAATTAATATACATATAAAATAACAATATATTATTTGAAATGTTATTATTCTAAATTAAATATAATATAATGTTTTTTTTTCTTTAATATTTCCTGACATGCAAAAAATGTTTTTCCCCTCAATATTATTATTATTATTATTAGTAGTAGTAGTAGTAGCAGTAGTAGTAGTAGTAGTATAACAATAAGTCAAGTCAATTTTATATGTATAGCACTTTTCACAATACACATTGTTTCAATACAATACAATATAATACAATACAATACAATATAATATAATTTTTTTTATTTATATTTGTATGGCCAAAAATATAAGCAGACAAATACAAATTGCGCATGCATGAGAGCATTAATCAAAACATTGCATTACCACCGCTGTGTGGGCCAATGTATCCAATAATAGTTTGAACTAAGATGAAATAAAGCTGTCCTAAGAATTTTATGCTCATTACTGAGGATACATGGAGATTATCCTCATTAATAAAATAAAATAATAAATTAATTCTTAAACAAAGGAAACCTTTTCCCAAAGTTGATCGTTTTGTCTTTTTTATGCATGAGTATGGCTACTCTCTCTCTCTCTCTCTCTCTCTCTCTGTTTTAATCACCTCTCTGTTCTCTCTCTACTCATTGCAGGAGTTTTGAAATGATGCCTGAGGGCTAACAGATGTTCATCTTTATTTCTTTCTCAGTTAGGCCGTTTGCTTCCGCCCCATCAGTGCGTGTTTCCCCTGCAGAGCTCATTCCATCAGAACTGCCCACACCACCTCAGAAACTGACTGAAAATCTCACCCGTTAAGACTAGCTTCTTGCGTTTTCTTTTTATCGGCACACAAAACTGCTATAGCTTCAGTTCTCGCAAAGTGAATCATGAATTAAAGATAGATCTGAATTTTAGAGCTGCCTTATGTGTATCGTTTCACAACGGTTGCTAGTTTCTTCAAGCCTTTGCAGTATTTACCCAATTTATGACACTACCGTTGTGCTTTGCTAAGAGACAGTCTTGCTATATCAGAAAACAACACACACAACTACATCCTTTAAAATAAAGGCTCCAAAAGGAGGCTTTCAAAGCAATGCCACAGAACCATCATTTTGGTTCCTTCTTAAGCTGTGAAGAACATTCTAATAATCTAAAGAACCTTTCGTGGAATGGATAATAATGCTAATAAGCATTTTTTTAAGAGCGTACTGTATAATTGCACTCATTTCAACCCTTTGGCGTCAACATGCTAAAAGCTTAGAGAAAATCCTACATAAATGATCTGAATCTCAACCTCGGTTTAGTGACGTTAACTGCCTTAGCCATCAGCTATCGCCATTTATCATGAGGTCACTATCAGCCCTTCATTCCCAGCAGGCCATGTGTGTGGTGTACTCCTGACAAGTGGGTGTTTAATGTGGATGTTTTACTTTTTAAAAATGTGCCTTTTTGTGAGAGGTAGAAATGATGAAAATAGGTCCTTGAACATGAAAGTGCACGAGATGTCCTCAGGGATGGAGTGCAAACTCTGTTTACCTGCTAGTTATTGTAATTTCATTCTCATAAAGCACGGATAGTGTTAAACATACACACATGCTCGCGACTACACACAAATGCGCAGCTGTATGCTGGTAAACTTCAAGTGGGGTTCATATGACTGAGTGAAATAGGGTTTTTTGCAGGCCAACAGAGAGCCATTAAACGAAAAAAAAAAAAAGTTGAAAATTCGCTTTGTAAAAAGACAGTTCACTCGCTCTTATCTGAATGAAAGGTCCCTTGTGATAACAATTACAGGCTGGGGCACTAGAGGAGAACAGACTGTCAAAACATTTTTACCTTTCATTATTTAATAGTGGGTTTTCATCTCTGTATGTGTATGACTTTGTTTAGATAGGTTTTGCTATCCTCGTGAGATCGTAATTTTTATATTCGCAGAAGGAAAGCAAAACCTAATCAAATCACATTGAAAGGGCATTTCCACAAGGAAAAGATTCATTAAGATGTGCATTTAATCACTCATTCTGCATTTAGCTTATATTAAATAAATGTAAAATGCTAATTCTGTCATAATTTACCCATGCCATGTTGATCATACCTAAACCTCTAGGTCTTTTTCTTCTGTAGAGCACAAAATAAGTCATTTTTAACAATTTACTGCACGATTAATGGTGTCTGGAGTTTGTGAGTTTCAAAAAGGACACAAAAGCACCATAAAGGATCATAAAAGTGTGCTATAATACAATGGCTTTGAACAGACTGAAGTCAAGGTAGTTTTTTGCTCCAAATCTTTCAGGCTGTCCTTGGAGCATTAATGAGAGAATAAGCAATGCCTGATTCAAGAACTGTTTTTTTTTCAGTGAATCAGTTTATCTAATTCATTCACAGTCTGAATCATTCAGACTACTGTGAATGAATTAGATCAACTGATTCAGATGACTCAATAGTCCATTCACAGCTGTCAGCTACAAACCTTCAACTGAAAGGAAGGTTTATTAGAGAATTACTTTTTTCTCTGTCTCAGGGAAACATTTTAATACATCGCATGAGTCATGTCCACTGATGGGAAGGTTATTTTGGAAATGTAAGAGGTTACAGATTACAAGTTACCCTATTTAAAATGTAATAAGTAGTGTAACTATTTCAATTACTTTAATAAAGTAATGTAACTGATTACATTTGATTACTATTCTAAATTTCAAACGAATGTTTTCAAATGTTAATCATTTTGAAACATTTAAAGCAGGCACGGTTAACCTTACAGTAGGACTCATCACTTATTTCTGTCAGATTTTCAAAATCCTTCATAACTTCAATTAAGATTATAATCATTTAATTTTAAAGCACAGACACCACAAAATCAGACCTCTTTTTATACTTTGAGATCGTTTTGAGGTTAAAAAAAAAATTAAAATCATAAGAAATACTTTAATAGCTATGATAATGTTTTTGAAATCAAAGCTTTGCAGAGCTATGACAAGAAACACTGGCATTTGACAGTGCCTTGGAAAAAAATCATAAACCCAAAAGGAAATAAATCAGTTATCGAATAAGCATGTGTCCTGTTCTGTTTCCTGAACTCCTAAAATATTGGTGTATCATATTTTAGAGCAGTCAATGTAATTTGGGAAAGAAATCAATTAAATCTTTATGTGGGTGAAAATATTCAGATGCAATCATTAACATTTTCATAAGTAACTGTAATTTAATTAAACTTTTTTTTTTTTTTTCTCAGTAACTGATTACAGTTACATTTATTTGTAATTAAATTATGTAACTCTGTTACATGTAACTAGTCACTCCCCAATGCTGGTCATGTAGACTACTTTTTAAAAATGTTATGCCACTTTGCATCTTTATTTTGTATTTATTTATGGTGCCTGGATTCTTTATATACTCATTCATTATGGCTGCATTGGGGAAACATTACCAGTACATCTTTAAAAAATTGCTCCCACTTTATATTAGGTGGCCTTAACTACTCTGTATTTACATTTAAATTAATCATTTGATACAATGCACTTATTGTGTACATACATGTTTTTACAATGTACTTATATTTTGAACAATAGCTTCATGCAATTACACTTGTAACTAATTTCTGTAATTAAATATATAATTACACTGTTGACCTATTCCTTACACCTTAACCCATCTTTAAACCTACCCATACCATCAAATCTGTCCCTAACCTTACCCGTATCCCACCTGAATAGCAGCACAAGTGTTTTTCAATACAATATGAGCACAATAAGTACATTGTACATATTCTTTGATGTAAGAACATAGTAGTTAAGGCCACCTGATATAAAGTGGGACCAAAATTTCTCCTTTTGTTTTGACACTGATGTAATCATTTTATGATATCAAACTTACTGTAAATAGACAGTTTACTAGCATGACACATGTACATTTAGAACACAGTATGGATGGACGTTATCTTCAGTAAGGGCTTATATTAATAAGATTGCTTTTTTACACATTTAATCCAGTGAAGCTTAGCCTGTAAAAAAATGACTCGACTTGAGTTATCATCTTAAGATACAGCCACATCAATCAAGAATCCACATCCAAGTGATGAGCCATGGTTTAATCCAGGCTAAATATAATATTGTATTACAAAAAGGGGCTGAATGTTATGGAGGATAAATAATCAGATGTGGAGCTTGTGGTTTTGGTGGCAAAATGTCATGTGGATAATTTGTTCAAGGCGGTGGGAGGGAAAAAGCAAGCAGACATTTAAATGAGAAAAATGAGCAACGCCAGAAATGCTTTGTAGTGAATATGAAATTTACTCAAGATGAAATTGCTATTATATTCTGTCCTGAAATAGCCAGTGCTCTACAGGAGAATGATTTTATTTTATTATACATTTCACAAATAAATTTCTCAGTGTGGAAAATTTGAGTGGCTTTTAGGAGTGCATTACAGGGTGTGACCAATTGAATTTGAGGCATCAAAAAATACCGAAATATGCCAAAATCTGTTCCGGGGGGTTTGTTCCTGCAAATTTATGTTTTGCAAGTCATACAGTCCTATAGCAAAGATTATATGAAGTCAGAGTTTAATGAGATGGAGAAAATGAATACATCCTGTAAAACTGACTGTCATATTGGGCTAAAATATTTCTCTAAAATCATTAAAGGATGGTGGATAATTAGACTAGTGAGGTAAGAGCCAAACCACCATGCAATAGTCTTGAACAGTGAGCGCCACGGGGAAAAGGTAAATGCGCGCAGCAGAAAGTGCAACCACAGCAGATTGTAGACAGCGGAGAGGAAAATTAAACGGCGGCACTGCCAAAACCCTGCAAGAGAAGCAGTCAGCTACGGGTGGGAGACTGTCAGTGAAAGAGAACATAAAAACCAATACTGAATGAATTAAAGTGGTAATTTCTGTATTTAAGATACTGTGTCATACTTTGCGGTTTGCAGGGCGAAGATTTAAAATAATTGGATCACATCCATTGGATATTTTTCACCAGCCAGAATATATTTCTTTTGCATTTTTGCTAAAATATGCTTAAAGCAGCATTTGAAGATGGGTTTATAATATCCTGATCAGCAGACAATTAAGACAAAAGTATGTATACATACACTACTCTTCAAAAATTTTGGTTCGGTAAGATTTTTTTAATGTTCTTGAAAGATGTCGCGTATGCTCATCAAGGCTGCATTTACTTGATCAAAAATACAGTAAAAATAGCAATTTTGTGAAATTTTATTACAATTTTAAACAACTATTTACATATTATTATATATTCTATACATTTAGAAATGTAATTTATTCTGTGATGCCAATGTTGAATTATTCTTCAGTGTCACATGATTCTTCAGAAATCATTCTAATATGCTGCTTTTGTGCTGAAGAAACATTTCTTATTACCAATGACTACGTTTACATGGACAACAATACTCCGATTTGAACACGATTAAGACAATACTCTGAATCTACCATGTAAACAGACATTTTTGATTACCTTAATCCGGCTAAAGTCATAATCGAAGTAAACACAAATTGAATTAAGACATGTGGAGTATTCCTATTTTAGTCGCATTATTGAGGTGCAGTACAGAAGTACAGACATGTATGTCGTGTAGGTGTCAGGGAGTCACCGCAGTTTCCACCAACCATGCTCACCAGATCCCAATCCTCTGATTATTGATCACCACCACCTGTCAGCACTCATCAGCAGCCCTATATCCTTGCACCTCTCCCGCACCCTCACTATCTGATCTCAAACATAGCATGCTTGACTTACCTGACCCTAACCTGTGTTCACTTACCTGCCAGTTATCCCAATGATCTGCTCCTTGTTCTCCACCGTTCATGTGCTCCATCGTTTCCCCGCTCCATCGCTCCCTCGGACTCCTTGGAAAGGAAAAGGACGTTTACACTCAGACAAGACCCAAGAGACTTTCCTTTTCCCAGCTTGCTTACCCGGATTATCTGCTCCTCTGATTCCCCTCTGTCTGAGTTCAATAAACCTGCTGTTTGTATTTCACTTACCTCTGTGTCCCGTGTATATCTGCTGACAGAAGACCAGACCAGGACCGAAGACCGGAGATGGAGTTCCCGAGCCCCGCAGCTGCGGACACCCTCGAGGAGCTGGTCAGTGCTCTTCGAGCAGCTCTCTCTCCGGTTGCACACCCTCTGTCTGCCTCTGCCAGTCCAATGGCCATCCCTGCCACCTATTCGGGTGAGGCGGTTGAATGTCAAGTTTCTCTCTATATTGAGATGCAATCCCAGAAGTTTTCCAATGAGTGTTCAAAAGTGGCCTTCCTGATCTCCCTGTTAACCGGACGGGCGTTGCTCTGGGCGCGAGCCATCTGGAACTCGCAGAGCATGCTGATTAACTCTTTCAATGCTTTCTCTTTCCATTTCAAGGAGGTCTTTGGCCTATCCACCGGCTCGATCTCCATCGGCGACCAACTCATCCGCCTCTGACAGGGAGGTTCTTCGGCCAGTGATTATACTCTGCAGTTCCGTACTCTGGCGACCTCTTGTGAATGGAACGAGATGGCGCTACTCACTGCTTACGACAAGGTTTGGATCCGCGGATCAGAGCACAGATGGCGATATATGATGACAATGTCGGCCTGGAGAGCTTTATGCAGAGGGCCGTAAAGATCTCTCAATGTCTCACGGCTTGTCAGCCTGACGAAACCGCTCATTCTCTGACCTCACCAGCTGCCTGTTCTCCAGTACCAGAACCAATGCAATTGGACACCAATCGCCTCTCACACAAGGAGCATGCCCGACGTCTAGCCTCGGGGTTGTGCCTTTATTGTGGAGTCCCGGGGCACTTCATTCAGACGTGTCCCTCTCGTCCCCCATGCCCAGCAGTGAGTACTCTCCAATTGGAGCCTGTAATATCTACCCTGCCACTGTTAACTGTACAACTGCTCACCCCACGTCATTCCGTTTCAGTGTCAACCCTCGTGGACTCAGGGTCTTCAGGCAATTTCATCTCACAAGCCCTTCTAAGACAGCTCAACTTACCCCGTCAGAGACAGGCTCAAGACCTTAAGATCAAGACCATACAAGGAAAGCCGCTCGGGCATGGGCACATCAAATTCCGTTCTCCGCCGATCTCTCTGCAAGTGGGCTGTCTACATCAGGAGACAATTTCCTTTCTGGTACTGGATGGACCCACCGTGGATATCATCCTGGGACGCCCCTGGTTCCCCCGAGCAACATTCCCCCGAGGTCAGATGGGATTCCAGCGAGATCCTCCGATGGAGTGAGGCCTGTATCCAAAATTGTCTCTCCAACCAGGGCCCCGAGTCAAGAACCCCAGTCTCCAAGTTAACTCCACTCTAGTGGAGAGCCCCGAACCTCTCGAGGTGTCGATGATCCCATCTGACTATGCGGCGTTCCAGGATGTCTTCAGCAAACAGGCAGCCACGAAGTTACCACCGCACCGGCCATGGGACTGTGCCATTGACCTGCTGCCTGGAGCTATACTCCCTAAGGGTCGAGTATACCCCCTTTCCATCCCGGAGTGCAAGGCCATGGAGGATTACATCAAGGAGGCTCTCCAACAATAGTTCATTCGCCCTTCCACCTCACCGGTGGCCTCGAACTGCTTCTTCGTGGGCAAGAAAGACGGAGGCTTACGGCCATGTATCGACTACCGGACCCTCAATGAACACACCGTCAAGCTCCCCTATCCTCTTCCCCTGGTACCGGCCGCACTCAAGGAACTCTGTGGGGCTTGCATCTTCTCGAAGCTGGACCTGCGTAGCGCCTACAACCTTGTTCGTATCCGGGAAGGTGACGAGTGGAAGACAGCGTTCATCAACCCCTCAGGCCACTATGAATATCGGGTCATGCCGTATGGTCTCTCCAACTCACCGTCTGTCTTCCAGGGGTTTATGAACGAGGTGTTCCGGGAGTTCCTTCACCGATTTGTCATAGTGTACATCGACAACATCCTGATATACTCCTGGAACCTGGCCGAACATTGCCACCACATAACACAGGTCCTACACCAACTCAGGAAGCACCATCTCTACCTGAAGCTTGAGAAGTGTGAGTTCCACCGCCCCATGGTCCAATTCCTCAGCTACATCCTCAGCTCCTCAGCGCAGATGGTATTCAGATGGACCAGGGGAAGGTCTGATCTACCCGGGACTGGCACTAACCACAATTTGTTAAGGAACTCCAACGATTCCTCAGCTTCGCCAATTTCCACCGTAGATTCATTCAGAACTTCAGTATCCTCTCGGCCACCCTCACGTCCATGCTCCGTCAGAATCCCAAGTCTCTGTCCTGGAACCCCGAAGCTCGAGCCACCTTCCAGAAGCTCCAGGAGGCTTTCTGCACTTCTCCCATCCTCACACACCCAGATCCCCACCTCCCGTTCATTGTAGAGGTGGACGCCTCCACCACCGGCGTGGGTGCGGTGCTGTCACAGTATCACAAAGAGCCTCCCCGTCTCCATCCTTGCGCTTACTACTCCAGGAAGCTTTCCCCAGCGGAGCGAAATTATGATATCGGTAACCGGGAACTGCTCGCCATCAAGCTCATGCTGGACGAATGGCGACACTGGCTGGAGGGAGCACAAGAACCTTGAATACCTCTGAAGTGCAAAGAGGCTGAACCCCAGAAAGGCCCGCTGGGCCCTCTTCTTCACCCGGTTCCTGTTTACCATCACTTCATCAGAATGTCAAGGCTGATTCACTCTCTCGCATTCACGCCCCCGATGAACTCTCCGCCCCTGAACCCATACTCCCTCCAGCCGTCCTCATTATCCCCATCCGCATCGCCACCCTTACCAAACCCGCTCCGCTGGGAGGCCCAGAAGGTAAAACCTACGTACCCACCTCCTTAAGATCTAACCTTCTGGGCTCCCTTCATGCTTCCCCGGGCTCTGGACACCCAGGCAGTCAGCGTACTCTCTCACTCCTCCAAGCTCGGTACTGGTGGCCCAGTATGGCCCGGGATGTCTCCCAATATGTTCGTGGATGCTCATTCTGTGCCATTTCTAAAACTCCACATCACTTGCCCGCCGGAAAATTGGTCCCACTACAAATCCCTCGTCGTCCCTGGTCCTACGTCAGAGTCGACTTCGTGACAGATCTCCTCAATGCTGAGGGGTTAACCTGCATTCTCGTTGCAGTGGACAGATTCTCCAAAGTCTGCAAGTTAATTCCCCTCCGGGGTTTACCCACAGCCCTAGAAACAGCTGAGGCCCTCTTTCATCAGGTCTTCTGTAACTACGGCATCCCGGAGGATGTCGTCTCCGATCGTGGGCCCCAATTCATCTCCCAGGTCTGGAGGGCTTTCTTCAAGCTCCTCGGTGTCTCTGTCAGCCTGTCCTCCGGATATCACCCCCAAACTAATGGACCGATTGAGTGGAAGATACAGGAGATTGGGAGATATCTCCAGGCCTATTGTCATGACAACCAGCACAACTGGAACCATTTCCTGCCCTGGGCCGAGTATGCACAAAATTCCCTCAAGCAAACTACCACCGGCCTCACCCCGTTCCAGTGCATACTCAGCTACCAACCCCCTCTGTTTCCCTGGACTGAAGAACTATCTGACGTTCCAGCGGTAGACCACTGGTTCCGTGTGAACGAGAGAGTTTGGGACTCAGCTCATGTCCAACTCCAGCAGGCAGTGCGGAGACATAAGACCTACGCAGATGCCCGCCGGTCTTTCACCCCGGCCTATCGTCCTGGAGATAAGGTTTGGCTCTCCACCCGGGATCTGTGTCACCGCCTGCCCTGCCAGAAGCTGAGTCCCTGCTACATCGGTCCCGTCTCCATCGATAGGCAGATAAATGAGGTCACCTTCCGTTTCCAACTCCTAGCCTGGTATCGTATCCTCCCAGCATTCCATGTCTCACTCCTAAAACCCGTTTCTCCCTCTGTCACAGATCCCGATGAGCCGGCAGTGCCTCCTCCTCCCAAAATCGAGGAGCCCCTAGTCTATCAGGTGCAAGACATCCTGGACTCCCGGCGACGGGGTGGTTGCCTAGAATACCTCATTGATTGGGAGGGATACGGGCCGGAGGAAAGATCCTGGGTGGCCCGGGACGATGTGCTGGATCCCTCCCTCATGGCAGAGTTTCACCAAAACCACCCTGACCATCCCACACCCAGAGGCCGTGGCCGTCGCCATAATAGGGTGTCAGGAGCCCCTGGAGGAGAGGGAACTGTCAGGGAGTCACTGCAGTCTCCACCAACCATGCTCACCAGATCCCAATCCCCTGATTATTGATCACCACCACCTGTCAGTACTCATCAGCAGCCCTATATCCTTGCACCCTCACTGTCTGGTCTCAAACATAGCATGCTTGACTTACCTGACCCTAACCTGTGTTTACTTACCTGCCAGTTATCCCGACGCTCTGCTCCTCGTTCTCCACCGCTCCTGTGCTCTATCGTTTCCCTGCTCCATCACTCCCTCAGACTCCCTGGAAAGGAAAAGGACGTTTACACTCAGATAAGACCCAAGAGGCTTTCCTTTTCCCTGCTTGCTTACCCGGATTATCTGCTCCTCTGATTCCCCTCTGTCTGAGTTCAATAAACCTGCTGTTTGTATTTCACTTACCTCTGTGTCCCGTGTATATCTGCTGACAGTAGGACTTTTCGCAGCATTTTGCGACAGGATACACACACAGCAGTGGTCAACCGTTTGATGGCAAATAAAAGAGCTTCAACACCGCCATAGTCTGTATGCACTTACGAATAATTAATTGCACTTGAAGCTTCCATAAAATTAAAAATGAAACCCCCAAAACTGTATATGACACCATAACGAAGACAAACTATATGTTTATACGTGAAATTCTGGAGGGGACGTTGGATGGCGTCACGTGGGGACGTAATGACGTGCCATTAATCAATCTACTGTATGTACTATAATATGTAAAATGGGAACATGAAAGGATTATTCTAAAAGCAACTCATGTAAATACCTTAATCATAATATTGTCTTATTCAGAATAAGGTAAATGATTAGATTATTGATGTCCATGTAAACGTACTCGATGTTAAAAACCGTTGTGCTGCTTAATATTTTTGTAGAAACCATGATATAGGATTTTTTTTTAATTAATATTTCAAAAGAATAGCATTTATTTGAAATATATATATTTTGTAACATTTAAAATGTTTTAATGCCACTTTTGATTAATTTCATGTGTCCTTGCTGAATAATAATAATAATAACTTGAATATTGAATATTGAATAATGAATATTTTAATATTGTACATTAAAATGTTGCTGAAATTTATTTATGCTAGTTTTTAGTTTAATTTATTTTAATTTATTTAGTTATGCTTTAATTATAACTTAATCAACTAAAATATGCTGTCTAAATAATTGTTATTTATTTTTGCCTTAATATACAGTATTAGAGAAATACTTCAGAGGAAAAAAAATATTATATTCAATGAATTACTATAACATAAAAAGTAATTATCAGTGTACAGCAGAAATGTGGGAAGTTGGTACTTTTATCATATTTGTCACTTTTGTCATATTGGAGCCATATTCTATTATTCACACATTCCCATTAGGAAGATCTTTCTACTGTTCTGTCAATATAAAGTGATTATAAATTCTATACAGTATCCTATACTTACTATATATTTCTAAATGAATAATCACTCCCTGCAGTGTTCTCTATGTTGAATATGTTCCAGTGCGTCATCAAGAACACTATCAACTAGCATTAATGGATTAATAAAGCTCTACTCTCCACTCCACACTATACTCATTATGGCTCTTTGTGATATGCTGCATTGACCAGCCCTGCTTCAATTCACCATTCACATTCAAACATAATCACTGCTTGTTTTATATAAATATCTGTCCCACATTACATGTTAACATAAAAGCAGAAAAATGGATGTTGACTATTCTATTAGACCCAAAGCTGTTATGTTTACAGTACAGCCCTTAATTACGAGAGGAGGTGAGAGGAGCTATTTATGTGAACCTGCGTTTCGTCTTCATTACTGGCTGGAAAATGAAGCACTTAGACCCAACAAGAGAAAGGGACATCTCCTGTGGATTCGTCTCTCCCCCTCTGGTTTACAAGTTTGCTACTTTGCTGAAGAAAATGATTGTCCTTTGGCATTCAGAGTGGATGAGCAATACAGTATATTGTTGAGCAGATGTTGATGACATTTGTGCATGTGTTGGTGGTAGAGATGCCGTCTAGACACAACGTAATTAAATCTGCCGCTTCAGAACTGCTGGGAAATATGAATCCCTAAATAAGCACCCACAACTGTAGGCAAAACAAAATTGATCTGTTAGAAAAACATCCCAGATTATTACATTATGATTGAGTGCCACGATTGCCACAGTTCCTGCATCTTAACTGAATAGTGAAGGGAACAAGACTAAGCAGCAGTGCTGGGGAGTAATTAACTGAAAGTAGCGACATAACTAAATTGACTTCATTACATTTTAACTGGCATGTTTTAAGAGAAGACACTTTTTTTTTTTTTTTTTTTCAAGAATTATCAATTGTGAGATTTTGGACTTTTTTTTTTTTTTTTTGTCTCCATACACCCAAAATACACATACATTTTATCTATTTGTGTTTGTAAATTTCAATTACAATACATATTTTTAAAATTAGTTTTCTCAAAATGACTTTTTTTTTTCTTCTGCACTGAGCCAGAAATCTGTGCAGCACATACACCAAACTTTACAGATTTATTCTGAAGGATTTTACATAATGGTTTATAATTTGCATGATTTATATTGCATTTTATTCCTAAATAACATGCACAGTGAAAAATAAAATAAAATAAAATAAAATAAAATAAAATAAGAACCTGCATTGAAAAAAAAAAATGCTGTAGAAACACTGTTCACTTAGAAACAGTAACTTCCACAAATAAAGAATAGGTAACACATGATAGGTAACACATTGAAATAAACATTTTTTGAAGAAGAAATAATTAAATAATATTTTCTTGTAAAGAATACTTCACAATTCCACAACATTTTTATTTTTTGTTTGTTTTGTTTGTTTGTTTGTTTGTTTTTTTTTTTTTTTTTTTTATTGCTTGTTCTGATTTCTATTCTGAAAATTTAAAATTTGTGCATATTTATATTTGTGCATATTAGATAATGCTTATGCATATTATGTAACCAAAAGTGTGACAAAACAACATCCTGACAACAGGTCATGCATAAAGGTTGTTTTCTTTCTAATATGTAGCTTTGGGAAATCTAGATTCATTCTAGTGAATTGGTTTGTTCATATGGTTCATTTGAATGAACTAAATTCCATAATAAAATGATTCACTCAAATCCAGTGGCCAACGGAACCAGTGGTCACCCTGCTCAGACATTCTGCTCTGCATTTTAAATCTGCTTTATTATAGCAAACTAGTTAGTTAAATGTTGTCTATTAAATGTGTTCCAAATTTATATTAATTGTTCATTTCAAGGTGACCACGGAAAACCTGAAAATATCAGCAAATTTAAAAGATTGTGCATTTAAATCTTAGAAAATACTTAATTTCTATAATAATTTAAAGTTTATTTAAGCTATTTCATTTACTTGAAATAGATCTTCATCCAGAATGACTAGAAAAAAAAAATCTATAATCAAATAAGCCAGAAAAAAAAAAAAAAATAGAACTCTGATTAAACTATTAAGTTTAACCAATCAAACAAATTACACAAAGATGTACCTAGATTTCCATAAAATTCACAAACTTCAGCTTACAGCACATCTTGGTGTTAACTACTGGAGGTGTGTTCTATCTTCATTATGGCCCATAATTAATTGACTAATAGCCACAATTAAGTAGTAAACGACTCCTCTTGATAAAGAAAAGAGTAAAGGGGAAGAAAAAGAGGTTTAAAAAAGGAGGACAGAGAAAGATAGCTTACACTGTCAAAGCAAACCCCCAAGCCTCAAGCCATAAATACAAGCCTTCTTGTCATGCCTTTGATTAAAACACTAGCAATTTATGAATCTCTTTTCATCCCGTTCATAATTCATTAGCCCTCAAATAAAAAAAAAATAAAAAATACAGCCTTATCAATATTAATGATACGGGTGCGTTTTGCTTTGAATGCTACTATATCTCCAAGTGAAAATTGCGTGCTGTAGTCAGTGAATCTTTAAAATGCATTGATCTCATAAAAAGCGGGAGAGGTTAGTAAATAGTACCAGAGGACATATTAGCCAACAGCACACTGAGCCAAGAAGAAGACCTGAACAATCCTTCCAACACGGTTAGCGGTCATAAATGAGCAGAGGGTTCGAGCTCCGCACACACATAAGCATAATCACCTTGAAAAATGTTTTGACACCTTCGTAAAAGAGACATCATGAAGACTAACAATCCGTAGGTGTAGCAGACTGAAGAAACGGATGCCATAAATCTTACCTTGCGCTTGTTGTTGGGGCTGACGTATAGATAGCTGAGGATGGTCTTTACTCCCACCTTTTCATTGAGTTTCTCGTAAGTGGTTCCGTAATCTGTTGACCTGAAATGTAATCAGAGGCTTTGATGAGAACCTGGGGAATCAACTGTTGTAATTAAAGATTCGCTGAGCACTTTAAACAAGGCTGGAGTGAGTATAGAACTGTAGCTTATTCATGGAAGCCAAACACTTCTTAAGTGCCTAATTTGATTTAAGGAAGGTAATTACAGGTTTAAGAAATGTTGCAGAAATTTGTTGTAGTTATGCAGCGGCCATGACCCTGTACAGTGCTTTAAAAAAAGAGATGGATGAATCAGCCTGTTCAGGATCGTAGCTGTTTAACGAGGTGGCGTTTTCGTGAGAAAAGAAAAGAAAAGTACACTTTGCATACTAGCATACAAGTGTATTTATTACGCAAAATACACTGTGAATAAAATGTAATGTTTTCGAAAACCTAAATGCATATAATTTGTAACTGATTTCAAATGTATTATATTCTAATAAATCTATATTAAATGCAATTAACTGAACTTCAGTTTTTTTTTTTTTGACCCACTTAAGTGTACTTTCATAATTGCTTCTATTGTCTTTGAAATACAAAAAATAAAAATAAAAAAGTGTACCGCTGAATGTACTGCAGTTAATGTGAACTAACATATACTTTAATGTCTGTTAAAGTTACAGTTTATTATATTTGACAATACATTTTTTTATAATAATGGAGTTGCAATTTAGTATATTTAAAATGCATTTCAACAATCTGTCAAAGTGTATTTTAATTAAACACAATATAGTGTATTTTAATAAGCAGTTTGACTAAAATTAAATGTGACAATTTAAATTAAATTAATTTAGTTTTAATGATTTTTAAAACATTTAATCTGTGTTAAATTTAAATGATAGTACTTTGCAACACTATTATGTTTTTTTTTTTGTTTTTTTTTTTGCCTAGTTTAGTACAAACTAATTCTTGGGAAAAAAAAAAAAAGGTTTTACAGATATTAATTCTGAAGTGCAAAGGAGTGATAAACGCAATTTAAAGCTTATTATTGAACATCTGCTTTAATCTTCATCTACAAACATTTGATAATCTTTGGTTCTATTGTCTGCATTTTATCTTAAATTGTCAATAGCTTACTTCACAATATGTTTCATTTCAGACTCTTGGAAACTAGGACATTTTAGGAAATTTTCTCTGTCAGGATATCTCAATGTGAATTGTATGAAAACATATGATTTTTTAGATAATGAAGGTCCACCTTCAAGCCTACCCCATCCCATAACCATCACTGGAATGTAATCCGATTGTACAAAAACATACAAATGAGATCGTACAAATACATATTTAGCCACCAATTCGCCAAAAAAATAAAATAGTTATGAACTGCCATGATACTGTGTTGGATGAAGAAAAATAAATAAACACATTTATTAATTAATTAATAATTAATTTTACTGTAATTTTGCATAAAATTTTTATACTGAAAGAAAAAATCTATATCATAACAGAAGTTTATTTACTTATTTTATTAGATTTAATTCACAGTTTTATTCTGTTTCAACCTTTTTTTTTTTTTATCCACATAAAGCAATTAGGATCTGTCATTTCATTGTATATAATGAGCTTTTATTAACTCCTATCTTATAAAATCTTGTTGATATAGAATTCAATACTTTTTACATCAGGTAATATTTAGATTTAGTTAAAAAGCAATTTCTGTAAGTAGACACACTGCCAGCCCATCATCCTCACGCTCATTGGTATTCACACAAAATGTCAATGTTTAATTAAACTTAGAAGTTAAAGAAAAGAGACCATCAGTCAAAGCTGAGGAAAGACACACAGAGAGTTTTATCTCAGGAATCTGTCATAGCTCAATGTGATGTTTTAACGTTAATGAGACTTTTCTAACTGACTTTTCATTTTCAACTTTCAACATTGAGTTCTGTAGAAACTCAGCACTTTCTAGACGATACAATACCAGTTCCAACTAAAAACTACAGGCCAAAAGTAACACTGACTTTTTTTTTCTTTGACTTAATGAATTTTTTTTTCAATAAGCCACTACATCGGTGCAACAAAATGAGAATAAAGTCCAAGAGACAGACTAGGTCAACACAACAATGTTCGATAACAGGAGCATTAAACAGAATACACAAAGACAGCTGGTCAGGACTGCATTAATCCTACAAATAAGACTTCACAAATGACCGCTGAAACAAAGGGAGCATTTAACGGTTGACTAATGAGCTCTAAATGCAACACAGGTGTGTGGTTACTATGGTAACAAGCTTCAGATAAACAGGGAATTCCAGAGAGGATGCCCTCTGTTGACTGTTAGGGGAACAACAGACACTTCCCTGACATCTACATAAACAAACACAGCCATTTCAGAGGATGCAGCTTTGTTTCTCTGGTGCTAAATGTAGCATTAGTCGGTTATTAACTAAATATGTAATTTTCTAGACTCGGGGAGGTCCACTGAGAAGAAATTAAGGTTCTCAGCATTGTAAACAGAGCAGAAACAGTCATTTAGCTCTTTTATCTGAGCGACTTAAAACATACCCAAGGCCCTTTAAGTGTGCACTTAAGCCCTGCCGATTTGCTATACATTGCAAATTGAAAAACAAAATGACTTGTTAAACATGGGTTCACAAAAGTTTATTAGGATGATCTTGGAAATGTAAATAAGCTCATTAAGTCTTATTTAGACAATGCAAAGTGATCTAATGACATTGCAATAAAGCTCAGTTTTAGCAAATGTACATATTCATATGTTTGTATAAAAACTAAAATGTACAATATGGATGTATTGTCAGTATCTAAAATGTAAGAACTAACACTTTACAATAAGGTCCCATTACATAATTCATTAGCATTGACAATGAGTATAATAATAATAATAATAATAATAATAATAATAATAATAATAATAATAATAATAATAATAATAAATGAATAATAAATGTTTTAGAATAATTTTTAATTTGTAAATTCATGTAGTTAACTAATGTTAACCAATGGAACCTTATTGTAAAGTGCCATCTGATTCCTTTCAGGTTCATACTGTGTATACTGAATTAATAGCTTGAATTGGTCGTATTTAATACCTGCAATTAATTAAAAACTTTTTAGCTAAACTTTCAAAAGACTGAACATCATTCATTCATTATCTAATCATAATTAATAGGCTACTTTTAGTTTGTTTGCTCTGGGACAACTGCAACTTGAAAAATGGCAGATATATCTACAGTATATAACTGTATCTATGCAAATGACCATTTATAATATAAATAATATATGAAATAATGTTTGGGAAATTTTATTTATTTATTTATTTATTTATTTATTTAAGTGCTGTCAAACGATTAATCGTGATTAATTGCATCCAAAATAAAAGTTTTTGTTTACCTAATATATGTGTGTACTGTGTATATTTATTATGTATATATAAATACACGTACATGCACGTATATATTGAAGAAATATGTTATGTTTCATATTAAATATATTTATATACAATATAAATTATATGAATATAAATATATACATGTAAATATATGTAAATATTTTCAAAATATATATTGTATGTGTGTGTATTTGTACATACATAATAAATATACACAGCACACACACACTCACACACACACATCTTATGTAAACAAAAACTTATTTTGGATGTGATTAATCGTGTGACAGCATTTATTTATCTATCTATCTATCTATCTATCTATCTATCTATCTATCTATCTATCTATCTATCTATCTATCTATCATACAGCTGTGCATAACCAAGTACACTTTTACATTTTAGATCCTGTCAACAAGTTCATATTGCATGTTTTAGCAATATAAATACATAAATAAATAAATAAACAAACTTGAAAACCAGGGCACAATATACTGTATTGATATGAAGGAATTTTACAGGTGTTTTACTTGTATTTTTAATTCTGCACTGCACTGCATTGTGTTGTGTTTTAGAGTTAAAAGAAATGTCCGTAAAATTAATGGATATTGTCCTGGCAGAAAATTACAAGTTTTTTTTTTTTTTTTTTTTTTTTTTTTTAACATATATATATATTCTAATTTGTAAGTAAGATTATCAGAATTGGTTTTACAAAAAAAAAAAAATACTATTATATTGTTCGACTTCAAAATTCCTTGTCTAATTCAGTGTGTGACTTGCGGTTTCATTTTAATTGCTTGTAAAATTTACAATCAATTTTTGAGCAAAAATTGTCATTCCTATACCTTTTTTCCTACACCAAAAGTCAATTAATGTCCCAAACCCATTTCAAACCTTATGCAAAGCTGAAATTGTCATTGCAAAGATAGTATATGTTATCCCTGGCTGCACTTCGAAAGTTTGGCGATTCAAAGAACTACAGGCGATTCGCCAATGGTGGTAACACTGTAGTTGACGTTTCACTCTATAGATCATAACGCAATGGAGAATGTTGACACAATCAGCCCCTCTGGAGTAACCTGGGGTTAAGTGTCTTGCTCAAGCGCTCAACAGAAGTCTGTCTTACACTTGCTTGTACTGCGGTTTAGCCACATCACAAAAACAACAATCATGTGTCCTGACCAGAAATCAAGCTCAGGCCATGACCCTAAGACCACTTAAGGATGATACATAGCAACACGGTTAAACTAAAAAGATAAATTCCAAGTACATAAAGTAGTTCTGAGACTATTCTGAGGAATTTGAAATAAATCAAAGCAGTTGCCATAAGTGTTTAAAAATGGTCAGTTACAAGAACCGAGGCATTTTTTTTTTTGTTCCAGAAAAATGTGACGACCTTCAGAATCCCAGAAAGAGCTGGCCTTATTACTGATCAGAAAGATCCCATTGAAAGCTGTTATTGAAATGAAAAGCACTTTTCGTTGAGTTGTTTTTGACTAGCAGTATCTGCACTCATACATACACACAGTGTGATAGAGAGAGAGAGAAGGAAAGATATCCAACAACCGGTTGTTTACATTTCCTGTTATATGAAATGTTGAATATTGACAGCATTTGAAAATTGGCTGCGGTGAAGATGTGGTGAGTTGTATAAAATATTCATACGTTCATCTGTGTGCTAATGTGAAACTTGTGTTCGGTTGAGACCTGACATTTTTTAAACATGTTTTTTCGGGGTAGAACTGCCATTTCAAATCTATTTTAGAAGAGCAATGTCTTGTCAGCTTGCACACAAATGATGCAAAGACACGTACATCAGAGAATCAAAATATCTACTACCACTTTAAAAGTGTGCAATCAAACGTCCAACCGTAAAAATAACAATAATGTTTGGATGTTAAAGTTTTATAAACCTCATTTGACTTGCAGTTTGATAACGCCAGAGAACTGCAGTGCTATTCTTACATCTTTAAAAACACTTGGAACATCATCTTTTTATTACAAGCTTCTATATAATTTTTTTTCCCGCTTCTCCTTCAAAGTTCTAGCCTAAAGCTGTATTGCAGCGCATCAATAAAGCTGTATTTTCCCCTATCAAAGTTTGACCTTGGACCATTTAGAGTTATCATTGCTCTGAGGTCTTTAATTAATACATTAAAAGCATGCCACTTCAAATATCCTGCTTTAAAGAGGATTTGTTCTACTATTTAGTTCACTTCTAATATTAGTCCATGTTTCTTGTATCAAAACAGTTGTAATTTAGTTGAATCCATTATTTCACAAGCTTTAATTACAAGTGTAAAATACCAATGTAGCTGTCATTCATTAGGGTGAATCAAGTTGCTAAATACTGAACAGATGTTGATGTGTAAATGTATGTTACTATGAGGCCTGCTCATAAACATGACATTGTATTGAGGTGAACAATTTCGGGAGTAACGCAAAACAAGAAATGCAAATTGCGTAATCGGATTACTTTTTTTCAAGTAACTAGTAAAGTGACTTAAAAATGTACAAGAAAATATCTGTTCATTTTTCAAATAAGTAAGTGAAAATCGGCAGAGGCACTTCCTTCAGTCTGATGCTTATTAATTTCACTTTTGATGTAAAAAGGCCTTTACAGTTGTCAAAAATATAACTTTTTGGGGGTTCTGTGATTAAAAAAAAAATAATAAGTAAACAAGCCCAGCTCAGGTGACAACTGAGTAACACAATCAGAAAGCAACTAAGTAACACAATTAGTTCCCCTTTCAGTCGGTCACTCCGAGTCACGTCGGATGACCGACGAAATTGGGATCTCGCCAGAGAGACCAATCCACTTCGAGTGTAACTAAACGAGCCAATGGACATTGGCATGCGATTATTGCATCCAGCTGCCGCTGATCACAGCGTGAGCATAAGAGGCAGCTGATGCACCGCATCAATTATCCTTTCGCTTCGGAGCCGAGCGGTAGTGGTTAAAGCTACTGCTCTCCCTTCCAAGAGAGTGTTCTGCGAGCGAGTGCGGGCGTTACGGCGCGGCAGCGGTGGTCACGGTGTCCGGGAGAGAAAGATCGTCTTCCTGCTGACAGCCACACTAGGAGTGTGCGGTGGCCAGCTCCCCTGCGTGCTTCAGCACTAAAAGAGCATTTCTCTGAAAGAGCAATTTCTCTAAAAGAGCAACACGGGTGATCGCGTCTTTTTAAAGATGTCTTTCACCCGTGCGTTTCTGGGTGTGGTCGTTTCCTGGCGCCTCAGGACGGTCACGATCGCTTCCTCACGTGTCTGGGCATTCAGCACGCTGAGGTGGCTTTCGTGGATGGTTCATGTTCTTCTTGCGGGGACATGACCATCTCGGAGTGCGACTCTGCTATGTCAAACATGGCAGAGTCCTTCTGCCTGCCGTGATCCGGCGTGCACACTGGATCCGGTGGAGTCAGAGGTGATTTGAGGATTACGGTGAGGGCTTCCCCAAGTGGAGCTCCTCACCCCTCAAGCACTCCGCAGCCGGTGGAGCTGCCGAAGGAGCGCGCTGGCCACGCGTTTCCTTCGGTGCCCCCTCTGACGACCAGATGTCGATCACTGCATCGGAGGGCGGGCCCTCTCTCTCCGGGGATGACGACCCGGCTGCGTTGCCCCCTTCGGGTGTGGTAGCGTTGTCCGTGCCAGACCCAGAGATGACGGCTATGCTTTCCCGGGCCGCCGAGAATGTCGGGCTCGTGTGGAATCCTAAAAAGCCACCGTGTCCCGATCCTTCGAGGCTGGGCGAGTGGTTCCTCGGTGGGGGTGGCGTTGGTTCTCAGCGCCCCCCTCCGGTGCCATTCTTTCCGGAAGTGCATGAGGAGCTGACAAGATCGTGGGGGGCACCTTTCACTGCCCGAACACATCTTGTAGTTCTTCCGCTCTCACCACCCTCGATGGTGGAGCCGCTTTGGGGTATGCGGGCATCCCCTCGGTGGAACGGTCTGTGGCCATGCAACTGTGTCCAACAGCCGCTTCCACCCTGCGGGGTGATCCGTGTCTCCCCTCACGGGCCTCTAAGTATTCGTCAGGTCTAACTGGCAGTGCTTATAGAGCCTGTGGGGAGGCGGCTTCCACCCTCCACGCTATGGCGTTGCTGCAGGTCCACCAGGCCAAAGCACTGAAAGACCTGCACGAGGGTGGTCACGACCTGGCGGTTCTACATGAGCTGCGTGCTGCGACGGACCTCGCGCTACGAGTGACGAAGGTGACCGCACAGTCTCTGGGTCGTGCGATGTCCAGGAGCGCCATCTCTGGCTGTGTCTCGCTGACATGAAGGAGCAGGAGAAGGTACAGTTCCTGAATGCTCCCGTGTCACAGACCGGCCCTTTCGGCGACGCTGTCGAGAGCTTTGCCCAGCAGTTCTCGGCAGCCCAGAAGCAGACTGAGGCAAACACATCATGCGCCGGAGGAAACCTGCTGCTTCCACTCCGGCTGCAGCCACTCAGCCTGCTCGTCGCCGTGGGCGCCCCCCTGCGGCCGCCCCCGCTCCCGCGCAGCCGCAGCAGCCTTTCACCAGGCAGCGTCGTGGAGCCGGTCGCAGGCAGGACGCCCAGCCCGTCCAGGCCCCCGCCAAACCTGGCGGCAAGCGCAAGTGCAAGAGGCCCTGGGACGGTCGACCCAGAGATGGAGGAGACTGCTCAGCGGGAGATGGTGACTGCACCACTCCCTCCCCCGGAGGAGGGCCGGGTGGAGTATCTTTTGTTCATTTTGTTCTGCCGCTGGCCCAGCAGCCAGCGGTACCCAAAACATCAGTAAAGAGCGGTCTCCTCAATCTCCGGGTCTCAAGAGGAGGAGAGTGGTGATCCGTGCATCACAGGATCGCTTCCCTCCTCCTCTCTCGCCAGCAGGCAGCGGGTGGTTGCCCAAGAGCACCCCTCCTGCCCATTCGTGGAACCAGGTAAGGGCAGTAGCACTCCAGTCCCCGCTTCAAGTCGTCAAACGCCGGGCTGTCACAAGCCTCAAGCCGGGTTCCTGTGTCTCCTCCCACACGAGGAGAAATCAGGTGAGTGCTACACTACACACCCAGACCCCGCCCCCTGCCGTCACAGGCCAGGCCGTCACAGGCCCTGGGGCCGGTCCCTGTGTTCCACCTCGCTGCCCGGGCATGTCGGTGGGCCCGTTGGCCCCGCTGGTGCGGTCTCTCGGAGCCTGGTTAGCGCTCCCCAGCCCGTCCCGGTGGCTCCTGCGGACCATCAGACTCGGCTATGCGATTCAGTTCGCCCGGCGTCCCCCCCCAAGTTCAGGGGCATCCGGTTCACTTCAGTCAAAGCCGTCGATGCCCCTGTCTTGCTCGCGGAGATTGCAGTCCTACTGGCGAAGGATGCAATAGAGCCGGTCCCTCCAGCCGATATGAGGTCGGGGTTTTACAGCCCTTACTTCATTGTGCCCAAGAAAAGCGGTGGGTTACGACCGATCTTGGATCTGCGAGTTTTGAACTGTGCACTTCACAAGATGCCGTTCAAGATGTTGACGCAGAAACGCATTTTTGGATGCGTCCGTCCCCTAGATTGGTTTGCAGCAATCGACCTGAAGGACGCGTACTTTAATGTTTCGATTCTCCCGCGACACAGGCCATTCCTGCGATTCGCGTTCGACGGTCGGGCATATCAGTACAAGGTCCTGCCCTTCGGGCTGTCCCTTTTTGCCTCGTGTCTTCACCAAAGTCGCAGAGGCGGCCCCTTGTTCCCCTGAGAGAACGGGGTGTGCGCATTCTCAACTACCTCTACGACTGGCTCATACTTGCACAGTCTCGAGAGCTGTTGTGCGCACACAGGGACCTGGTGCTCAGGCACCTCAGCCAGTTGGGCCTTCGGGTCAATTGGGAAAAGAGCAACTCGTGCCAGTGCAGAGGATCTCTTTTCTCGGCATGGAGTTGGATTCGGTCAACCAGACAGCACGCCTCACCCAGGAACGTGCTCAGTCGGTGCTGAACTGCCTCAAGACTTTATCAGGCAGGACAGCGGTCCCACTGAAACTCTTTCAGAGGCTCCTGGGGCATATGGCTGCAGCTGCGGCCATAGTTCCGCTCGGTCTGCTCCATATGAGACCGCTTCAGCACTGGCTCCATGGTCGAATCCCGAGGTGGGCGTGGAAACGCGGTACTCACCGGGTTCAGATTACACCGGCCTGCCGCAAGACCTTCAGCCCGTGGTCAGATCCTTCGTTCCTTCGGGCAGGAGTGCCCCTGGAGCAGGTATCCAGGCATGCTGTGGTATTCACGGATGCCTCGGCCACCGGCTGGGGTGCCACGTACAACGGGCACGCAGTATCAGGGGTTTGGACGGGCCCCCTTCTGCGTTGGCATATCAATTGCCTCGAGTTGCTGGCAGTACGCCTTGCCCTGTGCCGCCTCAGAGGGCGCCTTCGGGGCAGGGACGTTCTGGTCCGTACGGACAACACTGCGACCGTTGCCTATATCAACCGGCAAGGCGGTTTGCGCTCCCGTCGCATGTCGCAACTCGCCTGCCACCTCCTCCTCTGGAGTCAGAAGCATCTGAGGTCCCTTCGTGCCATCCACATCCCAGGAATGTTCAATCAGGCGGCCGTCGAGCTGTCTCGAGCGGCACTTCCTGGGGAGTGGAGACTCCATCCCCAGGCGGCCCAGCTGATTTGGAGTCGGTTCGGAGTTGCTCAGGTAGACCTGTTTGCATCTCCAGAAACCACCCACTGCCAGTGGTTCTACTCCCTGTCCGAGGCAACGCTCGGCACGGATGCACTGGCACACAGCTGGCCCCAGGGCTTGCGCAAGTATGCGTTTCCCCCAGTGAGCCTGCTAGCACAGACATTGTGCAAGATCAGGGAGGACGAGGAGCAGGTCCTGTTAGTGGCTCCATATTGGCCCAACAGGACCTGGTTCCCGGAACTCATGCTCCTCGCGACAGCCCCTCCCTGGCCGATTCCTCTGAGGAAGGATCTGCTTTCTCAGAGACGGGGCACCCTCTGGCACCCGCGTCCAGACTTGTGGAAACTTCATGTGTGGTCCCTGGACGGGACGCGGAGGTTCTAGGTGACCTGCCCCAGGAGGTAGCGCTCACTATCGCTTCAGCACGAGCACCGTCCACAAGACGGGCCTATGCGCTGAAGTGGAACCTGTTCGTCGAATGGTGTTCCTCTTACCAGGAGGACCCCCGGAGATGTTCGATCAGAGCCGTGCTTTCCTTTTTGCAACAAGGGTTGGAGCGTAGGCTGTCCCCCTCCACCCTTAAGGTATATGTTGCTGCTATTTCTGCCCACCACGACCCCATAGAGGGGAGGTCGGTGGGGAAGCACGATCTGGTCGTCAGGTTTCTTAGGGGGGCCAGGAGGTTAAATCCTCCGAGGCCTCCCTCCCTTCCCTCTTGGGATTTGGCTTTGGTGCTAAGAGCCCTACAAACTGCCCCCTTTGAGCCATTGCAGTCAGTCGAGTTGAAGTTTCTTTCTATGAAAACCCTACTCCTGACTGCATTGGCCTCAATCAAGAGGGTGGGGGACCTGCAGGCATTTTCGGTCGACGAGTCGTGCCTTGAGTTTGGACCGGCTGACTCCAGTGCAACACTGAGGCCCCGGCCCGGCTATGTGCCCAAGGTTCCTACCACGCCCTTCAGGGACCAGGTAGTGAGCCTGCAAGCGCTGCCCCTGGAGGAGGCAGACCCAGCCCTAGCTTTGCTCTGTCCTGTACGCGCACTGCGTCAGTACGTGGATAGAACTCAGAGCTTCAGGACCTCAGAACAGCTCTTTGTCTGTTACGGAGGACAGCAGAAGGGGAAGGCTGTCTCCAAGCAGAGGATGGCCCACTGGATAGTGGATGCCATCACCTTGGCCTACGAAGCACAAGGTGTGCCCTGCCCGCTCAGGTTGCGTGCTCACTCCACTAGGGGTGTCGCATCGTCCTGGGCGCTGGCTCGTGGTGCCTCGCTAGCAGACATCTGTAGAGCTGCGGGTTGGGCGACTCCCAACACGTTCGCTAGGTTTTATAGCCTACGTGTCGAACCGGTTTCCTCCTGTGTTCTCACCTCAAACGGGTAGTGGCACTGAGAGGGCCGGCTCAGAGTCGGCTTGCGGCGTCCTTACGCCTAATTCTCCAGAGAGTTCCTTAACCAGGCAAACCCTGTTGAGTCCTCCAGCACTCCGGCGTCCGGACGCGGCGGGGCGTCCGGCGCCAGGCCTTCAGCCAATGAATTCTTGAAATCTGGTGCGAGGCTAGTGCCCATATGAGAGACCCTGTCGGGATCCCATATGTGTATTCCACGGTATTCTTATTAGAGCCATGTTTCCCCTGGCGGACCACGTTCTGCCATCTCTAAAGATGCAGCCTGAGCCATCTCAGAGACTTCCATGTGCAATAGGGCCCTTCGGGGTTACTTCACATGTTTGAATGTCACTTAACCCCCTCTGGGAGGAGGTGACTCCGCAGTGTGCCTCTTCCAAGTGGAAGAGCACGCTTCCCAGTGTTATCCTAGTCCTACTGTTTGGGTTGCTCAAGGAACACCAGTAGTTGACCTTCTCTGTGTTGAGCCCGGTCCTATTGTCTGCCTTATAGGAAGGGTCAGGAGCCCTACACAGGGCACTGGAAGGGGCAGCTCCTGTGGCGCTTTGGTAGGGATCCCAATTTCGTCGGTCATCCGACGTGACTCGGAGTGACCGACTGAAAGGGGAACGTCTCGGTTACGTATGTAACCCTCGTTCCCTGAAGGAGGGAACGGAGACGTCACGTCCCGTCGCCACAGTCGCTGTACCACCGCTGAGCTGCCGGGTCGCCGGCTCGGCTCCTCAGCGAAAACATAATTGATGCGGTGCATCAGCTGCCTCTTATGCTCACGCTGTGATCAGCGGCAGCTGGATGCAATAATCGCATGCCAATGTCCATTGGCTCGTTTAGTTACACTCGAAGTGGATTGGTCTCTCTGGCGAGATCCCAATTTCGTCGGTCATCCGACGTGACGTCTCCGTTCCCTCCTTCAGGGAACGAGGGTTACATACGTAACCGAGACGTTACTTTTTATGGAGTAATGCAATATTGTAATCTATTACTTTTTAAAAGTAACTTTCAACAACAATGGAGGTGAAACAGTTTTGTTTGGGCCATAAGGAATAGTTCACTCAAGTTTTGGGATTTACAGTTTATGTTGATTTGATATTATGATCATTTTTTTTTTTTTCCAAATATGGGCTATGTGTACTGGGTCTCTTCGCATTGAGGACATTATGTAGTATAAACAACTTTTATATTAAAAGAGTAAGGACAATCATGCTGTCATAACAAATGAGACAAATGCCATGTTTTAACAAAATATGTTAAAACATGGTAAATAGGCATGATCAGCTCAACAAAGACATACAAACACTTAATACATCAAAACGCTAAGAACAGTGGGATATTTCAAGTGGAGACGAGTGTTTATTGCTAAAGGGCAGTTTACAATGCTCAACAGAAAGATTAGATTCTCCGAGTACTCACTGTAATAAACATGATTATGATTTCACAACAGGATGTCACTGAATAGCTTTCACATAGTGCTTAAAACCCTTAAACATCTAAAAATGATTTACACAGCTTAACAGCTCAAATAATGAATGAGTTTCAACAAAAGAATTACTGCAAGTGCCTTTACAAAATTATAAGCTTCACATTTCTGCTTTACATAATTCCTCCAAAAATGGCCCAGTTCTCTTCCACTGTACTGTAATTACATCAGTGTAACATTGGCTTTTTTTTTTTTTTTTTTTTTGCGGGACATGTCTGATTGATTGATTGATTGATTGATTGATTAAAATCAACATTATGCTGTAAACAGATCTTAAACTTGTACTGAACCTATACTTCCTTTAAATGCCTTTCATTGTAAAACTAATCAATTAATTCATATTAAACAGCATCTTGACTTAAATAAAACCAGTTGATTTAGGTGTTACCACACAAAGCATATTTTTAGATTATTTGACAAAACCCCTTTTACAATGCATTTTTCTGAAGAAATGAAGGAAATTTGTAATGATGAATGAAAACTTAATAATCTTGCCATTTCCTCTTTTTCCACTTACCAGCAGCACAGACTGAAAACTACTGAGGCGTAAGTACACAAGACTGTATAATCTGTGTCTATGTGCATTATTCAAACCTTCTTTCAGACTCAAAATTACATTTAATAACCAGCACCTCAAAAAGAGCAGATATCGCACTGAAGCTCTGTTCAAAGCCAACAATATAATAAATTAAGTACTTACCAAGAGCTCAGAGTTGTTGTTGTTTTTTTTGTTTTTTTTTCCCCCCCCTCTCTCTCTCATTTTGGTTTTGTAAGTGTTTAAGAGTACTAGTGGCTGGTACTTTTTTATAATAATATTTAATGATTTCACAAAGAGTCCTGGTTCCTGGTTTCAGAAATAGCACTTTCTTTGCTTACCATATGCTTACAGTGTTTCACTATACACTATATATACTATACTACTCCAAAAACTGCTTACAGTACCTACAGTATAGGAAGAGTCTTGGTTCTTTATAACTTCCCATGAAAGTTGAATTATCTGCCACGGAAGGTATTTGACTACATTCATTAAAGCACTCCTGAATTTATCTACCCGGGTGAGGGGGAAATAATTGTCTTGAAATATGCAGATATCTTGAGGGAACACTATAGGATGCACCTGGACTTTAATATGGCCTAGGTTATTATATTACCATCCATTAGAGCTGATAACTCCCATGAGACACTTTTACACTTACAGTATACTACACTGTACAGTACTGTATCTGTACACAGATACTGTGCACTTACATGATAACCTGTATAAGGCGGAAAGCACATCAAATTGCTCAGAATATTTAAAGATGCAATTCACAGATTATCTGTCTCAAAATCGCATGAAATTATGCACCTTTTTCATAAATTTGCACATTTAATTCATTGAACATTTTATATTATATTATATTCTATTATAAATATTTTTATATTTTATTATATTATATTTGCATTTATTTGATCAAAAATACAGTAATAACAGTAATATTGTAAAATATTACTACAACAACTGTTTTCTATTTTAATATATTTCAAAATGCAATTTACTCCTGTGATGTCAAAGCTTCATTTTCAGCTTTCTTCTTATTAATAACAAAATCAACTGTGCTGTTATTTTTTGTGTCGAATAATTTTTTCAGGATTCTTTGATGAATAGAAACTTCAAAAGAACAGTAAGTATGTATGTGTTTACAGTATTTATTTAATTTATTTGTAACAATTCAAAGTTACTGTCACTTTTCAATTAATTTGATGTATCTTTGCAGAATAAGTGTTTATTTCTCAAAAAGAATAAAAAAATAAAGAAAAAATAAAAAACCTTTTAAACAGTTTACTGTATATATTTAGACAAATGTAAAAGTATTGTTTTGACACATATGTGTTTCAGTCTTAGCCTGCATGGAAAAATAACCCATTTTTCATTATGAGATATATAGGTGAACTCTTACATGATTAACTGCAGAGCGTGCACACACACACACACACACACACACACACACACACACACACACACACACACACACACACACACACACAGGGCAGACATTACTGCAGAGCACTCACTCACACACAGACTCACACAAAGGACAGACATCATCTAGAAATATAATTATCATTTCCCGTTCATCTAAAATAATTGGGTAGGTAACTACTCTCCATACTGCCATTTGATTAATAACCCTCTGGTTACCAGCATATTTCATGCAGGGTCACTAACTTCATTACTGGAATGCTGGGTCAACAGCAAAGCATTGTCTGAGAGTAAGAGATTGCTGAACATATCACATTTTTTTGTGAGAGATCTTTCTTATGAGCCCAGCTGGATCTTTTCCTGTCCTGCTATATTACAGAATGTTTGGCCATTGCATTTCCGATGGAAGCTCCATCTTTCCAAGCTAAAGGGCCACACAGTCTGCTAAGCATCTCCACTCCAATCTGCTGCTGGAAGAAGCTGCCAGATCTGGTGATCTGAGGCCATTTTCACCATTTGTTTGACGGTAGTAGAGCTTTAGATTAGTGGAAGTTAAGAAATAGCTCACCCAAAAATGAAAATTTTACTCATTATCATAAATGATAATGATAACAGAACTTTCACAAAATAAGATATTTTGAAGAATGTTGATAACTGTTTTGAGTCCCACTGACTTATTGATTATGGAAGCCAATTGGATCTGAAACCATCTGCTTGCCAACATTCTTCAAAACATATTTTGTGTTCCACTGAAGAAAGAAATTATCTCGTTAACTTCCACACTATTTTTATCCTTACTATGGAAGTCAATGAGACTCAAACCATTGATTAAACAACATTTTACAAAATATATTTTTTGTGTGTCTTCCACAGAAGACAGAAATGAATACAGGTTTGAAATGGCATAAGGATGGGTAAATAATGACAGAATTTTCACAAAAGAAAATATTTTGAAACAATCACAGTAACACAGCAGTTTCGGGGTCCCATTGAGTTCCATAGTTTTTTTTAATCAATTCTATGGAAGTCAATGGGATCCAAAACCAAAACAAAAATTCTTCAAAATACAGAAAAGTCATAAAGGTTTGGAATGACATGAGGATAAAAAAAAAAAAAATAACGGCAGATTTGGCATTTTTGGGTTAACTATCCCTTTAAGATTTCCAACATCAGCTCCATTCAAGCAGCTCTAATACACATACATTATGTCCACTTAGATCAATGAGCTGTATGCTGGATATCTGGGTATAAAGACAATCTGCGACAGACACGCCATTAATCAGCTAATGTAGCTTCAGCAGACTATTAATACAGAGTTGATTTAAAAGTCACAACACTGGACGTGTTTGTACTGTCACGCTGCTTAAACAAATGCAACAGCAGAGAGACTATGAGAACCTTTAAAGCACATTGTATTTATCCGTTTCTTTCTGATGTTTGTGGAGCTACCACAGGGATACTGCATCACATCATTTGCACAATGTATAAATCGTAACAGTGAACTCTTTTATCTACTTGCTTAAATAAAAGCTTTAACAAGTTGAGAACAAACAGTCACAAAGGTATATTGCATAACATGCTTGTAATACATTTCCCTATAGCATGAACACATAAAGATTGAATCCTTGAATCTGTATTCTTACCTCCATAAGGAGCTTTCTGTGACACTGCCCAGATTGAAGTCATACAGTTTGGTCAGCATGAGAATCACCTGTACAAGAAAAAAAAAAAAAAAAGTTGATTTATTCATCTTAGTTTATCTTGAGTTGTCAGTGGGGGGGCTAAAATGACAATCCTGTTACCATGATTTTGCATTAGTAAATAACTAGCAACTGAAAAGTTCATAGAAATATCTTTGATTGCATTGATTTGTCTTTCTAAGATGTTGTACTTTCACAACCTTGAGCACAAGGCTTGTTAAATTAAATTGCAAAACCGACAAGACGAGAGGCATGCGGATCCATGTGCAAGCTTTTATTGATAAACATGGTCAAAACACAGGCAGGGTCGAACAACAGCAAACAGGTATGGCACAGGCAAGACAAAAGAGCAAACCGAAACGGGCTGGAGTCAGACGACAGCAAACGTTATCCAGAGGGTTTGACAAGAGAGGTAATCCATAAACATGAGTAACAGTCCAGGCGAGGGGCAAACACAATCCGAAACAGCAAGCAAAGGGTTAATCCAAGATACGCAGGTAAGAATCAGGAACTAGGAAATAACGAGACTAGACTAAGACTAGAACTAGGAACTAAGACAGGGAAATGGCTCAGTAAAGCAGCTATTACTTGGAGAGCGATATACGCAGAACAATACTCAGCGACCAGAACGAGGAAGTCCAAGGCTTATAAAGCGTGTCTGATTGGTTACAGCTACGAGTGTGTAATTGAGTGCAGATGAATCCAATCAGTGCAGTGGGAGATGGGAAATGCAGTCCAGGGTGATGTGTAACAGTCTGTGTGGTGTGAAAGTCAATATAATGAAAGGGCGACCTCTGGTGGCAGTCGGACGGAAGGTCACGGACCGGATTCGTTACATTAACCTTCTGAAAGCATATTTACTGTATATCCTTTCAGATGGTGCAATGCAATTTAGTAAAAATTAAATGCATTATTTATCTGGCAGAATGTCTTAAACTGTATAAATTTACTTAAAAAGCTCATTATCAAGTTCAAAAATGCACAGTGAATGAGGATTCCTAACCTGAAAAGGTTGAGAACAGCTGCTAATGGTGAATGCATGGGTAGCTGATGCAGTGTTTAAAAAAAATATATCTTAGATTTTTAAGAATAATGTTAGCATATCTCAGATCATGTTATTGGTCACAACTTCATTCATTCCCATAAAAATAATAATAATAATAATAATAATAATAATAATAATAATAATAATAAATAAATAAATAAGCAATGCTTTGCCTTAATTGTATTTGTTATTAAGCACTATGTTGTGACAAATGAAGCAGTTAATATGATTGTAGATCATAAAAGCTGCATACATGACTTTAAAATAGCAAAATGCAATTTAAAGTTATTTTAGATTGAGTATAGCATGCCACAATCATGTTAACTTCTCAAAAACATTTCATATACCCACATATAGTTGTGTTGGACAGATTCCTTGCCAGTAAAAAAATTAATTTTGAAATAATTTTTGATGCATAAAAAAGACATCATCATCAAATCATCTCTTAGCACAAACATCCACATGAAATCTGAATCAGAACCATTATTAAATTACCCATTAAACTGCTCAATAAATCAGCCTAAAACAACCTCAAAATGCACAAATCCTCACATCTTCTCTTCATCTCAGCATAAAACGCCATTAAATGATGCATCAGGCTTCCTCCTTGACACCCTAATAATTCATCTCTTCATTACTTAATCATATCATGCTGAATCTATCTACAGCGCTGTAAATATCCTTTATAAGATTCTTAAGGTGCACGAGACTGTGCTAACTAGGTCAGTCAAATTCCTCCAGGAAAATTAGAGACAGGAAAGAGAGGAAATGCATGCCTAGAGCAGAAAAAAAAAGTCTCATAAACTTACAATCTATTTATGCTCCAAGAAAGAATTTATACCTATATGAACGCAAAGCCTTTTGAAGGAATGCTGATCATTATGGGGGAAGAGTTCATTGATTCTCTCAGAAGTTATAATAACAAGTGTGGGAAAAATATATATTCACCCTCTGAAAGCTCCTCAATCATTTGGTAGAGCACTTTTTGAGTCAAAATGTTAACATTTTGGTGTGAAAACACAAAAATGCATCAGTTTAAACAGTCACTCAAATCATTTTAGGATGAAAACAATGAACTGTTATATACTGTTTTGTGAATTCTACAAATGCAAGCCTATTTTTATGTAATATAGCTTCAAAGGGCAGCCAAAAATGACTATATCATTAAACTTTCAATCTGTTCCTCACGGCTACACTCATCAAAGTTTTTAGTCTACTAACATGCAGGCCTGAATTCAGCGTTAATAAAACTGGTACAGAGATTCTAGCCCATTTCAAACAGGCCTTCTGCATGTGAAAAAAAAATAAAAAATAGAAACCGCTAAAAGATAAAAGTGTGAAGTACCATTCAAACATTTCAAGGAATGATGAAATCCCTCTTCAGCTCAAAGAATAATGCAGGTCTTCATGTAAAATAGGCTTAGTCCACTACACAACACCTTTAAGGGTATAGTCAATTCGTTCAGCAATATGGGGAGCAGCCTGAACTGCTGAGATCTCTTGTAGTATCTGAAAGCTGCCCTGACATTTACATACAGTTCAGTAACAGAGAGCAAAGCACCAGAGCACTGCTCAACAACACGAACAGCTCTGTGTAATATCAAGGGAGGCAGAAAAGATGTCTGGACAAAATGGCATTTAATGGCCTCGGACACTTAAGTCACACTTAAAAATGTATGCAGCGATGCACCGAAATTTGAGGATATGTGCAATTTAAATTTGTGTAATTCCTTTTTTTTTTTTTTGGACTGTTGATTATTGAATAAAAGTGATAAAATAAATTGATCATTAAATAAAATGCATTTTTGGTTTTGGCTAAATGAAAAGTTTAATTGCATACATACACTAAAATGACTTTGAGTTGGTTAAAAACCTTTCCAAAACTGCAAAATAAATAAATAAAAATAATAACTATTATTATTATTATTATTATTATTATTATTATTATTATTATTATTATTATTATTGGTCCAAAAGTACTTTTTGGGATTAGGCTTTAATAATGACCCAGTTTCAATGTAGGAAAAGTTTTTATGGTTAGGTGCATGGGAACAGGGAACAAAAAAAAAGTTATATGTATATATATATATATATATATATATATATATATATATATATATATATATATAATCATAGTGATATGTGTCAACAACTCAATTTCTTCAGTGAAGTATGCTGGCGATAGCATCATGAAGTGTGCTTTTCTCGTCAACACGGAGTATGCATGTTGTTAAAAGGAAGAAAAGGAACAACAGATGGTGCAATACACAGGAAAACACTGCAAGAGAACCTGCTTCAGTCTGCTGGAAAAAAGTCTTGCTTGGACAATTATCTCAAACACTTAATTTTAAAATGGAGAATTTAAGAAGAAAAAGTCATATGTCCAGTGACCCAGTGGCAGATTAATCCAACAAAAAATCGGTGACGCTGTATAAAAAATGTGCAGAAAAAAAATTGCATGCCTATACAGGTGTTGTAAGGGATGTTAGCCATTTTGCTGACTTAAATCACATGCCTCATTTCCATAACCCCACCCTTCAAAGACAATGTTAGCCAATCAGATGTCAGTACTTCTGAATGCATAAAATGATTGACAGATAGGAAGCATTTCTGATCGACATTTTTGTTTTTTCTTTTTTTTTTTGTCAGTGATATCTGTCATGTAGTATAGAATCATTATTATATTTTTATGCATATTATTAAAAAATAGAATAATTAAATAAAATATAGCATTTTCTAATATAAAGCATATGTACATTTTAACATAAGACATAATTCAGTAAAATAAGACAATTTGAACACTTTTGCAAGGATATTAAAACATTAGACACAATGGTTACATTTCTGCTTGTTAATTTTGCACCCATAATATAATACAACACAACCATTAAAGCTGGAAAAAATGACTTTAATACTGCTGATGCATGTTTCTGTGAGTAATGAGTATAAGCTGTTTATATGTTGAGACCCTTATTTTGATTAAGCTTCCTTCATTTAAAAAGGCTTTGGCTTGATTCTCTCTGCATTCTGATAGGCTTATTAGACACTTCACTACAGTGTTGTTCTGAGCACCTTATTAAATCAAGTCTTTTCTTAAATTCTAGTTATGTACGCTGAATTATATGCATGAATATATTTACAGAGGAAACAACACTGGTACATAATTAGTTGGAATAATACTGAAGTGTGATTTTGAAAGGTTTACATTTGTTGGAAGGGCATAAATCACCATCCAAATCAAGCATCTGTCTTTTATTTATTTTTTAAATCAACAATAAATCAACAATAAATGAAGAATTGAATGCTGTAGGGTTCCTGTTAGAGAAGTCATGCAAGGGATACTGAACTTATTATTTTATTTTATTTTATTTTATTTTTCTCACATGCCTATATGGTGTAAAGAGGGACATTACAATAATCCACAAGTAATCCACAAAACTCCTGTCCATGAATTAATGTCTTGTGAAATTAAAAGCTATGTTATTAATAAACAAATTAATCAAGATGTTTTTAACTTTAAACCATTGCATTAGTCTAAAATGTGAGTCCTCCATCCATAATATTGCTTTCTCGTCTGAATCAGGAGAGAAATATGCACAGACCAAGCTCCACTGATAACAGTCCAAAACAGTTCTAAACAAACATGTTGATTGATTTTGATGTGAGACGACAACAAGGGCTGGACTTTTTCACTGAAGCAAACATTATGGATTATGGACTCATATTTTGGCCAGAAGTAAAGGTTTAATGTTGAAACACTTTATTGATTGATTTGTTTCTTACAAACATGCAGCTTTTCATTTCACAAGACATTAAATGATGGACTGGAGTCATTTGGATCGTTTGTGGATTATTGTGATGTTTTTATCAGCTGTTTGGACTCTCATTCTGACGGCACCCATTCACTGCAGAGGATCCATATTAGTATCCACCTAATTTCATTTTGGATGAACTATTCCTTTAATAGTCAAATAAAAAACTGCATTTGGTATAAAGCATGTTTTGTTTTTGGTTTTGTGAAGCAGTCAAACAGAAACCAGTTATACACAGAGGCCGGACTCTCTAAAGGGTTTGTGGGTAGTATTTTGGATGGATGGTATTGGGCCATTCTCTTGTATTAGAGGGGAGAAGATCATTCCCACTGAAAAATAATACGTTGCACTAGAACAGGTGTTGTCAAACGAAATTATCCCAGCCTTGAACAGCGAGAGCAATTCGGCAACAATTTCACATGTGGGAGAGAGGCGTAAAACCTATAAGGCCGTCCACATAAAATTCCCCATCTTAACAAATAGTGACATGCCCCCATAGCTTAGCATTGCCAGGACAAGTCGAATTTGTTCTAATTTATTTTCCTCCACAAAACTCGAGGTACTGTCTCTATACACCCAATTTATAACAGACACGTCGTTTGACCACAGCTGAGGAATGTTTGGAGGGAAGAAAGCCTATTAACTAATGTAGAAACAATTACATCTACAGCCCTATTCGGACGGGATTAGTTTTACATGAGGAGGCGGGGTAATGTAATAACTACCACAGCTCCTCTGTGATTTTAATCCTGTCCGAATTGGTCATGTCAGTGATTTTTTTTCAGGGAAGAATTACACTGTCTTTTGCCTACTATAAAATGCCCTAAAGACATACCCACAGGTGAAAGTAGTCCTGTGTGAATTGACCTGTTGGACCGACTCTCAGTGGCCCATGTCCAGTCCGCAGGCCGTGCACAGTAACTAATGCTGTATATCAAGTGCTCTAAGTGTCTCAGTAGATTTGACCAATGAAAAGACACTAGAAAATAACATGAGGACATAACATAAGGACATGAGGTTCACAACATCTCAGATGTTTTTTTTTTTGCATGTAACATATCTTTAATTAAAGGGATAGTTCACGCAAAAATGAAAATTCTGTCATTAATTACTCACCCTCATGTCGTTCCAAACCTGTAAGACCTTTGTTCATCTTCGGAACACAAATTAAGTTATTTTTGATGAAATCCGAGAGCTGTCTGACCCTCCTATAGACAGCAAGGGTCCTACGAGGCACAGAAACGTAGTAAGGACATTGTTAAAATGGTCCATGTGGCATCAGTGGTTCAACCATAATTTTACGAAGCTTTGAGAATGCTTTTTGTGTGCAAAGAAAACAAAAATAAAACAACTTTCTTCACCAATTTGTCTCCTCCGCATCACCCTGGCGCCATTTTGGAGAGCATCACGATGCATGCGGAACAACATGAGGGTGAGGGATTAATGACAGAATTTTCATTTTTGGGTGAACTATCCTTTTAAGCATTTTGTGAGGTAAAAATAAAAACACACTTGTAAAAATATCTGTCTAACCATGTCTTCAAATCCCCAGCCTGCAAACACACATCAGGAAACTAAACCCTGTGTCCCAGTGTGCAAAATAGTCATCCTAAATAGTTAGCAAGATTAGAATAAGTGTCTCCCAAAGCATAGTATGTTAAAAACAGTATGCCAGAAGTCCATGGATAGTCTTATATTGAGGATCTTAAATGGCTTATATTGCCAAAAACCCATTGTGCTTCAGTTCAGAACCACAAACATGAATAAACAGAACTACAAACATGGTAGATGTAACAAATCACATTTTTATAATTTGTTAGTATTTCCCAAAGCTAGCTTCCTCTTCTACACACTCAAAAGTATCTACTTCTTTATACAAAGAGTTCACACTCTTAGGGCATCGCATTCCCGAAGGAGGGAACGGAGACGTTACGTCAGAATGACTGACGCAAATGGGATCTTGCCAGAGAGCCCAATCACCTTCGAGTGTTAACAAAATAAGCCAATGACAGTTGGCGTGTGTGCTTTGCATAGTGCAACCCGCCCCGCAGTGCGGGTATAAAAGGAGAGCACGTGCAGATGCACATCAGTTTTTCGCTGAGGAGCCGAGACGATGTGCCTCGGCCGTACAGCGGTGGTACAGCAACTGTGTCGACGGGATGCAACGTCTCCTTTCCCTCCTTCAGGGAACGAGGGTTACGTACATAACCGAGACTTTCCCTATCAGTCAGTCACGTTCGACATTACGTCAGAGTGACTGACACAAATGGGATCCCTATGAAAACGGCACTATTGCTGACCCCCTCCAGTGCCCTGCGGAAGCCGGCAAGTCCCCCCACGCCAGTTGGGACGGAAGATAGGACAGGGCTTAGGTAGAGATGACAACCATTGCTGTTTCGTACAGTGGATATTGGATAACACTGGGAAAATCGTACTCCAAGTAGGGGAACACTATGGAAGACACATCCTGCGTAAAGGAGGTACCATATGGAGATTACACATATGGACTGGCCAAGGGCAGTACTACATATGGAAGTCTCTGAGGTAGACTCAGTCAGCCTGGGGTGAGATCAATACACAGCAGAGACGGCAGAAGGTCTCTGCCAGGGAAAGACACAGGCTCACTGTGAGGGGAGCCGTACCGTGGAAGAATACACATGTGGGATCGCCCGTAGGGGAATCACTACACACGAGCACCTAGCCCAACACAAGGGCTGACCTGGGGCATACACATGAGTGCTGGACCTGGCGTCTAGTACTCCGCCACACCTGACTGCAGAGGGTGCAGGAGGAACTTCAACAGGGTTCGCAAGGGGAACTGAACTGAGAAGCAGTAAAAGCGCACGTATCTGGTCTGTAGAGGGGAATGGCGCAGCAAGCGTGATTGACACCGAGCGGATCCGGTGTTACTGGCCACCTGAGGCGAGTACACGGGAAGACACAGGCTCTACACGGAGATTATAGAATCTTGCAAACGTGTTAGGTGTCGCCCAGCCGGCAGCTCTACAGATGTCTGCTATCGAGGCGCCCGCGCCAATGCCCAAGAAGATCTTACACCAAGGGGGCACGGTAAGCACTGGGCCTGCTATGCCAAGACTATAGCCTCCACTATCCAGTGGGCAAGTCTCTGTTTGGAGACAGCCTTTCCCTTCTGCTGTCCTCCGAAGCAGACAAAGAGCTGGTCTGAGGTCCTGAAGATCTGCGTGCGGTCCACGTAAACGTGCAAGGTGCAGACAGGACAGAGCAGAGCAATGGCTGGGTCTGCCTCCTCCTGAGGCAGCGCTTGCAAGCTCACCACCTGATCCCTGAAAGGCGTGGTGGGAACTTTGGGCATGTATCCGGGCCGGGGTCCCAGGACAATGTAAGAGTCACCCTGTCCGAATTCTAGGCATGAATCTTCGACCGAAAATGCCTGCAGGTCCCCTACCCTCTTGACCGAGGCCAATGCAATGAGGAGCACTGTCTTTAACTACAGAAGCTTAAGCTCTGCTGACTGCAGAGGCTCGAAGGGCTCCTCCTTCAAGGCCGTCAGGACCGAGGGGAGATCCCAAGAGGGTACCAGATGAGGGCGCGGAGGATTTAACCTCCTCGGCCCTCTGAGGAACCTGATGACCAAGTCGTGCTCCCCCACAGACTTGCCGTCTACTGCATCGTGGGGTGCGGCAATAGCGGCAACATACACTTTGAGAGTGGAAGGAGAGAGCCTTCGCTCCAACCCTTCTTGCAGAAAAGAGAGCACGACCATGATCGGGCATCTACGGGGGTCTTCCCGGCGGGAAGAACACCAATCGACGAACAGGTTCCACTTCAGCCTGTAAGCGTGTCTTGTGGACATGGCTCCAGCTGAAGTAATGGTGTTCACTACCGTTGGAGGTAGCCCACCTAGAACATCCGCATCCCATCCAGGGACCATACGTGGAGATTCCACAGGTTTGGACACGGGTGCCAGAGGGTGCCCCCTCTCTGAGAAAGTAGATCCCTCCTCAGAGGAATTTTCCAAGGAGGGGCTGTCACGAGGAGCATCAATTCTGGGAAACAAGTCCGATTGGGCCAGTATGGCACCACTAAGAGAACCTGCTCCTCGTCCTCCCTGACCTTGCACAGAGTCTGTGCGAGAAGGCTCACTGGGGGAAACTCATACTTGCGTAGACCCCCGAGGCCAGCTGTGTGCCAGTGTATCCGTGCCAAGGGTCCCCTCGGACAGGGAGAAAAGCAGCTGGCAGTGGGATGTGTCCAGGGAGGCAAACAGGTCTACCTGAGCGTCCCCGAAGCGTTTCCAAATCAGCTGGACTGTCTCGGGGTGGAGTCGCCATTCTCCCGGAAGGGCGGACTGATGTGAGAGCTTGTCGGCTGCACGATTGAGCTCGTCTGGGACATGAACAACGCGAAGCGACCTCAGATGCTTCTGACTCCAAAGGAGGAGATGGCGGGCAAGTTGCGACATGCGACGGGAACGTAGACCGCCTTGGTGGTTGATGTACACAACGGTCGCAGTGTTGTCCATATGGACCAGCACGTGCTTGTCGTGTAGCAGTGATTTGAAGTGTTGCAGAGCAAGCCATACTGCTAGAAACTCGAGACAGTTGATATGCCACTGCAGTCAGGGCCCTGTCCAGAGCCCCGCAGCTGCACGCCCGTTGCACATGGCTCCCTAGCCCATGGCAGAGGCATCCATTGATACAACATGCCTGTACACTTGCACTAGGGGAACTCCTGCCCAAGGAAAACCAAGATCCGACCATGGGGTGAAGGTCTGATGGCAGGACGGGGTGACCGAGACCTGGTACGTGCCGTGTTGCTATGCCCATCTTGGGACCCGGTTGTGAAGCCAACGCTGAAGCGGTCTCATATGAAGCAATCCAAGCGGCGTGAGAGCGGCAGCAGATGCCATATGCCCCAGGAGCCTCTGAAACTGTTTCAGTGGAACCGCCCTCTTGCCCTGGAAAGACTCCAGGCAGTTCAGCAGTAAGGTTGACCGAGTTCAACTCCATAACGAGAAAAGAGATCCTCTGCACAGGGGAGAGTTTGCTCTTTTCCCAGTTGACCCGAAGCCCGCAACTGGCTGAGATGGCTGAGCACCGTGTCCCTGTGTTCGCACAACTGCGCTCGAGACTGGGCCAGTATGAGCCAGTCATCGAGGTAGTTGAGGACGCGAATGCCTCTTTCCCTTAATGGAACAAGGGCTGCCTCCACGACCTTGGTGAAGACACGAGGCGACATGGACAGCCCGAAGGGGAGGACCTTGTACTGATATGCTCGCCCTTCGAACACGGAGAAACGGTCTGTGTCGAGGGAGGATCGAGACATGAAAGTATGCGTCCTTCAGGTCGATCGCTGCGAACCAATCGAAAGGACGGATGCATTAAAAGATGCGTTTCTGCGTCAACATCCTGAACGGGAGCTTGTGAAGGGCCCGGTTCAGAATGCGCAGGTCCGAGATTGGTCGTAACCCACCGCCTTTCTTGGGTACGATGAAGTAAGGGCTGTAAAACCCCGACCTCATCTCGGCTGGAGGGACCAGCTGTATCGCGTCCTTTGCCAGCAGGACCGTGATCTCTGCACGCAAGACTCAAGCATCTTTGTTCAGCACAAAAATTAACCGAATGCCCCTGAACTTGGGAAGGTGCCGGGCGAACTGAATCGCATAGCCGAGTCTGACGGTTCTCGTGAGCCAGCGAGACGGTCTGGGAAGCGCTAGCCAAGCCCGCAGAGACCAAACAAGCGGGACTAGAGGAACCACCGACATACCCGCAGTGGGGCAGCGAGGTGGAGCACAGGGACCCGACCCGGAAGGCAATGCATCCCGGAGTGGGGTCTGAGTGCGCGGTGCTACACTTACCTGGCTCCACGGTTGGGCAGGGGCGCGTGAGGAGGCATAGCGTCCACGAGCCAGGCCCTGCTGCCCGTTGGCAAAAGGAGAGCGGGACGGGGGTGTCTAGGCTGCGCCTCGTGCACCGCCATCCTCGCCCTCTTGAGACCTGGAGAAAAAGGAAACTGCTCTTTTTTTTGAGGTTTTGGGTACCGAAAAGAACAAAACGGAAACAAAAGATTCTCCATCTGACCCTCCTTCAGGGGAAGGAGTGGTGCGGTCACCATCTCCTGAAGAGCAGCACCATCTCCGCTTTCCTGCCGCCAGCTCCATGCTGCAGCCGGGGTGAAGGCTGCTGCTGAGGCCGAGTTGGTGCAGAGGTGGAGGCAGCAGGAGGGTGCCCTCAGTGATGAGCAGGCGGAGGGACTGCGGCCGGCGGTGGGGTGGAGACAGCAGCAGACCGCCGGGGCAGAATATGTCAGAACGCCTCCGTCTGCTTCTGTGTGGCGGAGAACTGTTGGGCAAAGCTCTCCACCGCTTCACTGAATAGGCCGGCCTGGAAGATAGGGGAGTCCAAGAAGCGATGCTTGTCGGCCTCTCTCATATCTGCCAGGTTCAGCCATAGGTGGCGCACCTGGACCACTAAAGTAGACATCGTCTGACCCAGGTGGACCTGAAGGAGGTCCATGGCGTGCAGGGCAGAAGCGGCCTGTCCAGCAGCTCTGTAACCCTTGGCCGTTAAAGCGGATGAGAACTTACAGGGCCTGGACAGAAGGCGTGGATCACCCTGCCAGGCGGCGGCGCCTTGCGGGCAGAGCTTCATTGCAATAGCGCGCTCAACCGGGGGGATCTCCATATACACTTGGGCCGCTCCACCATCGAGGGTGGTGAGGACGGAGGAGGCGTTAGCTCTGTTTCGGGCAGAAAAAGGTGCCCCCCAAGACCTAGTCACCTCTTCATGCACCTCCGGGAAGAATGGAACTGGAGGTGGCTGCCGGCGATCGGCCTGCGCCCCCAGGAAACAATCATCCAGCCTTGAGCATTCGGGAGAAGGAGGAGGTCTCCAGTACAGCTCGAAGCTTTTGGCGGCCCGGGAAAGCATAGCGGTCATCTCTGGATCTGACTCGGGAGTGCCACTCTTCCTGACAGAAGCAGCGCAGCCGATTCATCATCTCCAGAGCCTAGCCCGTCCCCCGATGCAGCAATTGACATCCGGTCATCTGCTGGTGCTCCGAATGAGATGCTGGGCCCCGCCCTGTCCAGGGACTTGGCCACCTCATCCGAGAACACAAGAGGGAGCGAAGTGCTAGAGGAGTGAGAGGCCCGTGGAGACACACTCGACGGGGAAGCACTCACTGTTATCTTCAGATCACCCTGACCACAAGCCGAAGTAATCCTCCGCTGCTGAGAGACAGAGGAACTAGAACAGGGCATGGCAAGGGGGACACCCCCTTGTTTAATGAGGAGGTATCTGGATCGCAACATCGCGATGGTCATATTCCCGCAATGAGAACATGACTCATCCACGAGCGCTGCTTCAGCGTGCTGAAAGCCCAAGCACGAGACACAGCGCTCGTGACCGTCAGACAGAGCCAGGAAGCGACCACATCCAGAAACACACGAGCGGAAGGCCATCTTTAAAAAGATGCCACGTCGCTCGTGGAGCTCTTTTAGATTTGCTCTTTTAGAAATAAAGTGTTGAAGCACCCTGGAGGGGTCGCTGGGTGACCACAGTTTGATGAGCTGCAGCACGCCATCAAACCCGGAAGACGCAGCAGCACAGGATCGGCAACCCCTGCTGATGCACCGTAACGCCAACACATTCGCTGTCTGTAGACACTCTCTTTGGTGACTGCACAAGCAGGAAGGCTCTGCTCCGAAGCAAAAAGCTGATGTGCGTGTGCACGCGCTCTCCTTTTATACCCGCGCTGCGGGGCGGGGTGCGCGATGCAAAGCACGCACGCCAACTGTCATTGGCTTGTTTTGTTAAACACTCAAAGGTGATTGGCACCATGTGAGATCTCTAGCGAGATCCCATTTGCGTCAGTCACTCTGACGTACCGTCAAACGTGACTGACTGATAGAGAATTGGGACGCAGCTCAAATCTAGGGTCAGAGTTTGGCTGGACTAGTAAACCCCTGCTGTTGGATGCTGTAACTAAAACATCTTGACTTTTTTCCTCACCATTTCCAGACCTTTGGCTGTCACAGCGACAGGTGTGACCCTCAAGACTATTTCAGCGACATCTGTCAGGTAGTACAGGCATTTTATACATGATATTCCATACAAAGTATCACTTACAGCACCTCTAACTTGTCTTTCTACCAACTGTTGTCATTTTTATGGTTTTTACTGTTAAAGAAATAGGCTGATTTGAACTTTGCTCTCTCACCAAACTGTGGGTGTTTAGGTTGTTTACTTTTAGATGCATCATCCTTCAACTGTTTGTTTCTGATTATTTGGTTCAAACACATGCAAATTATAGCATAGATGCTGCTGAAGTGTGTGCGCTAAAGGGAAATAGACAAATGAATGGTCTCCAAACATTTTGGTGTCCTTAAGCTTCAGAGAGATAAAATAAACCACAACCAGCAATCATCAGGGTCTAAGTACATATGCTATGACATTCAAAGATTCAGGAAATTTAGATTATAGCCCATACAGTTCCTGAGGGGGAAAAAAAAGTACTTTCGAGCAATATAGCACCAATCCTGTGGCCAACTAAATTTAGTATATTGTGTAATATTAGTATAAGTTATGGAAGCATATAGGTAGCAAATTTCATTTTGAAATGTAATATGCAAAATGACAATGCAATATGTAAAATGCAATGTATTTCTTTATTTAAATTTACATTTTTCCCATACATATGCGCAAAATTTAGTGCAAAATGAAAATGAAAATTCAGTTATATAATTTACATTTGCCATTTTCTACACTAGTTTTAAAATGTAAATTAAAAACATATTTTAACGCTTTATAAGTTGCAAAATTAAAATGAAATTGTATTACCCAAAAATGATTAGGTATGTTTAAAATGTCCAAGCAAAAACTGTAGCAAAATTATCATTTAAATGCCATTTTTCCTAAATGCATTTAGACTTATGGGTAGGACACTTGAGATTGCATTTTCATTGTGATACCATGTGATAATTGTAGCAAAAAGCAGTGTGAATTTCAAAATGCATTCTGAGCCAAATGTGCAGCAAAAGGGTAGCAAAATGGTGATTTAAATGTCTTTTATTTTTCTTATTGACACACACTTAAGACGTTTCAATTGCATTTTCATTAAATAATTGCATTTTATAATGAGTTTATTTCTTATACAAAAGCCCTCAAAGTGATGAAAAAGAAAAATGCAATAAATCTTTTGTAATTTTTTTTATTATATATTTGTACTGTATATATATTTCACGTGTATTGGCGACACATCGGCGATTCTCTCAGATCGCGTCTTTGATAATTCACACTGCGTGATGAGATAATGCATAAGCGTCGGCCCTTTAGATTTCTCAGTCTGTTTACACTCCGGTTGATGCCCGTGATCATACAGAAAATGCTGCCTGTCCCAGATGACACTTCACCAGTCCGATCTAGACGCAGCTGTCACAGAACATGCCACAGCCAAAGTGAGGTAACTTAATATTAAAAATCACGGGTATCTATCGCGGTGTCCGGTGGCTGTACAAAGTGAGAGCTCTTGTGGCAGGCGCGTGACGTTTCGGTGCCATGGAACACACGCTATTACGGATTAAAAGAGACGAATGAAATATTATGTAAGGTGGTAAATAAGTGTAGGATTACGTGCATCACTTGGCGTGCAGAGTGAGATGTGTGATGCAACTGCAACACTTAGGAGCTCGGGGACACGCGATCCATTATAGGAGTAGAATAAAGTATGGTAGCAAATAAAAAAAAGTGTAAAATTGCACTGTCTGTTTGCTTATGTGCATCAATTCGAGTGTAAACAGTGAGAGATGTTGAGGCAGGTGAAAAGCGTTTGGTTAATGGGGAATATTGACCTATAGTGCATCTTGTTGCCGAGCCCCACCTTGATATAATGATTGACAGGTAGGGGGCGTGCTCGGCTCGGAATGCATTTTCAATTCCACATTGACTTAAACTACATTATCGCGGGGTATTTAATGAAAATGCAATTGAAACGTCTTAAGTGTAAGTGTCAATGCATTTAAGAAAAATAAAAGACATTTAAATCACCATTTTGCTACCCTTTTGCTGCACATTTGGCTCAGAATGCATTTCAAAATTCACACTGCATTTTGCTACAATTATCACGTGGTATTACGATGAAAATGCAATCTCAAGTGTCCTACCCATAAGTCTAAATGCATTTAGGAAAAATGACATTTAAATGATAATTTTGCTACAGTTTTGCTTGGACATGTTAAACATATCTAATCAATTTGGGTAATACAATTCATTTTAATTTTGCAACTTATAAAGTGTAGAAAATGGCAAATGTGAATTAAATAACTGAATTTTCATTTTCATTTTGCACTAAATGTTGCACATATGTATGGGAAAATGTAAATTTAAATAAAAAAATACATTGTCATTTTACATATTGCATTGTCATTTTGCATATTACATTTCAAAATGAATTTTGCTATCCATATGCTTCCATAGTGTGTACATTTCTTTATCATAAACAATTGGTTACATTTTATTGGCCATTGGCAAATATTTTTAACGTGTTAGTATATTTTTCTCAAAGAAAATTCTTTGATATTTTGACAAAGCAAAATTCACTTGATAGCTTTTTGTCATGATAGTCTCCATATGAGAAACTGTTTTACAACTCCTCAAAAATCACACACTTTGAAAAATAGTAATTAGTAACCATTGCAAATATCAAACAGATCAAAACAGTATTGCATTATATAAAAATAAGACTTTATAAAAACACATTATAAAAATAAAACAACATAGATACATAAAACTGCACTAACAATTATTTTTAGTGTTTTATAATTGTATGCTTTATATTAATTTCACAAATTGAATATGCTCTATTCAAAGTTATTTATAACACACAGTTAGTTATATAATTCACAGTTAGTTATATCACACAATTATTTCTATGTATTCTATGTTTGTGCTTTTGTAAGTGGATCTTTACTATCCCTAATTAGGCTCATTATTTTGTATTTTAGACTCATTTTAACCTCAAACTATGTGCTTTCTGTGAGTGACTTCAAAATAGGCAATACAATTGCAGATTTCACATGCGTATGACATCATTTCCAGTGGCATATTGACTGCCTTTATGTTGTGTCTGTGTGTGAGGTCAATTTCTCCTCCCTGGACGGCGTCTTTTACAGCAGAGCGGTAAACATTAGCTGAAGGACGGTGGGCCCTTCTGTCTCCTACATATGGGGAGTGTTGTAGGTGGCCTTGCTGTTGCCAGCTCATGTCAGATGAACTCCTACCGCAGTGTACATATGTCGTATTACACAGCTTGCCAATTAAACCTAGTAATGCCTCTCAGTGCCAGTCAATTAGATTCACACATAATATACTGATGGATTTTTGGGTGAGTTTTATGTTACTTTGAGAAAGGCAGTTGATGCTATTCAAAGATACCACACATATGTTTCCAAGATGTCTGAGAAGGAGCGTATCATCTGAAAAGTATTCAATTTGCGTGTTAACATCGGGTCAATGTATCATATTAGAATAAACTTTAAATTAAAATGACATTTAGAATCTGTTGCATCTATTACACTATGGATGCCAAGTTTAATAAATCAACTGATGATGTTTGCTTTACATGTGAAAAAGTGTGCCTATATTAATCATATATTTGTTGTTTATATTAACAACAACAACAACAACAACAATAATAATAATAATAATAATAATAATAATAATAATAATAATAATAGTAAACATATTAAGCAAACTACTACTGCTACTACTACTACTACTACTAACAACAACAACAATAACAGTTATTATTATTAAAATCAATTAATAAAATGCTAAATAAAATAACAATAATAACCAACATAAATAAGTAAACAACAGCATGTGACAGTGTATTTCTAGTACTTAGTATTATTTATGTACAATATAGCATTCATTAATATTTTTAATTATTATTATATAATTATATAATTTTCAATGCTCATTTTAATTTTAGTTTAGGTTTTAATAAATTTGTTATGTGCTTTTGCCATTTAATCATTTTTTTATATTTACATTTATCTTTTATTTATTTTATTTCTATTTTAATTTTAGTCATTTTAGTAATTTTAATACTTCAACTTCAACTCATTTGCAAAGGCAACAATAAAATTAAAAGTTAAATATTTATATTTAACTTATTTAACTTATTTTTGTTTCATTTTAGTAATTGTGTTGTGCTTTTGTTATTTTACTATTATTTATATTTATCTTTAATTTATTTTTGTTTCAGTTTTAGTCATTTTAATTAAACTTCAACTCATTTGCAAAGGCAACAATTATTATTTTTTTTAATCTAATATGTATATTTCATTTCAGTTTACAACTGCCAAAATTAATTTAACACTAACACTGGTATGTAAGACTGATCGTCTTGTAGTAAAAAGAAGATATCAAAGTTTGATTTGTGGTGACATGTCTCATGTAAAAACGTATAAAAAGGAAGCTGAGGGAAAACAGTCCAGGAGAAGTGTTGTGGAAAAACTGAGATGAACTTGGTACAGAGGGCATGAAGGAAAACCCTGAGAAAGAGCAACTGTAGGCCCAGAGGTGTGGAGCCAGATGGCCATGGATTATATGTCAATACAACTGCATCACACTGTTCCAGGAGCTTGAGGACACTGTGCTTGCATTTGAGAAAAGAGTTCAGAACCAGAGAGCAATGGTGGATTTACAACAGTTAGAGCCTGCAAGTCACAATACAGTCACTGGCACTTTTGTCTTAAAGTGACAATTCACCTAAAAATGACAAATCTGTCATCAGTTACTCAGCATCACATCATTCCAAACCTGTATGACTTTCTTTCCTCTGTAAAACACAAATGAAGGCAGGGCTCGAATTGAGGGGGGATGCAGGGGATGGCATCCCCCTGGTGGAAAAAAAATGACAAAATGTATCCCCTCAGTAAAACCACCATGCCCCATAACCATCACAAGTGGAAGCAAGTTTTCGTCTTTTTTTGCACAAAATGGTTCAAGCGCAACTTTTGAAGTTCTTCAAAAATAAGACAACAGAAGGTATGATTTTTTCCTTGATTAGAATTTTAAGACATTCCCCTGATATGATGTTACTGTGCTGTATGTGTGACTGTGAGGGACTGAGAGACAATAGCAGAGCTGACATTATCGAGTATGTCACCGACTTTGCAAAAAACAAACAAAAACACATCTTGAAAGTCCAAAAGCATTCACTGCGTGATGAAGCCTACTAGAATGTAGTTAGAATGCCCTTATAATTCAAGTACTGAAAAAAAATAGCCATGTATGAGTTTTTATGTTTTTATATTCATTGCACTAGCCATGTACGTTTCTGAATATCAGCACATTTGCGCGAGCATAAATATGCTAATAATTTTATACAACAGTGTAGAGCAGCATGGTGTTTCATTCCTTAAATGAATCTGTTTTTGAACGAATCAAGTGAGCCAGTGATTCAACGGTCCATTCACTTGTTTCGTTTCTAATTGAATCAGCTGTTTTGAACGAATCATTTGATTTGAATGATTCAATAAATCATTTATTAAAACAGTGACGTGCTGCCACCTACTGGCGGTTTTATTGTCATCTTTATTTATCCACGACAGTCCTAAACCAGCCAATATTAGCAGTATTGACCAAAATTCCTCCATTTCAGGCCCCAGATGGAGCTTTAAATAAATAAATAAATATATAAAAAAGCTCATAAATAATAGTTTTTTTTTAATAAGGCTAATTTTTCATTAAATAAAAACCTTTTTAGACAAATTAGCTACCCCCCCAACGCACCACCCCCCACCCCACACACCCAAAGAAATTGACCACACCGTCCCCTCTGATTTTTTTTTTATTTTTTATTTTTATTTTTTTACAATTCGACCACTGAATGAAGGTAATCTGAAAAATGTCTAAGTGTTTTTGTTGCCCTTACCATGAAAGTCAATGGGGTCCAATGTCTTGAATCTCACAGAAGGAAAAAAGTTGCACAGTTTTGGAATGACACGAGAGAAGATTAAAATTGATGCTGTAGCAGGTCTCTGAGAATATTATTTGCTTTGCTCATAGCTGCCAGCTTGCAGCTCTTTCTCTCACTTTCTGGCGCTTGTCCTTGGCTTAAAAAACCAAGGGCTAAAGTCACACAACAAAACTCCCTCACACAGAGGCACAAATAAACAGCGCTCACCATCTCCTGTGGATCTGGAGGTCACTAAGTGAACGCACAGAGAATACTGAACTCAGACAGCAAAACAAACAGACTGATAGAGGTATTTTACTGATTCCAAAGCGCAAAACACATATATACAGTGTAAACCAACAGAGTAAGAGCTGAAGTTGAAGTATAATGTGCATATCTGAGTGCATTAGCAGGTGTTTCTACTGAGCGAGTGAGTGAGAAAGAGCTGTTTGTGTGTGATGTTGTTACCCTGACTGGGGAATCACCTGGAGGAACAGCGGGATGGGAAGAGGAGAAGGAGCTGTTTTATTGTCTGATGGCAGCAGGTAGAATCAATCCCCAGCAGCGCTTGTTAAAACACTGTGGTGGAAAGAGCCGTTGGCTAAAGGTGCTCAAAGGCAGAGCATTGTGGGTAAGATAGGCAGAACTGTTCGTGATGGAAACACATGATGGATTTCATTGCCCCTGCTTTCAACAAGTCAAGATGGAGTCCTATAACACTTCTTGATTAGTTTATTGATCAACCGAATGACTGTGTTTTTGTTGGTTTTCCAATTTTATAGTCATTGATTTGATTTGATGTTGGTCCCAAAAAGTGTATGACACTTTAATATATATATATATATATATATATATATATATATATATATATATAATATTAATTATCATACTAAACTATACATTTAATACTTTGTGAAAACTGTAATACTTTTTTCTTTGATATATTTTCTTATTCTATCTATCTATCTATCTATCTATCTATCTATCTATCTATCTATCTATCTATCTATCTATCTATCTATCTATCTATCTATCTAAATCTTGGATTCAATCATTTTATCAGCTTTATCAGGCCTCATTGAGGTGCATGAACTCATTGAGTTCATGCACCTCATTAAAATCATTAAATTCCAAAAAGAAATACAAGACCTTTCTTTTTTGACTGGAAACACTACAGATGTCAAATAAAATGTATAAACTTTTTTTTTTTTTTGAAGTTGTGTGAACAAAGTCAGTAAGTTTAAGTCCAATGTGATAACACAACTATATAACGTAACTCCCATACTTAGCATTTTTCTGCTGTGTCTTTTGCCCTTGGGTCTATTTTCTGTTTTCTCTATATAAGTACTTAGAACCAAAATTCAGATTTTTTTTTTTCTCTCCAAAATTCAGTCTCAAAAGCTGTATAGGGAAAATATTTAATCTTCCCACACAACTTGTCAAGTGTGCTCCATTTTACTTTAGGGTGACAGCATCTTAAACTTACAGTCTTCAGCTAATTCAAAGACACAAGCTGAGAACAGATAAAACACAGGGTTGCTTCTTTATGTACATTCAGAAAGGGAGCAAGCAATGTGTTGCTCAACATAAAAACTGTGAATATATCATTAGCGGAGAGAACCTGTCTTTCATGCTAAATTAAGCTCCTGCTACATGCTTGTTGCTTTCCCAGTTTTTAATATTCACTTTTTTCCATGTTCTGTATTGCAGAGTGTCATCTGTATTAGAATTTTAAAAGCAGACAGCTGTCAGATTGTCAGACAGCGAGTCTGTCTTCATTTGCATATAGTAAACAGATGACAGCATATGCAAATGACAACATTAACATCACCAAGGTACAATGTAAACAATCCAATGTTACAGTAACAACACACCCTTGTAATTTTATTTATCTATTTATTTATTTATTGACAGCAAAAACTGAACAGTAATTAGTGGTAGTGCATGAGAATAAAAATATTAAAGGGATACAATAAAACAAATATATTAAATTAAATTAAATTAAATTAAATTAAATTAAATTAAATTAAATTAAATTAAATTAAATTAAATTAAATTAAATTAAATTAAATTAAAATTTACCCAGAAATTGTTTAAGAAATTCAAAACTGTAATATATATATATAATGTATGTATATATACAGGTGCATCTCAATAAATTAGAATGTCGTGGAAAAGTTCATTTATTTCAGTAATTCAACTCAAATTGTGAAACTTGTGTATTAAATAAATTCATTACACACATACTGAAGTAGTTTAAGTCTTTGGTTCTTTTAATTGTGATGATTTTGGCTCACATTTAACAAAAAACCCACCAATTCACTATCTCAACAAATTAGAATACGGTGACATGCCAATCAGCTAATCAACTCAAAACACCTGCAAAGGTTTCCTGAGCCTTCAAAATGGTCTCTCAGTTTGGTTCACTAGGCTACACAATCATGGGGAAGACTGCTGATCTGACAGTTGTTCAGAAGACAATCATTGACACCCTTCACAAGGAGGGTAAGCCACAAACATTCATTGCCAAAGAAGCTGGCTGTTCACAGAGTGCTGTATCCAAGCATGTTAACAGAAAGTTGAGTGGAAGGAAAAAGTGTGGAAGAAAAAGATGCACAACCAACCGAGAGAACCGCAGCCTTATGAGGATTGTCAAGCAAAATCGATTCAAGAATTTGGGTGAACTTCACAAGGAATGGACTGAGGAATGGTCAAGGCATCAGGAGCCACCACACACAGACGTGTCAAGGAATTTGGCTATAGATGTCGTATTCCTCTTGTGGATCTTACCTGTGCTAAGGAGAAGAAGAACTGGACTGTTGCCCAGTGGTCCAAAGTTCTCTTTTCAGATGAGAGCAAGCTTTGTATTTCATTTGGAAACCAAGGTCCTAGAGTCTGGAGGAAGGGTGGAGAAGCTCATAGCCCAAGTGCTTGAAGTCCAGTGTTAAGTTTCCACAGTCTGTGATGATTTGGGGTGCAATGTCATCTGCTGGTGTTGGTCCATTGTGTTTTTTGAAAACCAAAGTCACTGCACTCGTTAACCAAGAAATTTTGGAGCACTTCATGATTCCTTCTGCTGGCCAGCTTTTTAAAGATGCTGATTTCATTTTCCAGTAGGATTTGGCACCTGCCCACACTGCCAAAAGCACCAAAAGTTGGTTAAATGACCATGGTGTTGGTGTGCTTGACTGGCCAGCAAACTCACCAGACCTGAACCCCATAGAGAATCTATGGGGTATTGTCAAGAGGAAAATGAGAAACAACAGACCAAAAAATGCAGATGACCTGAAGGCCACTGTCAAAGAAACCGCCTCTAGGTTACGTATGTAATCCTAGTTCCTCGAGGGAACGAGACGCTGCGTCGAAACGCTATGGGAACGCCTTCAGCGTGACCGGCTCTGAATACAAGTGTAATCTGTCCAAAGGATGGGCGAGACGTCACGGGCGAGGTGACGTAATGACCAGCTGGTATAAAAGCACGTGCGGTGAAACCGGCATCAGCTTCTAGGAGTGAAGCAAGCGCGGGCAGGGATGCCGGAGGTGTGGCCTCGAGACGCAGCGTCTCGTTCCCTCGAGGAACTAGGGTTACATACGTAACCTAGAGGCGTTCCTCTTCAGGAACTCGAGCTGCGTCGAAACGCTATGGGAACGAGATGCCCACGCCGCCAGGCTTCCAAGTCCCTGCCCAGTGTGTATCCCTGCGGAGCACATCTAGGACGAGAGGACGGAAGAGCCTGGAGTGGCCCGCATGTCAAGGCCATAAAACCTGACAAAGGTCAGGGGCGTAGACCATCCCGCAGCGTTGCAGATGTCCTGTAATGGGACACCTGCGAGAAAGGCCTTGGAGGCGGCCACACTTCGTGTCGAGTGAGCTCTGACTCCCATCGGCGAGGGGAGATCAGAGGACTCATAGGCCATGATAATGGCCTCCACAATCCACCGACTGAGGGTCTGTTTGGAAGCAGAAAGACCTCTCTTAGGGGGACCATAGCAAATCAGCAGTTGGTCCACCCTTCTCCACAGGGCAGTTCTGTGGACGTATGCATCCAGCGCTCGCACTGGACACATACAGTTATGCTTCTGCTGGTCTGGCTCCCTGAAGGGAGGAGGACTGAAGGCCTGCAGTACGACAGGCTGTGGCGTGACAGAAGGAACTTTGGGGACGTACCCTGCACGAGGGTACAAAAAGGCTTTGGCCATACCAGGAGCAAAGTCCAAATGAGTAGGGGCCACTGAGAGGGCCTGCAGATCCCCAACTCTCTTAAGAGAAGAAATCGCCAGAAGAAAAACAGTCTTCAGAGTGAGATGGCGATCAGAGATCTCCTTAATAGGCTCGAAAGGAGGCCTACAGAGAGCATCCAACACCACAGCCAGGTCCCATGGAGGAACACGGGACCGTACTGGAGGCCTCAGCCTCAGCGCACCGCGGAGGAAACGTGTAACCAGGGGGTGTCTGCCCACTGACTGTCCACCAAGAGAGGTGTGGTAGGCCGAAATCGCCGCCACATAAACCTTCAAGGTGGAGTGGGTTAACCCTGTGGAGAGTCGAGCCTGCAGGAACTCCAGCACTGTACCAACCGGGCAGTTGACTGGGTCGAGCTGGCGGTCTCTGCACCATGAAGTGAAAAGTTTCCACTTCAAGGCATACAGTTTCCTCGTTGAGGGAGCTCTGGATTGGAGGATGGTCTCAACAACCTCGGTTGAGAGACCGGAAGCTATGAGCTGTGCCCCTTCAGGGGCCATACCCACAGCTTCCACAACTCCGGGCGGGGGTGCACAAGGGTGCCCCCTGCCTGTGAGAGGAGATCCCCCCTGACGGGAATCTCCCATGGAGAGCCGTCGAGGAGAGAAATCAGGTCCGAGAACCATACTCGGCCCGGCCAGAACGGGGCTACTAACAGCAGCCGGACCCCGTCCCGGCGCACTCTCTCCAGAACTCCGGGGAGCAGAGCAATCGGGGGAAAGGCGTACAGACGAAGCCTCGGCCAAGTCTGTACCATGGCATCCAGACCCAGTGGAGCTGGATGAGTCAGAGAGTACCAGAGGGGACATTGCGATGTCTCCCAAGTCGCAAATAGGTCCACCTGAGCCTGGCCAAACACTCTCCAAATCTGCTTCACCACCTCTGGGTGAAGCATCCATTCCCCGGGCCTCGGCCCCTGTCTCGACAGGATGTCTGCTCACACATTGAGATGCCCAGGGATGTACACTGCTCTCAGCGAGAGGAGTTTGCCCTGGGACCACACAAGGATCTGGTGTGCCAGCCTGTACAGGGGGCGCGACCGCAGACCTCCTTGGTGGTTGATGTAAGAGACCACTGCCGTGTTGTCGGCGCACACCAACACATGGCGATCTCTTAGGTCTGGGAGAAAGTGTTTCAGAGCCTGAAACACAGCCAGCATCTCCAGCCAATTGATGTGCCACGTGAGATGGCGACCACTCCACAGACCGCGGGCAGGGTGGCCACTCATGACCGCTCCCCAGCCAGTGAGGGATGCGTCCGTCGCTAGCGATACGCGGCGACACGGAGATCCCAGCACTGGGCCCTGAGACAAGAACCAAGGTTGTCTCCACATGTCTAAGGCACGTAGGCACCGCCGCGTGACCTTGATCATGCGAAGTGGGTTCCCTCTCGGGAAGAACCCCTTGGTCTTGAGCCACCACTGTAGGGGTCTCATGTACAGCAGGCCAATAGGTATCACGTTGGACGCAGCTGCCATCAGACCCAGCAGTCTCTGAAACTGCTTGATAGTGAGTGACTGGCCTTCTTTCACTCTCCTGACTGCCGTGAGGATCGACTCGATCCGAGCAGGCGACATACGTGCCTGCATCGTGGTCGAATCCCACACCACACCAAGATAAGTGGTCCTCTGTAATGGAGAAAGCACACTCTTCTTGGCGTTCAGTCTTAACCCCAACGCTTTCATATGAGCGAGAACAACATCTCGATGTTGAGCCGCCATCTGCTCTGAATGAGCGAGAATCAACCAATCGTCGATGTAATTGAGTATGCGGATGCCTTGTAGCCGCAACGGAGCTAACGCGGCATCCACACACTTCGTAAAAGTGCGGGGTGAGAGTGCTAGGCCGAAGGGAAGAACCCGATACTGGTAAGCTTCGCCCCCGAAAGCAAATCTCAGGAACTTCCTGTGAGTAGGAAGGATGGAGACATGGAAGTATGCGTCTTTTAGATCGATTGTAACAAACCAGTCCTGGGACCTGATCTGAGAGACAACCTGTTTGAGCGTGAGCAACTTGAACCTCAGTCTGCTGACTGAGCGGTTCAGCTGACGCAGATCTAAAATGGGACGCAACCCTCCATCCTTCTTTGGAACTATAAAGTACCGGCTGTAGAACCCGGACTCTCTCTCGTGAGGAGGGACCACCTCGATGGCTTCCTTTCTTAAGAGAGTAATTACTTCTCGTTCCATTACCAGAGCCTGCTCGGGACCCACCAGAGTGGGATTCACCCCGTTGAATCGAGGCGGAGGAGAACCGAACTGGATTCTGTAACCTCTCTCTACAGTGTGCAGGACCCACTGAGACACATTCGGCAGTAGTTTCCACGCTGCAAAAATAGTCTACTAAGGGAACCAGTCTCTCGAGACTGGCCTCTGTTGTAATCAGAGTGGCTAGTTCGGTGTCCTGGAACGGCACACCGGCAGGAGACAACCGAACTAGCTGCTCTAGAGATCCCCGAAGAGGTGGCGAGCATCTCAGCTCCGCTACGTTTCCGGGCGGAGAGAACTGAGATATGTGCTCGCTGGAGATCGCTGCGCCCTGGAACACCGTACGTGGCAGGGTTAGCAGAACGATCTCCTGAGGGCACTGAGGAGAGACGGGCACCGTGTAATGTGGTGAACGCCGCTCTTCCCCAGCGGGAGCTACCCTGATAAGCCCTGGGCCATAAGCATCAGGTCCTCTTGGCCGAAGACCTCTTTGCCTGAAGGACGGTCCGTAGATCCGGCTTAGGCTTCGAGGCCCCCGACCGAGAGCCTTTCTTACCGCCCCGGCTCCGCCGCGGGGGAGCACGGGCGGCGACACTCTCTTTCTGCACCCCTCTATGTGAGGAGCCAGCACGCCCAGCAGCCCAGCACGCCCAGCAGCCCCCTGAGCTAGAGAGCGGCGAGGGAGAAACCGCTGGAACGCCGCCTCCTGGTGCCTGTCGACGACGGAACCAACAGCGTCGCCGAACAGGCCAGAAGGCGAAAGCGGGGCGTCCAGGAGGAAGACCCTGTCACGGTCTTTGATATCTGACAGGGTCAACCAGAGATGCCTCTCCGCCGCCACCAGGGCTGCCATAGACCGCCCAATAGCACGGGCGGTCTCCTTGGTGGCGCGGAGAGACAAATCAGCGGTTTTGCGGAGCTCGCTGATATCGTCCGCATTAATTCCCTCACCCTCATCTAGGTCTTTGAGCAGGTCAGCCTGGTACGCCTGCAGCACTGCCATGGTGTGCAGACACGAACCAGCCTGACCTGCTGCCGCGTACCCCTTGCCCACCAGGGCTGACGATGTGCGCAGCGGCTTGGTGGGCAAGGTCGGAGCCTTCAGAGACGACGCGGCGTCAGGGGACAGATAGCTCGCGAGCGTCTGTTCCACCCGAGGCATCGCTCTGTAACCGCGCTCACTCGTCCCCGCCACGTTACCGTAGTAATCGGACGAGGGGACGAAGAGGCGGGCCGAGAATGGTTTTCCCCACGACCTCCACACCTCGGTGTGGAGGTCGGGAAAAAACGGCAGGCTCCGATGTGGAGGTGGAGTCTTAAACCGCAGAAAGCGTTCGTCCAACTTGCTTCTCTGCGGTTCAACACGACACTCGGCCGGCCAATCGATGTTTAATCTGGCCACAGCACGAGTGACCACCTCCACAAGCTCCTCATATTGGGGCGAAAGAGAGGGCGAAACATACTCGGCGCTCTCCACGTCAATCTCCTCGGAGGAAGACAGGAGAAGTGCCGAGCCTGCTGCCCGAGGAGAAGTAACCGCATGGCGGGCTTCCGATCTCGGGGAGCGGTCACCGGATCTAATGGGTGAGGATGGAGATAGAGACTCGCTCGTCTCCGATCCCTCCATCAGATCCCGCTGCGAACCCCACGAGCGCCGCCGCCGTTCCGCCTCAGCGGAAGCGGGGCCATCGCCGCGGGGAACGCTGATGAAAGAACCCTTCTCGGAAAAAAGGGCCTTTCGGGAGCGAAGCGTACGCAGCGGGAGACACTCGCAGTGCTGGCAGTCGGCTCCCTCGAGAGCCGACTCTGCGTGCCTCGCTCCCAAACAAACCACACACAAGCTGTGTGTATCACCTGCAGACAAATAGCGTTTGCAGGGAGGAACACACAGCTTGTATTGTGATCTGCTCTCGCCTTTCACATGCTTAGCCTTATACTGGCTCTTTGACATGATTAATTTCAAAGGACAGACAACACCAAATAAGACACATAGTTTAGACACAGAGCGCTAGCTGAATGACAGAAAGCTGATGCCGGTTTCACTGCACATGCTTTTATACCAGCTGGTCATTACGTCACCTCGCCCGTGACGTCTCGCCCATCCTTTGGACAGATTACACTTGTATTCAGAGCCGGTCACGCTGAAGGCGTTCCCATAGCGTTTCGACGCAGCTCGAGTTCCTGAAGAGGAACTGGGCTTCCATACCACCTCAGCAGTGCCACAAACTGATCACCTCCATGCCACGCCGAATTGAGGCAGTAATTAAAGCAAAAGGATCCCCTACCAAGTATTGAGTACATATACAGTAAATGAACATACTTTCCAGAAGGCCAACAATTCACTAATTTTTTTTTTTTTTTTTGGTCTTATGAAGTATTCTGATTTGTTGAGATAGTGAATTGGTGGGTTTTTGTTAAATGTGAGCCAAAATCATCACAATTTAAAGAACCAAAGACTTAAACTACTTCAGTCTGTGTGCACTGAATTTATTTAATACACGAGTTTCATAATTTGAGTTGAATTACTGAAATAAATGAACTTTTCCACGACAGTCTAATTTATTGAGATGCACCTGTACATATATCTGTTTATTTTATTTTTGTTTTTACTTCAAAATTGCACCTTCAAATTCAATGTGTTATTCCCTGTGAAATATGTTTCTACATCATTCTTTTTTTCTCTTTTTTGGGGGGGTTTGGGGGATTTCACTGTCTTTTTATATTTCCCAGGTCTGATTTATTCAAGTGATTCATCAAAAAAAAGTGTAATCAGACTAAATTAAGGTTAGTGCCACCCCCACTATTTAGAAACCAGAAAAATTGCTTAATCCAATTAGAACATTTACAAGACGTATACATAACCAAACATTCATTAATCTGAATATTGTTGTGCATATCAACAATCAAAGAGCTGCACTAACTGGATCTCTCATTTTAAACCTGAAGCTCCTCATGACCTGAACTAAAATCAACATACCCGCTCTGTAACCCGGCCCTCAGCCCAAAACCACAACCCAAGATCAAAACACAGGCTGGCCAAATCATTAGCTAATGCTTCTGTGTATGGCAGTGTGACTCACAAGTTGTGATAAATTATGAAGCATGCCATCGTACCAGATTAATTATGTCTTGTGAAATCTGAATGCCTTTTCCAGGGCTGGCACCTTGGGATGCCAAAGAGAGATGTCAGTATCTCATAAGGGGTTTGCTAAAGCAAAATATATGAGTACTGATCCGTATTTAATGACTAAAAAATCGTCTCAGGTTACGCATGTAACCATGGTTCCCCGAAGGGAACGAGATGCTGTCTCGAGAAGCTTTGGGAACACCTTCAGCGTGACCACGCTCTGAAACACGTGTGTAATCAGTCCAGTGGATGGGTGAGCCATCACGGGCGGGTGATGTAATGACCAGGAAGCTTAAAAGCACGTGCGGTGGAACCGGAGTCAGTTTCTAGGAATGAAGCAAGCGCTCACAGGGATGCTGGAAGTATGGCCCCGAGACGCAGCGTCTCGTTCCCTTTGGGGAACCATGGTTACATGCGTAACCTGAGACATTCCCCTTCAGGACGAAAGAGCTTCGTCGAGACGCTTTGGGAACGAGATGTCCATGCCGCCAGACTTACAAATCCCTGTCTAGTGTGGAAGAGCACAACTAAGGCGAGAGAAAAGTAGCCAGGACTGGCTAAAGTGGGCGGGGCCCATGTCCCGAAGGCCAATTTCTAGAAGAGTGAGTCTTGACCCCCAAGGAGAGGGGAGATCATAGGACTCGATGCTATGGAATAGCATCCTGATCCACCACTTAGCATAAGCTTCTCTGGCCGGAGGCCTCAGCCTCAGCGCACCGTGGAGGAAACATGTAACTAGGGGGTGTCTGCCCACTGACTGGCCACCAGGAGGGGCGTGGTAGTCCGCAATGGCCGCCACGTAGACCTTTAGGGTGGAATGGGTCAACCCTGCTGAGAATTGCAGATCCCGTCCCGGCACACTCTCTCCAGAACTCCCAGTAGCAGAGCGATAGGGGAAAAGGTGTACAGACTAAGCCCCAGTGGAGCTGGATGAGTCAGAGAGAACCAGAGGGGACAGTGCAATGTCTTTCAAGTTGCAACAGGTCCACCTGAGCCTGGCCAAAAAACTCTCCATATCTGCTTCACCACCTCGGGGTGAAGTATCCATTCCCCAGGCCTCGGCCCCTGCCTCGACAGGATGTCTGCTCCCATATTGAGATTCCCAGGAATGTGAACTGCTCTCAGCAAGAGGAGTTTGTCCTTGGACCACACAAGGATCTGGTGCGCCAGCCTGTAAAGGGGGCGTGAACACAGACCTCCCTGGTGGTTGATGTAAGAGGCCACTGCTGTGTTGTCGGTGCGCACCAACACATGGTGATCTCTTAGGTCTGGGAGGAAGTGTTTCAATGCTCGAAACACGGCCAGCTGCTCCAGACAGTTGATGTGCCACGTGAGATGGCGACCGCTCCACAGACCGTGGGCAGGGTGGCCACTCATGACCGCTCCTCAGCCGGTGAGGGACGCGTCCATTGCTTGCGTTACGCGGCGACAAGGAGCTCCCAGCACCGGGCCCTGAGACAAGAAACAAGTTTTCCTCCACATGTCTAAGGCACGTAAGCATCGCCATGTGTCCTTGAGCATGCGGAGCGGGTTTCCCCTCGGGGGGAACCCCTTGGTCTTGAGCCACCACTGTAGGGGTCTCATGTACAGCAGGCCAAGAGGTATCACATTGGACGCAGCTGCCATCAGACCCAGTAGTTTTTGAAACTGCTTAACAGTGAGTGACCGGCCTTCTCTCACTCTCTTGACTGTCGTGAGGATCGACTCGATCCAAGCAGGGGACATACATGCCTGCATCATGGTTGAATCCCACACCACACCTAGATAAGTGGTTCTCTGTACTGGAGAAAGCACACTTTTCTGGCGTTAAGTCTTAACAACATCTCTATGCCGAACCGCCATCCGCTCTGAATGAGCTAATATCAACCAAACGTTGATGTGGTTGAGTATGCAGATGCCCTGGAGTCACAGAGGAGCCAGAGCAGCACCCACATACTTCGTGAAAGTGCGGGGTGAGAGTGCAAGGCCGAAAGGAAGGACCCAATATTGGTACGTTTTGCCCCCAAAGTAAACCTCAGGAACTTCCTGTGATGGGGAAGGATGGAGATGTGGAAGTATGCATCTTTTAGATCGATCGTGACAAACCAGTCCTCGGACCTGGTCTGAAACATGACCTGCTCAATAGAGAGCATCCTGGACATAAGTCGCATGACTGAGTGGTTCACTTGACTCAGATCTAAAATAGGACGCAACCCTCCATCCTTCTTAGGAACGATGAAGTACCCGCTGTAGAACCCGGACTCTCTGTCGCGAGGAGGGACCACCTCGATGGCCTCCTTCCTACGTCTCGCACATCCATTGGACTGATTACACAAGTGGTTCAGAGCGTGGTCAAGCTGAATGCGTTCCCAAAGCGTCTCGACACAGCTCGAGTTCCTGAAGGGGAAATGTATTTAGTATTAATTGTTGTTGTTTTTTTAAGGTAAATCATATGATTTATTTTCTTTCCTTTTTTTTTCCTTTTTTTTCTTGTTTAAAGAATAATCATCACTTAATTGGCTTAATTGGTTATACTTAAAGCAATGCAATCTCTTTTGCCAAAAAGGCAAGAAAAATAAATGTAGATACATTCTCTGAAAATAAGTCATCTATTTATTCTTAAATTTATCTCATTTTAAGGATGTCAAGATAATTCTAATGGAGCAAAAAAAAAAAAAAAAATGCTTCTATTTATATATTTGTATCATTTTATGTTTTCCCCAGTGTATTTGAGTCTCAGTCTAGCAGTCAGTCCCCCCCCCCACACACACACACACAATAATAATGTTTTATGTTTTTTCAGCTGCCTTTTTGACTTTCAATTCTTTGACTAAAATGTCATTTAAAATCTCCCAGTCTTAACAATAGTTGTTTTTTTGTTTTTTTCTTCTATTAAACTCTAAACAAGTCCTAATTTCCTGAAAGAAGTTGAATATGAATAGTACATCAGCATTACTTTACCGTCGCGGTTTGTTTCCCAAGAGCATTATTACCTTGTTACATTCCCATTTTGTCTTCCAGAAAAACCCGAGCAGAGAACTTTTTTCCCATAATACCTTTTTAACAAACACCCTACATGTTGCTTTAAGTGCAGCTCCATCATTAAATAACAAATGGCACAATTTTAGTAACATTTTGGGGAACAATTTGCAGAATCCGGGACTGGTTCCCGAAGATAAATCCTAATCGTGAGCATAAAATGTTCATTCCCAAAAGTGCAGTAGGATTCATTTGAGTCATGGCGGCATGCTGATTTTCCCTTTGCACTTCACCCTGCGTTCTGATGCAGGACGCTATGCATAAATCAATATCCCACTCAGACATGAGAATAGTTTTAAACAAGGGCCTTGATGAGCAATTTGGAGCGCAAAGCACTACCTCTTCTCATGGATGACATGCTGAAACATGCTGACACTCTTTACATGGATTGACAAGAGAGAGAGAGAGACTCTTGACACAGGCAGATGCGTCTTGAGAAAGTCCAGAAATTCACTAGAGTTCCACTTGTCCTCTTCCTTGTGTCTCTAGCAGTGTTTTTTTTTTTTTTTCTTGTTTCAAAAATCTACTTCAGCATCTCTCATATTAGAATCGTTTTTGTGAAGTATGAAAAATAAAAACATTCAGAAGGTCAATTGTATTGTAATTCAGTAATGACAAAAAGAGCATCTTCAAGAAATCCAAAAATTTTCTTTTTTGAATGTTAATGTTTTCTATATATTTCCAAGATTATAAGCCAACAAGTAGATTTTCATTTTAAATTTTAAAAGCTAACATTTTCTATTTATTTCCAGAACTAAACCCCAAAAATCTGATTTTCAGTGATTTTAATTTTAAATTTTAAATGCTAAAAAATTCAATTTATTTCCAGGATTACAAATAATTAACTGATTTTTAATGATTTTCATTTTGAATTTTAAATGTTAAAATTGGAAATGTAAACTGATATTTCCAACTGACATGCTACAGCAAAAGATAGAAATAACCGACTTAAAACCATTTGTTTTGTTGGTGAAAATACTAGTGGCCTAAGACTTTTGCACAGTACTGTATTTCCAGAATAAACCAAATAAACCAAAAAGATTACTTTTAGTGATTTTAATTTTTAAAGACCACTTTACAATACAAATATCCATATATTTCCAGGATTACAAACCAAAAAAACATTTTTTTTTCAGTGATTTTCATTTTAGGACACCACTTTACTGTAAAATTTTCTAAATATTTCCAAGATTATGAACCAAAAAACAGTTTTTCATTGATTTTCAGTTCAGGACACCACTTTGCTATGAATTTTTTAAATATGTTTAAAGAATTACAAAACAAAATGCAGGTTTTCAGAGATTTTTATTTTAGGAGACCACTTTACTGTAAAATTGTCTATATATTTCCAGGATTACAAACAAAAAAATCAGTTTTTTTCATGATTTTCAGTTTAGGACACCACTTTACTGCGAAAGACTATTTCAGTCAATCTACTTTAAAATTTTGTGTTTAATTCAATGTGTTAATTTGTAATTAATTGCAAAATTTACTTGATTTTTAAGTGAAAATTCTTCCTACACCAAATTATTTCCAGTGCACTGTATTTATTTAAATTCAAATGTGATTTCTTGATTAAATACGATCCCTCATAATCAAAAGTAATATTTAAATCAGTAGAGTTTAAAACGGCTCCTGTGGTTTGATTGCTTTAAATGTAGATAGCTTGATAAGCAGCTATCAGTGCATATTTTCACAGCAGGGATCGAAGATGAAGATAATCATTCCACAATCTCATATGGCAATGCAAAAAAATGTATTGTTTCTCGCTGTGCATGAGTTTGCGTGAGCCAGAAGAATAACAAAAAGCAGACAGAAGTGTCTGTATGTGTTTGTGTGTGTGTGCATCACAGCATGTGTGAAGTGCATGTGAACACCCCTGTATTTGACAGGCCGGGGGCTAAAATGAATGATGTGTGGGAAAACTGTGCTTATTCGAGTGATAAATCATTGTTTAGCAAGTTGCCATAAGGGCGAGATAACACTTGACACAATTATTGAAATGGAATGCATGGCCATTCTCTGTCTCTTGGCCGATAATGCCAGACACGCTGCCACTTACGTAAAGATATTTCCACACTATCTGCTACCGAAGCTAAACTTCTGACGTGCGCTAGGCTGCCCTACTTAAATAAAGTGCACCATTTTTAGGCTGTGTAACTGCAAATGCTGTTACTAACAAGCCGAATAAACAAGATCAACTGCACAAGCTTGCAGAACATTTAAAGACTCAAAGTTTGTTGTTTTGCGTCATGTTGGGGCAAACTTTATAACTAATCACACACAAGGTGCATCAGTTACAAGATCATTTCATTTTCCTCCCCGACTGTGGCTACGATTCTGAAATATATTCTCAAACACGCTCCGTGCAACGTCAACAAACAATACAGAGGAAAACAAGGAAAAAATATGCCATAACAGCGGTTGGGGAGCAATTCAATGTTTTTTTTTTCACTGACTTAAAACATGCAAGGCTGATGTGCTCTTATTTTAAGAGATGCAACTGTTATAAAGGACAAAATTTGTTTGAAATGATGAAGCATCAACATCAGAATCATTTTGGATTTCATTAAAAGTCCAACTGAGTTGTAATGATTGTAAATTCCAGCTGACAAGTTGTCAATAAAACATTTCACAGACGTCTGAAAAACACTGATGAAAGTATTTCAAGGACTTACTCTTTTCACATTCTTGGTTTCATTGCATGGAATCTGAGCGCTTTGGATCTGGAATATTAAGGTAAAATAATGCTAAAAAAATAATAAAAATGAATAATAAAAGGATTTGTAAAGGTGTAAATCTAAGTTGCAGGTACATGAAAACATGATTTGCCGAATTAAACACATGGGTCAAAATTAAACTTACAAAAGTGATTTTATATACATAAAAAGCATATTAAGTGCAAGTGTCTTTAATTTACTTTTGTGAAAATAAACTGTCAAAATATGGGTGAAATAATCTTTCATAGATATATTTTTTATGTAAAAATAAAGCAACTTACTTATTATGACCTGTACTTATTAAAATATGTCAAAGAAAACATAATCATACTAAATTTTATTATATTTTTAAATTATTAAAAATTTATTGCTGTTAAATGGGTACAACCTAGTGGTTTAAAGGATAGATTGGTAAAGGTTTATAATTACAATTCATTAGTTTTTTGGGGTGCCACACTGTCATCCTTAACTAGAGCTATTAAATTGATATAGCCTACTGATATACTTGTAAACTATTGATATACTGAATTATTATTTCAATATTTAAATTTCAATAGTCATTTTTTTCCTTACAAAAAATAAATAAATAAATAAAATAAAAAAAATAAAAATAAAATAAGTAAAATAAAATACAAAATTAATCATGTAACATATTTCCACCTAAGTGCAAGTTGTTTAATAAGTGAAAAAAATGAAAATGAAAATCCAAAAAAGAGAGAGAGAGAGAGAGAGAGAGCGAGTGTGTATAATTGCTATTAATTAGTTTTTGGGTGCCGAACTTTCATCCTTTAATGTTTTTTCAATGTCAGCTAATGATTCTCGTGCCTGACAAGAATTTTTTTTTTTTTTTTTTTGGCATATAAACTATTGTTACACTGAATAACATAATTTCATTATTTAAATTTCAATAGTCATTATTTTTGCTCACAAAAAAATAAAAAAATAGATAAATAAATAAAATAAATAAATAAACAGGATACATTTAAACATACAGAGAAAAGTTGTATTTTTATCATCTAATTTGTTTTATTGTTAAGCATCAAAACTTTTAGTTTTGTTTTGTTTTGTTTTGGTTGCTTAAAACCCCTTCTTTCATCTTTGACCCACATACATTATTAAAATGTGCATTAATATGAAAAATGATATCTCTCAGACAAAGTGAACAGTGTCAAATGAAGTAAATTACTTTTTCTTTTACTTCATTTGACACTGTAATGTTCTCATTTTATAGAAACAAAATGCAACAGTGTGTTGCTATACTTTATTTCAGAACTATAACTGACACCGTTTTTATGATTTCAGCATTTGAAATGTCTTGTAACTCTTTCCCTTTCTTCTAGAATAAAGCTATGCTGAGATGTTCATGACAGCAGAAGGCTGTACAAACAAATACTGACATACTTGCAAAAAGTAAAAAAAAAAAAAAAAAAAAAAAAAAAAAAATATATATATATATATATATATATATATATATATATATATATATATATATATACATACACACATATATATATATATATATATATATATATATATATATATATATATATATATATCTGCAATTACCATCAAGTTAACACAAAATATCTCAAAATCTTGGACCTGGATCGGACTAATGGCCTTAAATCCTGACAGTCAACTGCACTATACTTAGTTTGCTTTCAGGAAGATGGCTTCTTCTACTTCTGTCGAGTTGCATCAGACATTTCTGAGGTTGTCCAGTGAGCACAACCACACATATCATGTGCTTTATTCTTTCAAAACACCCTTTGTGCTTCACGCTTCCCAATCAAAGCCTGTTCTAAGCACTTCTGTCTGATTAGGAATGATTAAGGTCTGGGTTTCAATGGCTTTGCGAGCCTCTTCAGACACCCACAGTAAAGACGATGACCTTCTATGTTCCTCATCTATTCTGGAATTGACAATTTCCACCAAAGAGGACCTCACATGTTATCTAGACTGCAATTTACAAATGCAATCTGGTGTGAAATGTGAGTGATAGAAATCAGTATGTACAGAATGCTGTAGGTACAGTACGACTGCTCATAATAGGACTGGAGAGTGTGTTCTCCTTGGGGACGGGTTTTCGAAGGCCAGACGAAGACGTGCACCGTTAAATTTACAGGAAAAGTGCAATCAGCGCAGGTCTCAACCCCATCTCAACTTTCTCATAATGAGATGTTGAAACCAAGCCCTCGGGACATGCAACCATTTTACTCTTGTACAGAGATGGACATATTGATAGACATGCATAGACGTCTCAATACAAGCTTCGGCTACAGGAACAAAATAAGCTGATTTCATTACGGAAGATGCCAGTGCTGTAAAATGGGAGGATTATTGGTTGTGTTACGTTTACTTGATGGGATGAAAATGAGATGTTTTCTTATGGTTACTGAATTATATGCTGACAATAGTACTGTATCTATAGTGCTGCATGTGAGCAGTCAATATTAATATCTTTTGGCTGATCAAATGAAACTGGACAGCCAACTTGATGCCTTCTCTCTTTTATTGATCGGCGTTATGAAGGAAACATGAATCTGGAATGTAGTATTCCATTTTAGTTTCCATTATGCAAAACAACATGAAAAATCTGTAATGCATCTCCAGCTAAGTCCAAGTGGTTTAATTAATCAGAAAAAAAAAAAAAAAAAAAAATTAATACATTTAAAAAAATACAAAGTTAAAAAAAACCTTGATTCATGAAAAAAACGGAGACTAAAACACTTGGCCTTAACTTGAAAAAAAAAAACAAAAACAAAAAAAAAAACAAATGCAGCAAAATACAAACCAAACAAATACAAAATATGAAGACTCATCAAAGAGAAACAGGCTACATAAACAATAACACAATAAGATAAACCTAAAAACAATCAAGCCAGGAAAACAAAACAAAACAAACAAACAAACAAACAAAAACTACAAAAAAAAACCAACAAAAAAACAACAACAACTAAACTTCAAAATAGAAGACACAAAATAAATACATAAAATAAAAACTCAAAAACTCATAACAATATGAAAAAATAGACAGAAAAGAAAAATCACATACATTATCTCTCTAAAATCTGAATTGCTTTCTCTTAAGAGTAATGAAATTAACAGAAAACAGAGACCTGCTTCTTTCACTTTGTTTTGTTTTGTTTTTTGTTTTTGTTTTTTTAGAAAAAAAAAACAAAACAAAAAACAATCTCAAGTGTTTTAAAAGAGATCGCAACAATAACTTGTTAGCTATATTTATTTATGTATTTTATTTATTGGTCATTGATACAATATACTATTATAGTTTTGTTAATATTTGGAATTAGATTTTATTGTTATATTTTTAGTATTTATTTTAATTATACAGTTTTTATTTTAACTTATTTTTAATATTGTTTTTAAAATATCTAGTTTTTATTGAGTTAGTTATTTAGTCTGAGTTTTAGTATACTTCAACTTAAACTACATAGCAATGAGATTTATTAAGCTGAAATAAATTATGATATATAATCAGTTAATATTTATGATTTTTTTTGTCTCCAACTGTGTTCCGAAGCTTGCATTCAAAAGTTAAGAGATAACAATAAGAACTCAAACATTTTTTCATGCCAAAATAAGTCTTCAATTAAAAGCCACACATTTTAATATGAACATATCCAGTTTTTTCAAGACAAATTTTTACTATCATACTATCCTTTGTAATTTGATGGATTTTAAGAGAAACATCTGAATCAAGCTTGACACTTTCATGAAGCACAACCTGACACTTTCAAGAAAGTGTGAATTATTGCTATGCTCATAAAATATATGATTGATTAATTCATTCTAAGCGTATTCTTGAAAGCAAAGGACCTGTTTAATATTAGGACTGCATTATCCTCTACAAAACCCTAGTGACACAGAATTATAAATCAGGAGCGAGTCTCGTCTGCGAGACACTTTGTCAAACTCAAATATTGACAGAAGTGGCTCCTCTGTCTGTCCACGATAACACAAAAATCTCCAAATGGACAGAACATCACAACTGTCCGTGATCAGTGCCATGTTCGAATAAAATATTTCCCCTTCTCCAGACTGAAAGGAGGATGTTTGGGAATGTGAGAGCAGACTTACTGATCTCAATCCTTAGAATCAATCAAAACAGCATTGCCCAGCAGATAATATGGGACGTGTTGTAACCCGATCAATATTTGGCCCTGCCATGCTGCATATAAATCTCCTATGCTGGATATTGATGAATTAACTTTAAATAACCTTAACTAGATATATGCAGAGATCTCGGTGGAAGCTGATAGATTTATAACTTGTCAAAGATGAATGCTAAATTGATAGAGGAAAATAACTCAGTTTCTTTTGTTGATCTTTTTCATGATTCATAATCCCTTTGCTGGAAATTGATTTCATACGCTCTCGTTTCAAAAGTACATGAGGAAATCTGGTTTAAAGAAACTGTAATCCCAGTTTTGCACATCTAGCTAGTGATTTAAAGAGATAATTCACCCAAAAAAGAAAACAGTGTCATTATGTACCATCTTAAATCAATTCTCTAAAATGGACAACATACATTTATCATAAAAGTAGTCCAACCAATGGCGTTTTGGCATCAAACACATTGAGATGGTATTTTTGATTCATGGATGAGATTCATAGCTCCAGCTGGACTACTTTTTTTTTTTTTTCTTTTTTTTTTTGTTGTCCATTTTGGAGCTTGACAGCTTTTTGTTCTCCACAGGAAATAGAAAGACAAACAGGTTTGGAACGACATGGTGGTGAGACGTAATTTTGAGTGAGCTAAACCTTGAACACTGCTCAGGTTTTCTCCGTGTTGGTGTACAATATTGTTGCAGACTTACCGTCGCTTTAAGTAGGACAGTGGGCGGACATAAGGGTGCAAACATCTATTAAAAAGCTTTAGATGAAAATGAGTGGTGTTGTGTTTGGACCCCACAGCTTGTATGCGCTTGATTGATCACTGGCTCTCTGTTTCTCTGGACTCGCCACATTAATGGCCTTCCTTGCACCCTCCAATTACTCTCAGGAAAATTATTTGAGCCTCTCCTGATGTCTAAGAGCCACTGAAATTTCTGAACTGGATCCTGTCCAACTTAATGCATAAATTAACAGGGCCTCACTGAAAGGAAGAGGAGTTATTCATCACTCGAGCCAAAGGCGACTCGTGTTACAGTAACCAGCCGAATCTCACAACCCGCGGCGCATCAGTTAACCATAGACCTGTGTTATGTACCTGCATGTTTATGGGATATTGTCACTTAAGAACTGAAGGAGCAAGGCTGCAAGGCTGGATGGCTTCGGAGAGAGGATTAAGGGCGGAATTCTCTGTGGCGGAGCGCAGGGGTGGGAATGAAGCACTGATGCGGAGAGATAGACAGAGGATGGAGAGTGAGAGGGAAGATGTGTAGAGAGGGATGAAGTGTTGACAGATAGGCAGAACTATTTTTTGGCTTCAAAGCTATTGATGAGGAAAAAGGCACAGCAAACTTCCTCACACAAAAGCTGCTGGCCGCAGCGTTTACTGCTGCTCTGCAATATGTGCGCTGTTAAAATATATGACTACTGTGAAAAGAGAAAATAAAGTTGAAAATAAAGTAGATATAGCTTTTTCCCCCTCTCTTTTCTTCACGAGGATGCACCAGTGGATGCCCTGGGTGGTCTGTGAAAGATAGATTAAATAAATAAATAAATAAATAAAGCTCTTTACATTACATGGTTGTATGATGTATGTTATCATTTTATTATTTTATAGAATGTATTATCATAAAAAAAATATATGAATGTCACGAATGAAAATGTTTATTACGGAAAACCCAAACTGTATTTGTCAGTGGCATTTGTGAGTAAGAAAATTTAACTAAACTAAACTAAACTAAACTACTGTGTATTTATTTAACAAACCAAATAAAGGTGTCCGATGAATTTATTTTAATATTTGTCATGAAGTTTATAGGTTCATCAAAACAAAACAAAACAAAACAAAACAAAATAAAATAAAATAGAATAAAATAAAATAAAATAAAATAAAATAAAATAAAATAAAATAAAATAAAATAAAATAAAATATGTCTGGTGAATTTACTGAAATATTTGTGATAAGGTTTTATTTATAGGTTCAATCAATCAATCAATCAATCAATCAATCAATCATTATTGGTCTACTTCTTTAAATAATACAAACATTAGGAACTTAAAGAAAATGAAAATAAATTAAAGCCAAGAACATTTGTTAAGAAAATAACATTTACATACAGTTACAGCTGGATCAAGCCAAAGTATCATAATGACGTGCATATCCTAAACATAAGTTTACTACTGAAAAAAAAAAAAAAATAAAAATACTTGACAGGCTTAACCACAATGCAATTAGTTTAGCCTTATCAGCATTAGGAATTAGCAAACCTCATCAAGTTCACTGTCTGAGTATTTACGGAGAGTAATTAATCATATGCTAATATATTGACTTGGCTTGGAGAAAAATAAATTGTGAGCTAAGCTGGACCTGATTAAAACCTGCCAGACACTTTATGGAGAAGGAAACACTAAGGAGCAGAACGTATCAAGTGTTCATTGTACCGAAACACTTCATCTTCAGCTGTCATTAGACCGATACCTGCACGTTTCTTTTATGAAAATAGTCTGTATAATGTTTGCATTTATTATTTTCTGAAATATTAAAACTAACTCAATTCTGCACCAATATTCCAATATTTAAATACAAATTTAGCTGTAATTGAAAGAGAAAAGCAAAGTTTGTGGGGGATATATATATATATATATATATATATATATATATATATATATATATATATATATATATATTATAATGAAATATTTAAATCAAAAATGAGATGTGCACAGATGTGCTCTTCTCCTGAGCTATTAGATCCTCTTCTGTCTGTCTGCAGTATCCATGAGCCTGGAGACATCATACAAGTTCTGCCGCTGCGGCTGTCTTGTTGAGCACATGTACAACACAGCTGCACCATCTTGTGCGAGTGCGTGCGCCTCTTCATCTGCTCTCCTTCTCCAGTCATTCCCATCAGATTCAGGTGGCAGGCGATGCTGCGTCTAATTCTGATGTTCAGAAATAGAGTCAGAATCCAAGGGGAAGCGCACATCCGTCAGAGTCCATAGGAGAAGACTCTCTCATTGCTTTAAACATCCCTTCCCTTCTATTTCCTTTCATTGCCAGTCTGTATGTGACATGAAAATAGCAGGAAAATCCAGAGAGTTCACTAACGCTCACGCTGAACATTGATATTTGGTCATCTAGTGGTGTCATGCAGGGCTGCATGATAGTATGTGATGGGAGGAATCAGCAATTCTGCGCTCTCATCAAGTGGATGCTGGAGGGAGTGTGATTATGAAAGAGAGTGAGGTGAAATTGCTAAGAGTGTGGATGTGAGGGTCATTTCAGGGGAAATTGAGGCTTAGAAGAGAACCGCAAAAAGTCTGTGAGATGTTATAGAAGTAAGTTTTTAGTAGGGTTACCTCAGTTGAAATATAAAAAAAAAGAAAAAAAAAAGAAATAAAAATCAGAAAAGTCTTAAAGGGGTTATCGGATGCGACATGCACTGTTGTTTGAACTGCAATGTGTGTCGGCAGTGTGTGTACACAACCATCCTGTAATGAAAAAGATCCACCCAATGTTTATTTATTTTTTATTTTTTATTTTTTTTTTTTAGTTTTATCTCAAATCATTTCCCCTTTCTCAAATCGAGCTAATCTCAGATTCCTGTATTTGTGACGTCACACTGATAGGCCCCTCCCACGATTGTTTGATTGACAGTAGCGTTTCAGCACAGATTGGACTGGTGTCTTACCTTAGACCCGCCCTTAGTGAGCTCTCCTCAGTCCGCCATTGTTTCGACACTGGAGCAGATGTAAACAACAATGGCTCCTAAGTGATTGAGGTGTTTTGTTGTTGGATGTAATAATGAACATAGCAGTCGTCATTTACTCCTAACATCTGAGCTGCTGAAGACGCAGAGGATTACTTTTGTTTGTGAAGGGAATGCGCCCCTGATCTGCCTAAATGTGTCTATCTTCACGCAAATCATTCGTGATCCAGCTTCATCTACAGAATGAATTTTAATAAATCTTTGTAAATCGCCTTTGCTAATAATGTGCTAGTTAGCAAGTTTCATGATGAATGCGGCTAAAGTTTACCATCTCTCAGAGAGCGGCTCGGAAGAGAGGGGCGGGGTCAGCAGAGCTCATGCTTTTGAAAACTTTTTTCTCTCTCCATAGGTGAAAGGTAATAACCTAAGTAACATAATGTTAGTGGGGAATAACTCACATCATAAACCTGTCTTTTTAGGCAAATAATAGCCTATATAATGGGTGTCATGTCATGAAATGTTTTTAATATGACAGAAACTGTATTTAACGTGATCACAATCTATTAAAAACATTGTAAGTTAGGCTTATTAATTGTAATGATTTCATTTCCATGGTTATTCAACCAACGAATAAATTATATAGAGAAAGCGAGCAAAGAACACAGTATCAACGGAGCTTTTTGAAACTCTGAATCAGTTAAACCATTGAGTCACAAAATGATTCACTGTTTCGAAGCGCTCCAATCGGATCGTGGATCGCGAATCATTTGATTTAGATCGTGACCTCGGAGTGAGATCGTGGGATGTTTTTATCCCCACCGATGAAAATAATTCAGCAGAGGCGCTCTGTTCTGCGACCCATGGCGGAGCAGGGAGCTCGGGAGGCCATGGCGGTGCAAAAGACTTGGGAGGCCATGGCGGTGCAGGAAGCTTGGGATGCCATGGCGGTGCAGGAGACTTGGGAGGCCATGGCGGTGCAGGGAGCTAGGGAGGCCATGGCGCAGCAGGAGACTCGGGAGGCCATGGCGCAGCAGGAGACTCGGGAGGCCATGGCGCAGCAGGGTGCTCGGGAGGCCACGGCAGTGTAACCTTCAAGGCCGTGGCCCCAGCCCCCATGTCCTCTCCGGCTACAGCCCACCTACCCCCCCCACAAAAAAATACTTGGGGAAGCTTCCGGGCCTGAACTGGGGATCAGGAGCCCTCACTGGGCTGGACTGGGGATCAGGAGCCCTCACTGGGCTCGACTGGGGATCAGGAGCCCTCACTGGGCTCGACTCGGGAACTGGAGCCTCTCCTGGGCTCGACTCGGGAACTGGAGCCTCTCCTGGGCTCGACTCGGGAACTGGAGCCTCTCCTGGGCTCGACTTGGGAACGGAAGTGTGCTTACGTGGGGCTGGCAGATGAGGACGCTGCTGAGGAGCGGGCTCTGGAGGGCGACCTGGAAGCACGAACACTTGGGGGCGCTCTGGAAGCGTGGAAACAGGAAGGAGCCTTCGTGGTGTAGGCACTGGAGGGCGCTCTGGAAGCACGGACACTTGGGGGCGCTCTGGAAGCGCGGACACTTGGGGGTGCTTTGGAAGCGCAGACACTTGGGGGCGCTCTGGAAGCGCAGAGATAGGGAGGCGCCTTCGTGGGACAGGCACTGGAGGGCGCTCTGGAAGCGCGGACACTTGGGGGCGCTCTGGAAGTGCAGACACTTGGGGCCACTCTGAAAGCGCAGACACTTGGGGGCGCCTTCGTGGCGCAGGCACTGGGGGGCGCTCTTGAAGCGCAGAGATAGGGAGGCGCCCTGGAAGCGTGGACACTTTAACGGCCGCATGGCTTGCCAAATTAACAGCCGGATGCCTTGCCATACTCTCGGCCGCGGACGGCGGCAGACTGGTTCTGGCTCGGGGCAGGACACTCTCCAAACACCGGAGGATCCCTTCCCTCCAGCACAGTCCTGTGGTGTCTGGGAGGTCTACGGGATGATGGAAGTTGGCCCCGTGCCAGAACAGCGAGAGGATGGTGATGTCATCAAATGCCGTCGCCGTGGCAAGCCCGCAGAACTCCCACGAGTACTCGACGAAGGGGAAATCTCGGCGGGCAAGGGCGATGAAGCGGGGAGAGGGAAAACCAGGAACAAAACAAAACTTGTCAAAAACGGGAAAAAAACAAAACGAGAAGGAGGAGTGCCGCTTACACTGTTAAGGTCGGCTGTTCTGTCACGTTTGCTCGGGGGAGCAAGGAAACGAGGAGTTGAAAACAAAATAGCCTTTAATGAAACACAAAATCCTTGGAACACTTGAATCCGGAGACATCTAATATATGTGTTCTAATATATATATATATATATATATATATATATATATGAATTTATTAAGTCCATGACTAAATCATGGTACACACTGTTAAACTGATCTGAAATCAGTGCTGCTATATTTCTTGTATATCGATTGTAACTGGGGAAATAAAGTCCTGGGTCGTTTTGGATTGGATACCTTCAGCATGTATTTCCCAATATTAACCTTGTGACCTCATATAAAGCTTCTGCACATTGTTCTCTAAATTAATCTCCAGAGGACAAAAATAATGAGCATATTTTTCGGTATGAAGGAAAAACGTAAAATAGGGACCAATTAGCGCTCGTCTAAATCACAGATGTATTAAAAGACATAAATAGAAGGAATTCTATCATGAACAGTTCTTTGACAGTCATTTTGAATGCCGTACCTTTACATAATGTAGTGAATTTATTATCATCATCAGAAGATTCACTCTGCTTAATTATTTCCTGTCTGACCCGACGACAACATCGTGCATCGCAATGAGAGATAAACCGAAGCATTGTCATCTCAGCATTCATAAAGTAGAGTTTTATGGCATAATTTGTTGACATGCACTTGTACTGCACTTAAAGTCCATTTATGTTTGCATTTCATGTCGGCCTATGCGACTGGATGATCTTGGTTTGTGGCAGAGCTCTGGACTTTAAAAGGGTTTTTTCTTACACTTTTTTTTTTTTTTTTTATCAAGATAATGCTTCTTTTGAGTGACTGCCATCTACATTGATGCAATCAATATAGATAATGTATCCTTGAGCATCAGAGCTCACTAAATCAGACCAAGCTTCCATTCAAATGCAGTCTGGCAGATATGATAGTCGCTGTTATATAAGTTAGCAATACAAAATCACTGTTCTCGAACAACCTGACCCAGCACTGTAATTATATTGCACTGCCCTATAAGTGACCCAGCCATTTTTCACCAGGATTGAGATATTGAATAATCTGACCAGAAAGATTGTGCTCTGCATATTAGAAAACACGCTTGACTATCCCATGAACCCATTTAAAATACGCAATCCATGATAAAGATGCACAGGCAGACTCGCTGCACCCATAACACCTCCCTTCTCTTTTGCCCTTTTTGAATCCATTGGCTTCCATGCCGCGATGGCAAATTTCTCCACTCTGTGAAATTCCTCTGATGGAGCTGTACTAGGTGCCATTTCGTTAAGACTCAGATGTGACCGGCACATAGCAGGTATATCATTATTTCTCGATGACCACGGTGAAACACAAGGTCAGAACTCAGCAGAGCTTGCTCCTAGCAGGCTTAGTATTCCATTTAGATGCAATTTTCAATTCCCTGCTCTAGATTACTGTGCGGATGTCGACCATTCATATCTCATCTGTCCATCTTTTTTACTTCCACCGCACAGCTCCAACAAGTATTAAGAGTGCGATTCATGCTGTGTTCCAAAACCAAGTCAGCTGCCTACAGAGACAGCAGGCTCATTCTTACATACCTCACAAAATACCTCGTTTTAACCAATGGAAGCATCGTACTTAGCAGAGACGGCAATCACACTGTGATTCATACAACATGGTGGATAATGACAGAGATAATAAGAAAAAAATGTAACCAGTACTTGTGTGTGCTATTTTTATGTTTATTTGCCATTAGATTAGTAGCACTCTAACAGCAGAAACAAAGTCAAGGAAAATCTGTTCACTCTGTGGCCATATTTGAGCCTCCGGGCAGCTATTTTTGGCATCCAAGACCAAGTCCTATCTACTTGAATGGGAAAATCATGGAAGCTCAAAAACGGCTTGCCACACTTACATTTAAAAAGCTTATTTCAAGCATCAAAATCTAACATGAAATGCTCCATAATTGTTTTTCCCTATGCTCAAACAGCATTAAAAAGGCTTTTATATCAACCAATCCATATGTGCAGTCCTAAGTGTGGACAGATTTTTTTATGGCAAATGGAGCAGTGATGCAATGACTTTATCAATTTGCAACTGGCTCTTTTATTTAGAAGGCGAGACTCATTCCACCATATTGCGCATTGCACTTTCTCCCATTCATGAGTAATATGAGTGCACCGTCATTGTATTTCTAAAATCTTTGACCAGACTCTACTGGAAAACCTGGAAATGAGTTAGAATTTTAGGACTTCCAGTTCCATCGTGGTTTCTGACAAGTGTCTATATGGGACTACAGAGGTTTTTGGGGATGTTAAACATCATCATGCCGAAAAAGTAAACTCATCCATTCAATAGTCTGCTTTCATAGCCTCAGTGTAACCACACTCATGTAAACGATCCTAACTCAAACTTTAAGAGAAAATGTTTTTAAAATAAAGACTCAAAGAGTTGTCGAAAGCTTAGTGATGGTGGCGTTTAAGTCATGTAACCATATTGTTGTTTGTTTACAGCTTTTCTTTTTACTTTATTTTCTAATTATTATTTAGGTTTCATTAAAGTTGTGTTCATTGTATTATCAAGATGAACAAAATCTGTAACAATCATAAACTTTTGTTGTTCCAAAAGCCAGCAGAAGATTCCTATTGGGTTTCTGTCAAGGATGATACTAACTTCCAGATTGTACTATGCTAAAATATATAGTTTTATGTAGCAAATGAGAATCACTAAAATGACAGAATATATCTTGAACAAAGGTCTTATTAACGATTTTCAGTTTTGTTCAAAGTAATTAAATCAACAGTTTGATATGAATAATATGTAAAGTTATGGTATTCGGGGTAAAAAGTTCACCTGCTGTTAGGGCTAAAGCAACAATTTTTAACATGATGAAAAAATAGCTGGTTGAATGGTGGTTGACATGATATGTATAGATTCAGCTTGTTAAAATTATTTATTAACTTAAATATGATTATATTTATATTTATAGATAAAATTATATTTAAAAAAAATGATATTCATCATTTTGTAAAATAAAATATATTTATCGTTACTAATGTAAAGCTAATATAAATTATTATGGGATCTCATTTATAGCTTTCAGAATATTTACAATTTTAAATAATTTATTTTTTCTGTTGCTTTAAAATTATTATGTTCCTTTAAAATTTAATGTATGTCCAAGTATTATATACATCTTTGGATTTCAGCAAACTCAAACTTGTAAAATGATACACAAGTAAAGTGTTTTTCTGATTCCATTGTTTTCTGATGAGCTAAACAAGCGCAGATCACTTCACAGACTCTTTTTCGACTATTTTTAGAGACTAGAGCTGTCACAGAGACAGGTGTGATCTCTCTATTTCAGTACAGTCTGTCAGTTAGCAGAGACTATTCTATTCTATAATAAAGCAAAATACAGCACATTTTAAGTAATCAGATCATGTGGATTCCTGCAAAATTCTGCATGAGTCCATCAAGTTCATGATTCTCTGAAAATTATCTGTCTTAAGAATAAATACTCTCATCCAAATTACCAGCTGTTGCTCTCCACTGATAATTGTCGTTCAGCTTGAATCGTCATCTCATTTACGTTCACATCTGGTTTTTAACAACTTGTCTTTGTATTCCTACACTGACTGGCAGCATTGAAAACTCTGGAAGATGTTGCATTTTAAAACATCTATATTCCAAACCCCGAAACCTAACCCTGAGAAAAAAGCTATAAAACATCTTGGAAATGGAAAGAAGTGCTTTTGAAACAGTTTGTGTTCATTCTACAGAATATTAACATGGAAAGAAGAAGAAGAATAGAAACGGTCAAAGGAAGAGTACATCAATAGATATAAATGCCTATGCCAGTGGCAACAGGGACGAGTTGAGATGGTGAAGGTTGAATAAATAGTGTTTAATGTGATGCAATAAAAGTATTTATGTATAAACAGATGGCCTATGTGCGTATGTACATCTCAGGAGATGCCACTGAGGTAGTTATGCAGGCCCTAAAATGAATGCACTGTCAGTGAAAAATTAAGTCAAGCCCCTTTAACCATAACAACGAAGAAGATTGATTTCAAGAGGGGGACCTTGAGTGTATTTCAAACACATCAACACAATACCTGCAGCCTATGACAGGTTTAGAGTGAGTACGGGAATTTGTTGCATGCATATACTGTAAAAATGTAAGATAATACGTCCTTAATGAAAAGTAGATAAGTTCTAATACAGTATAACCTGTAACGCAAGAGTGCGAATTACACAGAGAACTAAATTTCGACAGGTGGTAAACCCAGGTATGATGGCTTTATTTAAAATCTAAATCGGAATCTTTACCTAAAGGCATGATCAGTGAGAGCACAATGACTCATAATCTGACTCACTCTAACACTAAAGCTTCCCATATAGCCACTAATGACACTAAATCAAATAAACTAGCCCAAAGCCTAATGGGTAATTATCAAGTACGCCACATGTGCTCACTTTTACTTTTTAGAATGCCGGTTGGAGTTGAATGTTAATTGCAAGCGACCTCATAACAACTGTCTAAAATGACATCACCACTGTTCAGTAATAAAGATGCGAGATCTTAATGTATTAACACAGTAACACTGACTTACACCACACAGAACCTTGTGTAAATGTAGCATGCAACATCTCAGATCAGATCAGTTTGCAACTACTTTTACATTTTCAGAAGGAAATACACAAAATTTAAACCAATTTTCACTCAGAAATTGCTAGTAATGTTCATAATCACAGTCATTTACCCTTGTTATGATGCTCAACTCTCAATGTACATTATGATCACAGTAGTTATAGAAAGGCCAATCACAAATTATTATGTAAACAGACCAGTGGTTCTCAACCATGGGACCAGGACCTGCTAGGGGGCCTCAGTAAACTTCTAAGTGGGCTTCTAAGCATTTTACTAATAAATGATTATTAATATATTCATATAATAACTTTAAACTAGTCAAATGCTAAAAACACATAAAATACAAATACAAGCAGTGTTTGGAGTTGACAGGGCTACCAGAAGAGATGCAGCAGAAATAGAAATTTGCTGTTTAGGACCAAAACATAAAAATTATTAACATGTTAGAGAGCACTAAAGGTATAGTTCACCCCCCAAACAAGTACATTCTGCCATCATTTACTCACCCTCATGTCATTTCAAGCCTGTATGATTTTCTTTCTTCTGTGGAACATAAAAGAATATATTTTGAAGAAAGTTGGTAACCAAATAGTTTCGGCTCTAATTGATCTAATTGAATTGACTAATTGAACGCTGATTTAAAAAAAAAAAAAAAAAAAAAAAAAAAAAAAACATTTTTGTGTTATGCAGAAAAATGACATGAATACAGATTTGAAATTACAGATGGGTGTGTAACTGATGACAGGATAACCATTTTTGGGTGGACTGTCCCTTTAATACTAATCCAATATCAGTTTTTAGTATCAGTTGGAACTGTAACCTGAACAAAACGGCTGCACTGGTTCCTCCACGGTTGTCATGCACACAAAACACGTCACATTACTGAACATTTTCATACCTTGATTTGATTACATTTCATTTGGCATGCTATTTGGGGAACGCCATCTCACATATTCATCTATCTGTGTCTCTGATTCTTTGTCTCTGGATTTCTCTCGCTGTCTTTCTAGTACAAAAACACACAGACACACACCCAACCTCCTTCCAGTCCTGTCTGCATCTCCCCAGCCTCTCTATAAAAGGAGCCTTTTTAAGGGGTCTGTGTCAGGGAGAATAGGCCCAGGAAGCTTGCCAGAGGCTTACCAACGGAGACAGAGCACTTTAATGCTGCTACTTTACGCTGGAATCAGCACAAACAGAATGGAGGGAAAGGTGGAGACAAAGAGAGAAACAAGGAGAGAGACTGTGAAACTCAGGAAGACAGGCAGACGGTGAGGTAAAGTCTGATGAGCACTACACAAACTATAAATCTGTCTAGTAAGAAAAAAAAAAAAAAAAAAACCTAAAAAACAAGGAGGTCTAGCAGGACAGAGGCATCCATTAAATTGGCAGGACAGTACTGTTGCATTGTTCAAAATAATTGCTCTTTTAAATTTCTATTCATCAGAGAAAAAAATAAACCCTGAAAAATATTAAGCAGCACAAGTTTCCAAATGTGATAACATGTTTTTGAGCTTCATATTAGAATGATTTCTGAAGGATCACTGAAGACTGGAGTAATGTTGCTGAAAATTCAGCTTTGCATCACAGGAATAAATTACATTTTAAAATATATTCGAATAGAAAAAAAATATATATATTTTGATTGTAATAATATTTTAACAGTTTATATTATTGTTATAATAAGTAAAAAATAAATAAATAAAGTAATGCATATTCTCAAAAATAAATTAAGATGATAATTTGATCAAAAGTATTTGATGTCTGTTTGGACGTATGACATTTCAGATCTACCAATCAATGAGCTGTAAATGCCATGTGATTAATCACTCTGGAGCCAGAAAATGGCATCATAACAATGCTGACTGACTGATGGCACCAAAAAAAAAAAAAAAAAAAAAAAAAAAAACATGCATAGTTCTCGAAGTCTTAAGCAGTAAGGCAGTGATTTGATATGTGCCCATACCCAAGGGAGCAGTCCCCATTCTTCATGTATTATTAAACAAACAAAAAGAAAAAAGTAATGTATGTTTAAGCAGTTGTTGAACCCCAAGCTGTTTACACTGAATGCAAATATCATACTACCGAAAATAATGACATTGTGTGTTATATATTTGTATATATTGTAATATATTTGTATATGTGAGTAGTTAAATATTTATGGGACATTTATTCTACTTTATTGTTTGCTTTCTGCAACACAGAGTTTTCAGCATACCGGTATAGATTCATTCCAGGGACATGCATTAAAGGGGTCCTATTATGCTTTTTCACTTTTTGAATTGTAGTCAGTGTGTAGTGTGTATGTTTGGGCATAACAAGATCTACAAAGTTACAAATCTCAAAGTCCACTCCAAAGGGAGATATTTCGTTTTTTTTTTTTTTTTTTTAAATCCCTTTTCAAGAACTTCAACGAACGGCTCGTTTGAACTACAAAGTTGTTTTCCTGTATTTGTGACATCACAAAGTGGTCCATTAGAATATCATTAAAATAAATCCCGCCTCCAGAAATTTGAATGGTTGGCGGGTGTGGAGAACGCTTGGTTGAGCTCTGCACATTTCAAAATCGAAACCCGGTCCGAGTGTTTTTATATCACTGTATTTCTGATGGAAACCGACTGTCTGCAGAAAATTTTGGATGTCATTTTCATTTCATCTTGCATGTAATGTCTGATAAAGCAGCGTTTGTGAGCGGAGCTCTGCTTTGTGTGCAGCGTTACCGGGGAAACCTCGCTCTCTACCACTACAACAGCGCCTCCCGCTGGCAGAGAATTAATTTGCATATATATGCCGCCACAAATAATGTAACTCTGTGGAACTATGGTATAAATAAATTCAACTGTATAACAGTTTCACTGCAATTCATGTTATAATGTTAGAATTAAAGAACAATAAACATAATACATATTACCGTTGCACTTATCTGTACATAGTAAATGCAGTTATTTTTAAACTGTTGTTGACATCCTATCTAAAACGTGATTTAGCCAAAAAAAAAACATCAACAATATCGTTACCACTTTAATATGTCTTGCAATATCCGTGTGTGCACAGGTTCTGCGCGATCCTCTTGTTCAATATTCTCAGGGTCTGAATTGATATGGCAATATTTACAAACTTGCTGCTTTGGCAAGGGGCGGGGCAGTACTGAAACACCGTCTAAGCTGTTCGCCAATCACAACACACTGGGACAGCTAACCAGTCACAACACATTTAGTTTTTCGGAAGGCAGGCCTTCATCAAACCCGGAACTAATCGAGCCGTTTGTGTCAGGCTGGGGAGGAAGGTATTGTAATAATGTAAATTATGTGAAAAATAATGCGATTTTCGAACCACCAAGCATGAGAGCATGTTCTAGTACACCCCCAAAACAAAATCAAGACTTTGTAAAAGAGCATAATAGGACCCCTTTAACATAATAATATAATATAATATAATATAATATTAAAAATAAGTCATTTATTTTAAATTTGATTTTGTAGTTTTCTAATCTCTTTATTATTAACATATCTGCAAATAAGTATTCTTTTATAAAAGTATCAAAAACACTTTTTGTACTGTATTATACAGTCAGTCAATGTTGTGATTTTATGAGACAACTGAACTGACTTTTATGCCCAATTTGCAAGGGGATGCATAAAAGGCAGCGAAACAAAAGGGCTGTGGCACTTAATAAAGCTTTATGTGTTGTGTTGTGTTATATATGTGCGTAAGTGGTGAAATTGGAGGTGTTAGCCTCTGTGCCTGCAAACAAAAAGCACAAGCCACAAACAAGGCTGACTAGGCTTGTTTTAAAGCTCCTATGTAAATAAGGCTGGCAGGTATTGTAGAGGTTATGCCAGAGTTGGCCTTTTTGTTGACTCTCTAATATCAGTCTTGGTCTGAGAAGAGGAAGCTGGGTATGAGCAGTGCAAAAGGACAGAGCTTCAGGTAGAAGCCCCCCCCACCCGTCTCTCTCTCTCTCTCTCTCTCTCTCTCTCTCTCTCTCTCAGGAGCTGAACTGCTAAATATATTCCAAGCCACACATGGTTCTGTGATGAATAAAACATTGCATCATTGAAACTTAGACTTTTGCACGACAATTACCAAATGCATCTAGACATTGCAAATGTTTCTTGCTAGATCAAGGAATTTAGACATTTTGCTTCAATTAAAATGCAGGCAAGGAAAACACTGTTCTTTGGGTCAGCGCTCATCTCATGCCTTCACAATTTTCTTAATTTGTATTAAAATAGCAGCCAGACAATTATATGCACTCATTTTCAGATATACATATTAATGTTCATGAATTAAACATTACCAATAATTTGAATGTTATTTAACATATTTAAGGATGATGGCTATTGCTTATACAATCTCATAAAACACAATTTTAATTTATTTTATAACCGTACTCATAACCATAGTTTCTGTATAAATGCATATTTAGATATTCACATCCATATCGCTAAAAGCAACCCAGGCATATTGGAAAATAACATACCTGTGGCAAAACTTCTGCAAAATGATATTACATTACTTCTTGCATGTTTCAATACACTTTCAAAATAAAACTACTGAAGCAACCATGGCATTTCAGTTTGCTTCTATAAGTCTTTGAGATCTTTTTTTGTGACTTGTATTTTTTTAAGAGTGCTCTGCATTGTAAGTGCAATGTGTTTTTTTTTTTTTTTTTTTTTTTTTTTTTTTTTCAGGAGAGGTCCTCGAGCTGGGATTCGAACTCGGGAAGCTGTCATGTGTCATCACACTGCCCACTAGGCTATAGGCACCAACCATTGTACCAGGTGAGCTACCAAGCAAGTTTACTCTGTCAGAAAAGGCATGCATATGGAGCTGGTTATGTGATGCAATTGTCAGAATGTATTAGTTCACAAATCATGCACTATGGTAAAAGTGTTTGGAGGTCATATCATAGTATTGTGCAAGGAATCACGTAAAAATTGGTCTTTATTGATCAATAATCTGCCCCTGTAATCATAATTTTTATGAAAAGGAATCAAATTCATTTCAGCTGAAAACTGCAGTGAATTGTATACTTTTTTTTTTTTTTTTTTGAGTTTTGCAGAAATGTAGGTAGAGGCATGTTTATCCAATGAGCTTAGGGAAGTGTAAGAGTAGTGACAGCTTTCATTTACCATCCTTATCGAAGGAGCCTAAGGAGTAAATACAAGATCATGGTCATAACTAATGCATGGTCGCACACTTCTAGTGTTGTTCCTGTGCAAACCACACAAAAAAAGAAGGATACATACTCAAATATCCTGTGCGGAATAAAGCTGAAGATTTTCTGAATCAGAGCTAAATGAATGAGCAGTGCTCCAGCTCTGCATGTCCATTGATTTTCAGTATGGAACTGAAGATGAGAGAAATCTTGGGCACGCTAACATGCAGCGCTGATTAATCTGCGAGACGAGGACTGCATGCTAGAACAGGACTGAGAACTGAAGTCCACAGTGGCACCCAACGGAACGGAAGAAATAATGACTGATTCCAAACATTCAGAAGCCCACAGAGGCTATGCAATATTATTTCTCTGACTTGTTTATAACAAATTATGCTGAGCTTTTCCTCTCATTCCCTAACAGAAACAATACAGCAATATGCAACAAGACAGAAAATGCAAACGACTCTAGGCTAGATGACCAATTTTTTAGAAACTACCATTTTGCTCTAAAATAAAATAAAATAAAATAAAATAAAATAAAATAAAATAAAATTAAATTAAATTAAATTATTTTAAAGACCCCTGTGGTGCAAATCAAGTTTTATCACATGTATGTCTGGTGTTTTTAATATGCTTAAATACAAACCTATGCAAATGTATCAGTCAACACCATTGCTGAGCATTTTCTCTTTAAAACTGCAGTGTACCAAGCATAGTCTCAAAAATGCATTTTGAAACAACCCCTGTTTCTTACTGTTTCAGTACTGTCAACTTGTGAGGGGATTTTCATATCATTAGCAAATGTTCAAAGTGTTTCTACCTAAGAAAGTTGATTTTTAGAAGGTAGCTGTCTGAGATGACAAACGGGAACATGGTTTGTGCAACATTAGCAACATAATATTAGCCATTTGATAAACGTAGTCAAGCGAAAGACTGATGATATCAATATATCAAAAATCAATATGTGTCCGATGTTGTAGATAAATAAATAGTTTAGAGTTTGTTTAGCAATGTCTGATTTGTGAATAGCTACTTGTGTTCTTGATTTAGTTTGAGCTTTGCCTATTTCTTTTAAAGTAGTCAATGGATGAGTACTTAAGTACTAGTAGATAAATGGCTTATTTAAAACACTTCATTTGCATATTAGCAATATACTCGAACTCGAACAATATACGAACTGGACTATTTCTGCCTAGCACTTTCAGTGGACTTATGAAAGTGAAAGATAAAACATGAACTCAAATGAAAAATAGTAATCGCAAAAAAAAAAAAAAAAAAGCTCACACTTTTGACCATTAGTGAGTTTCAAGCCCGTAAGCAAAAACTTCAAAATAAAAGGGCCCTAGTTAGCATAATTGTTGCATATTTCCCCTCATAAAATAATCCCTTTAAGTGGTCTTGTAAAGACTGCGTGCTGTAAGACAGAAGCTGTCTGACTCACGTACAGCAGCTGGCAAGGGCAACATCAGAGGAACAGAACAGCTGATGCTCCCCCTATTAACTTTCAACTTATGGATATGGTGGCACCTCTCCAAAGATATCCTGAACCCAGGAGCCATGATTGCCAAGGTCATAACTGATGAAAACATGATGAGACGGCAGTTTATATTTTAACTTTCCCTTTTTTTTTTTTTCCTTGTGATCAATTTTTCTTCTCACTCCCTTTTTTAATGCACGGTGGGAGCTTTTAATTACAACCTGAACTGGTGGGTTAATTGAACATAACAGAAGCCCAATTTCATGTTACAGCAAATCAAGATGTTACTTATGCAAATTGTGAGCTGTCCCTCAGGGGGCTGGGGATGCCGCTTTAGATGCCAATGTCACACTCCACACTTAAAGTGCACACTGTGCTCCAAGTATACCGTCTAGTAGGAAGAAAGAGCATTTTATGGAGATTATCGCTTCTAAATGGATGTTCCTGGGGTGTGTCTGCCAGAATTATTTTCTCATTTCTGTCTATCACAGTTAATGTATCTATCACGGTATTCAAGACTGTGCCCTTTCTGAAAAGTGATCTTATTTTCCGTATGAAATGACTGAACAGGTAGAGGACAAAGAGGATGTGAATTTACTGAAAGCAAGTGATTATAGTTATGCAGCGGATATGGTATAAACATTCCTTTTTAACTAAAAAGAAAAACAAAAAACTAATAAAAATAAAATAAAAATAAATAAATAAAATAAAATACAAAATCCATTTCAGAGAAAATGCCTAAATACTGAGATTAAATATAATCAAAATGCTACATATAAATAATTGTCAAATGGCCCAAACTTGCAAATCAATCTTCTAAATCTGGATTACAAAATCAATATAAAGCTGACATTTTTAAGCTGATTCTTGAGTTCACTTTGGGATCAAACAACTCTAGCAAAAATAAAAAATAAATTTAAAAAAATCTGAAAAATTTAGCAACCTTATGTTGTAACAAATCCTCATTTTCTGAAATAGGGTTTAATATGCATTGCAAAGCATCAGTTCAAAAGAGAAGATTCATAAATGTTTTAGAGCTTTGCAAAACACGTACCGATTCTGCACATTATTAGGCTACAATATTAAATTAGGTTGACTATTTATCTAATAGTTCAGCATATTGAAATGCTGGGATAGCATTCCAGTCAAAGAAAGGTTGTTTCTCTGTTCCAAAAATGGAATGAACAGCCTTGCGTTCTCATCATGACCGATTTACAAGAGCTACATTGGACAAACGAACCGAAAGTGGAACAAATCCGCGCTACTCGTTTGGGCTACGCAGCGCAAACCGTTTATCTGCTCGGGCCGGAGTCGCGGGCTGATCTCGGTCACGCAACACCGTTATACACAGCGCTGGGAGATACAGTGAAGAAAGTAGTCCAATTCGCTGCAGAATCAGTAACATCTCTGTGAAATCTTGTGAGAAGCATTCAAATTCGATGCAGAATTCTGTTAAGCTACAGATATCAGAACAAACGCCACTGATGTGGAAACCAGGAAAAACATCCTTTAATAAACACAACCATTCACCCTGGATTTAACATAGTAAAACTACAGGAACAACTTGTGGCAGAAATGGTCTAATGTTTTCAAGTGTTTTTAAATGCTTCACACAACTTTTCCCAGCCCTTCAAAGCTTTAACCAAATTTGAAAGTTATTTTTAATGTGATGACATTATTTGTTCATACTTCATAGGTTGCCCCCATTTATAAAACTAAAAGTTTCATAATGTAGGAAAACAAACACTTATTTAAAAATAAAAAAAGACATTAAATTACCACTAGTAGATGGCTGCAGAGAAGTACTTACAGGCTTAATAGCCATTTCCACTCCCTAATATATATTTTTGTATTTATTAAATTATATTTAGACATTTTGAATGGCAGTAATAAAAGTTAATTTTATCTGCATCTCAACTACCCAACACAAGTACATCTGTAAGACGTCTGCTAAAGATCTGGGAAACATCTGTGTAAACTGATAAACGTCTCAGAAGCAGTTTTACATGCATTCTAATAAATGTCTCTTTGACATCTGACAGGAAACGTCTTAGAGATGTATCGCAGATGAGCAAACACTCTAAAAAATATATCTTGCATATGTAAATGCAGATATCAAATAGACATCTCCGAGATGTACATGTGCCATTAGGGTGAGGGCTTTACTGTCAGGTGCTGGTGCCACCATCTATAGAACTTAATGGCACTGGTGCTGGTGTCCTCAAATGTTAGTCTGGAGCCCTACAATGGCTCTTGAAGTCAGAAAAGTCATAACAATGTAAGAAAAATGTTGTCTGTGGTATATTTTCACTGCAAAACAATAAGAAATGTCGCAAATATCACCGCAAATTTTGAGAAAAGCCGCAGCAAAATCAGTCATTTTGGGCCGCAAAATTCAGAAAAAAGTCCCACGAAATCCTGGAGGGACTGGATAAACAGTACTATTCAACTCGACATTTGTGAACTAAAAAAGATATCTTTTTTTAGTTCACAAATGTCTGGAGTTTAATAGTACTGTTTATCACTACATTTTTAATTAAGTTATATCAGTTAGAGTAATTACCATAATTAGTGTAAATTATAACATGCTCCAGCTAGTGTTGTTTGTCACAAATAAGCAGCGCACCGTTTCTTCAAGCTGTTTTCTCGTTGTTGTTATAAATATGATTGTGAAAAATATGCCACTTAGTTTAAATCCCCAACATAAGTTCCACAAATGAAGCAGTTTGTCTGAAAATTATTTGCTTTATATTTGTAAAAACTAATTAAAACCAATCTCTTGCATGTGCATCAATAAGGAAACGTTCCATTGGAAGAAAAATCATCAATATTTCCTTCTATTGAGTATTATTTGCTGCTATTCAGCTTTGTATCATTAAAACAACCACATTCTCAAAATATCAGTCAATAAAACCAAAGTAAATGCCAACAGTGGTCTTGGAATTTGCTCATTTACAAGCTTTCTCTCCCATTTTGAGATAAATTGGACATGATGTTTGATTCAGCGAGTGATCTAATCGACTTAAGTGATTTTCAATAAATATGTTGTGTGTTTATCTGTTGCCCGTTCATTTCAAAATATCAGAGGTTCGAAGAAAATCTTTCTTTAACTTAGGCTATGAATTTCAATGCACTTCAAAGATAAACGCTCAAAGTAAAGCCACTAAATTCTTCCAAAAGTGGATTAAGCTGTTGATTCAATTTCTAGCCACATCCTGACTAAACATGTGATCCCACACAGATGTCAAACAAATAAACTCAGGAAACTTGAACAAAGGTTTAAATGATTACAGTGTAGCCAAACGCTAGATTAATGTTCCATATCAAAGGTTCACAGAGGAGGCTGAGGTGGTTGCACAGGAGCTGTGGAAGAATTACTGGAGCTCTTTACTTCCTGAAAGCTCTGTTTGTGCTGGTATCCCGAGGGAAATCCCAACCAGTCAGCCATATGTCTGTGGCGACAAAAGATGAGAATTCCTCTTTGCCTCTCTATTCTAAACCCTCTTTTCTCTCTCTCCTGCTCATTCCCACCTTGACACCTGCACTGAAGAACCTGGGAGTTGAATCACTTAGTTAAGGGGAGCTGTCAAAGCAGACCGCAGGAACAGAGCTTGGTTGGTGGGATGAAATGTGGGCAGTCTGGTCTCCACATGAACACACACCTGGAGATTGTCCAGATCTGGGCTTTGTTAGTGAAACTTACAACTGATCTAAGACCAGCTCCTTGTGTGCAGTCCCTGAGGTGAGTGTATAAAGAAGTTAGAGAACTGATCTCGGATCTGTTTGATACTTCTGTCAGCAGTGAGCTCCAGCCACCAGCTGTTTCCGGGTGCTTCAAGAGGAAATGAGAGGAGATACCTCTGTGAGACGGACTAAAGGTTGTCTACCTGTGGAGTTGCACAACTCTACGTTAGCATAATGCCTGAAATAGTCCATTCCTCACATGAGATGGGATTTTAGGCAATACTAACTGAATGAACTGCATTAATACAGGCAATTAATTTTTCCAGTTTAATGGTGTTAAAAATATTTAACGCAGGGGCGTGGCTACAGTTGGCCACCCCACTCACAACTGCTGCTTCTGTCTCTTTTTTCTTGACAAGAATTGCGTTTATTTAGACCAGGGGTTGGCAACCTACGGCACGCATGCCAACAGTGGCACGCAGAGGGATAATCGCTGGCACGCGAGCAATAGGGAAAACTGCATACTGACGTACATTTTGATGTAATAACTTCTCGTAGTCACACAGCCTGTTAGGAGCTATAAATATTATTAAAGTGTGAGAATTAACTTGCGCTAGTCTACGGATGCGCACGCGACCGCTGCACATACTGGGTGCTTCAGATCAAATCCTCAGCGGTCTAACAGCGCTCGTCAATAGCTATGTTTCCATCCAAAGATTAAAATTTAAATTATGCGCAAAACTGGAATATCGCATAAAACATATGCGAATAAAGCACCGTTTCCATCCAATAAGTCAAAGAGAACAAAATCGTCACTTCCTGGTAAACTGTGGCACTAAATATCACTAAGAATATAGGAGAAGCCATTGAATATAATAATTTTCATATATGATATAAATTACTTGCGCCTCAGAGAGAGCAGACGTAACACAATAAATGCTGTCACTGCGTTCGGAGGATGCCAGCTGTTTGGGAACACAGTCGTGTAAGACAATTATACAGAAATACTTTGATGACAGACTTTGCTCAGGCTTTTCAGAGTGACTACAACAACTTATAGATGCTGTGAACGAGATCGGTCTGCTGGTTAGTCAAGTTATCCTGTCTCATAACGCAAAGTCACATGACTTTTTTGATGCGCATGGAGGAATTTATTCGGTAAATGTGTTTCCATCGTAGTTTATGCGCATTTTTTCTTACCGGATAAAAAGTTTATACTACTCAAATGTGCGCATAAGTTTTTTATGCGCATTTTTAGAAGTTATATGCGCATCTTGCCGTTTCCATCCAGTGTTTTTTTTATGTGATATTCCAAAATGCGCATAAGAGAGAGAGAGAGAGAGAGAGAGAGAGAGAGAGAGAGAGAGAGAGAGAGATGTGTGAATTGTCTGCATCTGTCTCTCTGTTACCAACAATGAAGCTGAGTTTAGTCACTTTAAAGACAGCGATTTTACCCCCTCGTTGCTGCAGCAATTTTGCAAGCCCTGGTATGGTTGTAACGCTTTTTGTTTCCGCATCTGTAACTCACTGAATTTTTGAGCTAGAGTGCTCAAATTTTTATACAAAGCACCCACATTTGTTCACTACAAATGACACCAATTAAAACCTCTGAAAGAATATCTCAGCTCTTAAAAGTTGATGTCAAACATGGAGTGCCTTTGTTACAATCTACCCCACAGCCGGGTAGGTTGTAACACATACTGGGGTAAGTTTATAACATTCAGACAAAGGAAGCAAAAACAGCAGCCACCTCATAAAGTTTGCTTCAAAAACAGGTTTATTGAAACAATCTAAAAGAACAATACAAAACAATTTGGCACTTTCTACGAATGACCACATCTCCAATCCACTTTCTGTTCGATGCAGGAGTGTGTGTGTGTGTGTGTGCGTGTGTGTGTGTGTGTGTGTGTGTGTGTAAATTAGACTACTAGAACAAACCTCCTTAAACAGTATTTATGCTTACTGAACACTCAATTCCAGTGTACCGAAGTAAAGAACATGTAGATCTAACATAAAACTGTGTAAATTTGTGTGTGAGATTGTGTCTATGTATGAATTTTCTCAATCAGATTCACAATGGTGTCAAACCAATGTTTTTCACCCTAGAGTGCAGACTTGGTGGATCCAGAAACTGCATAGGGCACATTTTACCCAGATTTTCTTTGGCTTTGAGCTGCCAAAAAAAGCTCCATATAGACAACATTAAAGTTCTCAGTTCTATGCAAGGGAATGTTAAATTGTGTTATAACTTTCCCCACCCCTGTCATCCAATGTTTAGTTAGCTGTATTAGCATAACGGTTTGAAATTAGCAGTTTAAAAATGCATCACATTTTGCCTGAGAATCTACAGTTTATTCTAATGTAAATTATATGAACTTCTTTAGACAGCTTCAAATGGTAGGCTTTTCAGACACGCACTCCAACTTCATCTCAGTGCCAGGCATGAGTCAAATTAAAGCACAAATGAAACTACCAGCATGCATGTCAGATCCGCGTCACATTCAGCAGCAGCAGCTCTTAAAGTAATAGCAGCCAAATAACCTAATAACCCAGCTGCAGTGATGTCTGTTAAACAAAGAACAAAGTGAAACAACTTTTTTAGCTTTAAGTATTCATCTATATTTAATTTAGGATTTAGTGTTTGATAACTTTATTTAATTTCTGTATATTTCCTACTTGCTGAAGGGCACATGTAAATATGACATGTTATAATAACGGGTTTATGTGAAGATTGTTTTAAGTTCACTTAAATTAGAAGTTGTTATTTTTTAAAGTCTATTAAATGTTAAAATTGATAGCTCTCAATTATACTGTAATGCTGAATGGCTAGTCAATAGTCAAATATTAGGGAAAAAATAACAATTTCCTATAGACATCAGTAGTATTAGTATCAGTGATACTCCTCTTCAGTCATAAAAAAAGATGCCATTAAACAAATATTAAAAATATACTGTATTTATGTTGTTTCTATATTAATTTGAAGGTTGAATGTGAAATTATTGCAATATAAAGCATATTTAACAACTTTAATTTTAGGTGGGAATAATCACGATTAATCAGGCGATATTGTAATTTTGCCACTTAAGTTAAATTTGCAAGTTTGAATGGATAGCTAGTGACAGTTTACCTTGACAAACTGGTTTTCTAGTTTAAAATTACAGTAATAAATTTGAATATGAACATTCAAATTGAAAATGCAATTTTGCATCCTGTTTACTATCTCAATTCAAATTCAGTAACAGAATAAAGTAAACAGATTTCTGACAACACGGTCATGTAATCTTGCGTTTGGATGCCTGATATTTGGGAATGTAATCATGTGAGAGAGTTAAGAGAGTGAATATATCAAATCATGTTGATGACAGACTTCAGCTCAGGCATTTCAGAATTATTAAAATAACCCTCATTTGCGATGACAGAGGGAAAAATAATTTGTGTGAATATACTTTTAAAGTGTGCTCATTTATAAAAAATTATTTTTATGTGTCTGGAATGTGAAGTTCAGCTTCCTATTAGAATGAAAATGCGAAGGAAGATTATCTATTCCTTTCTGTGTCAAATCAAATCTTTCATTTTCTTTTGAATAAAGTCCTCACTTAAGGATAGACTGTTTTTGAGATCTTAAAAAAACTGTTCTTTCAATAAGACAGGAAAAACACAACACCAACTCCTCAAACAAAAGTAAACAAATTGTTCTCTCTCTCTCTCTCTGTTTTTATTTTATTTTATTTTATTTTTTTATTTTTTTTAATGGGGTCTTAGACTTTTTAAAATACGTTTGTTTTTCAATAACCCGGCAGGAACATTTTGACAAGGTTGAGTTCACTAACCCTTGCTAAAAGCATGTTGTCATCGCAAAACACATAATACACACATTAATATATTTGACGACCGTTTGAGGGGGAGCATTTTAGTCTGATCAACTAGTCTAAAATTCACTTGCAATTTGTTACACAAGGTCTCTAATGGCAGAGCCTCAGCTTTTTCATTTCAGAAAATTCTGCTATGTGTTCTCTCAAAGAAGGAACAAGTCCCATCAGCGCTCAGTCTTTCTATTTCACTCGGCTGACTTCTTAACACCGCACTTCCAAAATAAAGACTAAAACGCATCGAGGCGAGGGAACGCGCTCCTCAGCCTTTGCTCTGTAGGGCACCTTGCATCAGCTCGCGAGACAAGACAAGGATAGAGACTCGGAGACTGATGTCAAAGTAGCAGTGTGGGACAGTACGGTGTCAGCTACATATGCATGGAAGGATGGTTCGAGGCCAAAGGGGGTTGAAAAAAGCACGCTGAGCCCGCTTTGCTATCAGCATCAAGATCAAAGTCATTTTCTGCCACCTCGTACATGTGCTACAGGCTCTTACCCGAGAGACGGAGAGACGTTGTGCATATGGGATGGGCTTGTGCTGCTAAACTGTGCCACAGAGCCTCCGCCGTGCACTTTTATAGCCACAGAACTTATTTGATTTAGCTGCGCTGTTTACTTATTCATAGTAGCATTAACATACTGCTACTCTAGTAATTTTTCATTTGTAGTAAATTATACGACAAAATCAATAAACTTTCATTATTTCAGCCTTACTTTTCATGTCTGGTAGGTGGGCGGATCTCAGGAAGTTGTAAAAAAAACATGTCAAAGTTATCGTATATATATATATATATATATATATATATATATATATATATATGTGTGTGTGTGTGTGTGTGTGTGTGTGTGTGTGTGTGTGCGTGTGTGTGTGTGTATAATATATAAAATATATATTAAAAATACATATTAATATTAAAAAATAAATATAATTATTTATTTACTTATTTATTCACATTATTCACATTGCTGATTCACATACATAAAGTATTTTGGTTATACATTAAACACCTACAAAATTATACAAAGTATTTTTTAGCATTACAGTAATGAAAATAAAATGAGAATGAAATTTGTTTTGCATTTCAGTATTAAGAATTTGGGGAGAAATGTGCTTAATTGTCAAAAAATAATACCACAATGCAGGAAATAAAATAAAATATTTAAAACTGTCCCTAAATGCCCTTTTTTATTTATTTATTTATTTGATTTTTTTTATTATTGTTTTGTATTTGCTGTTAGCTATAATGTTCACCCACCAACCAGACTTTTTTTTATTCTGTTTATGATCCATTTTGTCATAGAAATGTATTTTTATTTAAATATATGTACTTTTATATGTATTTTTAATGTACTGCTTCCTCCATATTGTCAGCTGTCTTTACTTATTTGCAGATCCTTTTAACTCTGCAAATAGATACAGACAATCCAGGTGCACAACAACCCCTGTTGCTCAAGATTCAGAAATGAACCGAGTCCCTTTCTGTAAAGAACACTAGATGGTTAGAAAAAAAACACACTGTTTTTTGCCTCTCTGTAGAGACTAATTATTTTCCGTCTTCCCTTTCTTGCAGGATGCATTTCTCTATATCTAACATGAGAGATGTACAGATGGGAGGAAGTCTGAGAACATGTTATTTCTCTGTCTTTTCAAGTCTTTCTCTCTCTTCTCTTTGAATGCCATTCTAATTCAGTCGGCACCTTTGGTTATTTATATGCTTTTATGCTTCACTCTCTTTCGGCTGTCACATCTGGAGATGACAAAGGCGTCAGTCTCGCTGAATGTATTAAAAGTTATGTTCCAGACACACACTGTTAATGTTAACCTGGATTTTGTTTGTTTATTGTAAATTCTTAACAAGTAACCTTGCGTTTGCAGAGATATTTACCTCATGACCACAAAAAAAAGACATCCTTAATTCAAAACAAATTTAGTTACTTTACTTAAAACTGTATAAATACTAAGAATTTATAGAGAATATCTTAACCCATGTCCCAAATTGGCTTTTTATTTTTTAATGAGTTTCATGGAAATTAGGCATATACCACGATGTCAAATTCTTAAGTTTTTAATGTACGTTTTTATTTATTTATTTATTTTTTTAATTCCCATTATTTTCTCATTACTGTTGTACAGTTTTTATGTATTACAGTAAAATCAAACAATCAATGAATCAATAAGCAAAAAACTCCATTCTATTTTCACTTTATTAAATCATGTTTTTTTTGTTTTGTTTTGTTTTTATTTTTTTTTCAGTTGAAGTATACAAACAGCCTCAAATTGAGATGTTTATATCACAAGTAAAATTAACTAGTTAAAAAAAAAGAAAAAAAAAAAAAAGATTTATAACAAATAACAAAGATTTATTTTTCCCAACTTTTTTTCTTTACCTTTTTGCTTGTTTACTGACATTTGTTTGCTGACATTTTTATTACGTTTTTATGTATAGTGTTTTTTTTCTTCTCTTTTTTTTTCTTTTAATGTTTAGTTATATTAGTACATCAAGCTCAACTAAATGAAAATGAAAAATGTTGAAAATAACTAGCTGAAATACATCTTTTTAAATATTATTTTTAATATGTTATGTTACTTTTAATATTTTGTTTTATTTACATTAAGTTTTTTTTTTTCTTTTTTTGGGGATGAGGCATAAAACTCACTAAATTTATTGGATTTGTGCTTAAAAACAAGACAAATACAATTTGTCAGTGGAGTAAAAAAAAAGAGGCTTAATATTAGAAATTAATTTTCTTTTAAGGATGTTTAGATACAATATATATATAAATATATATATATATATATATATATATATATATATATATATATATATATAAAATTCATTGGTTAAATGGAATGGAATGGTTTCCTTTAATTTAAAAAGATACTTGGAAACAAGACTGAAAAAAAAAAAAATATATATATATATCCTCTTGATCACAAATGCTATGCCACTGCATTGCGTTTGAAGTATCTAAAATTAAGCTTTAAAACCTCCAAGATGAAGTCTAGTTTCTGAGCGGGAGTGTATGTCAGACATCTGAGACAGAGACTAATTTGCACTAAGTCTTGCACAATCTCTCCAGTCTCCATACTAATGATTGATAATGTTTTATTAATGCTGAGATATCCTCCACCGAGGATCTAAACAAATTGTAGCAATTTACTCAATAACCATGCACAGAATCAATCATAGGCAGCTCTGAATGATCATGCATCACTGCCAACATCCCCGCCTCGCAGGCCTCGTGGAGCCTGCAGCTTTCTTTGTATCTATAATACAAAACAAGCTCCTCCATCCTCACCTCACAAGCTCCTCATTTCACTCCGTACACAAACTTCTCTCTCTTCCCACTGCACCACTCACTGAAGTTTTCTGCCTGTGTTTTCATATGGATGGTTTAATTTCACTTCATCTGATTCTGAAATGCCAGAGGAAATGATGTAGTGTTTGTTTGTTTCTAGTGGTAGTATTTTTAATATTGGTACAGCTAGAAACACTTGCTTTGTACTGATGTTGTATTCTGAGTATATAAATATAAATATAAATATATACACATATATATATATATATATATATATACAGTGGGTACGGAAAGTATTCAGACCCCCTTAAATTTTTCACTCTTTGTTATATTGCAGCCATTTGCTAAAATCATTTAAGTTAATTTTTTTTTCCTCATTAATGTACACACAGCACCCCATATTGACAGAAAAACACAGAATTGTTGACATTTTTGCAGATTTATTAAAAAAGAAAAGCTGAAATATCACATGGTCCTAAGTATTCAGACCCTTTGCTCAGTATTTAGTAGAAGCACCCTTTTGATCTAATACAGCCATGAGTCTTTTTGGGAAAGATGCAACAAGTTTTTCACACCTGGATTTGGGGATCCTCTGCCATTCCTCCTTGCAGATCCTCTCCAGTTCTGTCAGGTTGGATGGTAAACGTTGGTGAACAGCCATTTTTAGGTCTCTCCAGAGATGCTCAATTGGGTTTAAGTCAGGGCTCTGGCTGGGCCATTCAAGAACAGTCACGGAGTTGTTGTGAAGCCACTCCTTCATTATTTTAGCTGTGTGCTTAGGGTCATTGTCTTGTTGGAAGGTAAACCTTCGGCCCAGTCTGAGGTCCTGAGCACTCTGGAGAAGGTTTTCGTCCAGGATATCCCTGTACTTGGCCGCATTCATCTTTCCCTCGATTGCAACCAGTCGTCCTGTCCCTGCAGCTGAAAAACACCCCCACAGCATGATGCTGCCACCACCATGCTTCACTGTTGGGACTGTATTGGACAGGTGATGAGCAGTGCCTGGTTTTCTCCACACATACCGCTTAGAATTAAGGCCAGAAAGTTCTATCTTGGTCTCATCAGACCAGAGAATCTTATTTCTCACCATCTTGGAGTCCCTCATGCGGGCTTTCATGTGTCTTGCTCTGAGGAGAGGCTTCCGTCGGGCCACTCTGCCATAAAGTCCCGACTGGTGGAGGGCTGCAGTGATGGTTGACTTTCTACAACTTTCTCCCATCTCCCGACTGCATCTCTGGAGCTCAGCCACAGTGATCTTTGGGTTCTTCTTTACCTCTCTCACCAAGGCTCTTCTCACCCGATAGCTCAGTTTGGCCGAACGGCCAGCTCTAGGAAGGTTTCTGGTCGTCCCAAATGTCTTCCATTTAAGGATTATGGAGGCCACTGTGCTCTTAGGAACCTTAAGTGCAGCAGAAATTTTTTTGTAACATTGGCCAGACCTGTGCCTTGCCACAATTCTGTCTCTGAGCTCTTCAGGCAGTTCCTTTGACCTCATGATTCTCATTTGCTCTGACATGCACTGTGAGCTGTAAGGTCTTATATAGACAGGTGTGTGGCTTTCCTAATCAAGTCCAATCATTATAATCAAACACAGCTGGACTTAAATGAAGGTGTAGAACCATCTCAAGGATGATCAGAAGAAATGGACAGCACCTGAGTTAATTATGAGTGTCACAGCAAAGGGTCTGAATACTTAGGACCATGTGATATTTCAGTTTTTCTTTTTTAATAAATCTGCAAAAATGTCAACAATTCTGTGTTTTTCTGTCAATATGGGGTGCTGTGTGTACATTAATGAGGAAAAAAAAATGAACATAAATGATTTTAGCAAATGGCTGCAATATAACAAAGAGTGAAAAATTTAAGGGGGTCTGAATACTTTCCGTACCCACTGTATATAGATAGATAGATAGATAGATAGATAGATAGTCATGTGAAAGAGTTAGAACATCCTATTGAATTCCACGATTTTGCGTATCAGGACATAATAAAAAACGATCTGGTCCTTGGCAGGTCTTAAGATTTGGAAAATAAAACCTAACTACCTACCTACCTACCTACCTACCTATCTATCTATGTATCTATCTATCTATCTATCTATCTATCTATCTATCTATCTATCTTGTCTGTCTGTCTATATTATTTTAGTAAATTAATTATTATTTTAGTAAACATATTTTTACACCAACATACATTTTTATTAGTGTTCACACACACACACACACACACACACATTTATACATTTTGTTGTAGTTTTAGTTATTTTAGTACATCTAGTTAAATTAAATAAAAATGAGAAATGTTGCCTTGGATTGATTGATTGATTGATTGATTGATTGATTGATTGATTGATTTACATGGTACAATTTATTATTATTATTAGTAGTAGTAGTAGTATTTCATTTAATTATAATAACCCTGAAGTAGAGTTTGTTTGTTTCTAGTAGTAGTTTTTTTAATATTGGTACAGCTAGAAGCACATGCTTTGTACTGCTATTGTATTTTGAGTATGTATATATATATATATATATATTAGTAGGATATCAGAGTGAATCAGACAATTTAAGATTTGATCAGATTGGTGTTATAACCACCAAAAGAGCCAAATTCCACAAAGAGGCCCAGGATCCCAAGACAACAGGATGTTCGTCATAAATCTGTCCACGGTACCCTGGCGCCTGAAGAAAGCTTAACACGCAAGCCTCTTTCACAGAACAGCTTGCAACATTAAAACAAAAGGAACACTTATTGATAATTCCAATTGAGGAAGGAGACTGTCAAACTTGGGCCAAGTAATCAAGACTGATGGTCAAAGAGATGGCCGTCACATGTAAATCTGTGATAGAAATCACGAGATACAGACTTTCTTGGGCGGGTCCCCCTACCCAAGACAAAGACTGAGACTGAAATTCCTCAGGAGACCTTTTAACCTCTCTAGTCTTCACAGAACATGACCGTATGTTCACAGAATGGTACAGAAACTGCCTTTTCACATATAGATGCACCAAAATCATCTTAAAAGGACTTATGAGACTTATCATTTTTATGCATAACTCCATATCATGTATGTAACCCACACAATTAACTATCATGTTTTAATCACATATTGTATATGTCTTTTTAATAACTATGGAACGACTTTAAAGGGTCATATTCGTGTTTGGTATATATGATTTTGAAAAATCATGCGTTAAATGTTTCTTCCAATCAATTCTTTGTCAAATGTATCATAGCCTTGTTATATAAATCCTGTCCAAAATTATAATTTACAAGAGTGGGAAAAATCAGACCATGTGACTGATACAGGATTTATGATGGGGAAGAAACAGAGCAAAACCCCTAGGCTAAGATCATTTCTAATTGGTCAAGATGTCCAGATAGGATGGTCTGAAAGCTGAGTTTAAATACTCAGGACACCATCAAATTACGCTTTTTCATCATTGCTCTTGCTTTGTACATTTAGCCATGCTTTTTGCCACTGCTGTTTGACCGTGAATTCTTTGAGCGGCATTCCAGCGTGCTCTGGCCTACATGGCAGCTGCTACCACAATGAGAAGAAAAACCACCTAGTCTCGTTACATCCTTTTATTCTTTTACTGTAATTTCTTGTCTTTCCGTGAGAGTTTCGTTAAGTTTGCCACAAAGTCCAACTCCGACTGCACCCGCCCAAACTTCAACCAGACCAACTCCGCATCAAGACCCAACGCCTAAGACATCACTACAAACGACCACTGAACTCAACCTCGGGAAAACCCCTTTCTGCAAAGACTACAACAAAAGGAAATCCCTTTACGCAACACAAGCAAGTAACCTCCAGACTTTTGCTGAGTCGGTGCAGTTTAATCCAAATTTAACCTCATTGAGAAACTTAAAGCGAGGGTTAAATAAGTGATTGATGGTTGTTCAGGTCTATGCAATTTCACATATTGCTGTAAACTTAGGATTTCACATTTTCATTCTCTAAACTCATTCTTTCCTCACTTTCTCTCTTTCTGCAACTTATATGAATGTGTGAATGCGTGTGTTCATGTGTTAGATTAGCTTACATGTCTTAGATTTATCAAATAAAGTCTTATTTATATTGAAAAGAGAAGTATCTTGTGTTTTGTGCTTACAAGTTAATGTCTTAAACTGCAGACCTTGCTACTGTGCTTATTAATAGTGTTTTCACTATATTTTGGATTCTAACATCCAGTGCAGAGTTGATGTTATACTGCTCGTTCAGTGAATCGCAGGCCGATTCAGCGATCAGCTGTAAAACAGTGATTCTGTTCAAATTCCCGATAAAATCATAAATGATTCCCTTTGAGCTAAATTGACTTTGTTTCCCTTATTTGCCTATTACCCTTTACAATATATATATATATATATATATATATATATATATATATATATTGTAATTTAGTAAAAAAAACTCATGTAATTTGTCCACAAGAGTTTTATTAACTAAACGCTAACACACATAACTAATCTAAACAAACACGAATAAACATACAGTCACTCATACATGGGAAAGGGCAAATGAGACTTGATGGATGAAACCATCAGGAAAACCAGAGAATGAAGCTATGAAAAGAGTCAATTAACCACCTGAATAAAACCATCAGCATTGTTTATAATGGGGTCTATAACTTATACTAAACCTCTATTTCGTTTAGTTAAATGTACGATACTTGCATTGCCTTGGTTGTTGACGAGTGTCCAGAATGCAGTCTCGGATGAAAGTCTTGATGGTTTCAAGGTTTTGGACTCGCGATCACGTTCTTCCGGGTTGAAGAGTGATGAATTCCAAAGATGTCCTGACTCGATGGTGATTGGGAGTTTCTTCCCAGGTAGAAAGTGAAAAAGAGCTAAGAAAGAGATCTGCTGATGTCCGAGGATCATTGGTTGAATGGAAAGTCAAGGCCGCAAGGCCTGGCACAAAACTTAAAGGGTTGCTGAGGAGCTCACATCCTCCTCATCCTCTTAGGATCTAAAAGAACCGCAGACTGCTTGTGCTGAGGCCTGACAGACGCGGTAGTTCTGGCCCTGGGACCTAGCAACCAGAAGATGGGGAGGGGATGGGAGACGAGAGAAGAGACTAAAAGCCAAAACTACAAACTAAAAAAAACTAGGCGGGTCACTGAAGTGAGGTCTTTTAAACACTATGGAGGTCACACCCCTGGGGGGTCAAAGAGCCAATGGGGACTTGCACTTCTGGATGGGGAAGTTCACGACTCTTTGTCTCAGACCATGGTATTTTGCATATTATAATTTGCCTGGGGATAATGCAAAAACTACTAAAGATTCTTAGGACACTAATTTGTTGCATATGTATCAACATGTAATATACACTGTCATTTAGATCACCCAAAGACAAAATGATAGAGACCAAACATGATGTAAATGAGGTGATATTAACCAGTGATCTATCATAAGCATGCATAAAACAGTATACAATACACAAGACCATATACAAGGAGGTAGTAGTCATAAACAAAGACCTGGGGATATGCATGGTAGGAAAGTCATAGAAAAATTTGTCTATAAATTAATGAACGAAGTCATTTCCTACAGCAGTATGTGTCGGTTTTAGAGAGAATTGCTTAGGAAGAAAGATTCTCTCTACATACTTTTAGGTCGTAAAGCTTATCAGATCTGGCTGAGGTGTCCTGGCCAGGAGATCGTTCACAGACATATAGGCACCAAGTCTGGTGTTGGGTGAGGGGTCTGTGACTGTTTGTTAATCTAATGAATAATTGATTTATTAAATCTAATGAACAAATGTGTGTCTGATTGGTCCAAATGTGGAGCAGGCCATAATGTGGGGCATTGTGGGGCAGGCCATAATGCCTATATGGTGACGTAGAATGGGGTGCAGGTTTCGGAGGAAAAGGCTCTTAAAGCTAGTGTCTTCCTCCATCCCAGGTTCACTGCGAGCTCCGAAGTAAGCTCGTCGAAGTCTGTGGTAGTAATCATGGGGAGTTTAATGACGGCCCTGTTCGATGGCTAGGGCAGCGATCAGTCCGTATTCAAACTCTGGGTCTGAGAATTCTTTTATGATGGCTTGTTTAAGCTGCTGGTAGTCCGATTGGATGTGTCCTGGCTGTCAAGCCAGGAAGCGTTGCACTTCTGGGCTAGAAGCGATCCAGAGCAGATAGAGTCTATCTTGGTGGTTCACCCTGGTCCAAGACTGCAGGTAAAAGTCAATCTCTCTTAAGTAAGCGTGAACATCATGTTCTCCTGCAAGTTCTGGTGTGAATGCAGGGATGTGTCTGGCCATTCGGTTGAGGTCTTTGAGTGTCACTCCATGTGCTGTTTCAGGGCTTGCTTGAATAATTCTCTTTCCTTCTGCAGCTGCAGAGGTTTTCAGGAAGCTGACTTGTGAAGTGTCAAACAGAAGGCTTTGGCTTCCCCCTTCGTATCTGTGTAAAGGGGTAAGGGGGCTTGCACTGCTGGCTGTCTGATGTGCAGCAGGGTGCCTTTTACTTGAGTCCATGCACAGTTTGTAAGACTGTTTCAGTTCTCTCTGAACCGTGTCAAGCTCCTCTTTAATGTTGCAGAATTGCTGAGTCAGGGTTTGGACTTCAGTTCTGGCTGCATGCAGATGGCCTTCTAAGGCCTTGCTCTGGTGTCGCTCTCATTAAGTTCCACATATGCTGTTTTTAACAGTGACTTTGTGTGAAACAGTTCTCTTTCCAAGTCCTGTCTGATGGCTTTTTCCAGCTGCGCTTGGTGTCCAGCAGCTGTTAGAGCCTCCTGAAGACTGGTGATTTCCTTCTGTTGTGCCATTCTGTAAGGTTCTTTGCATCCGTTCTGTGCCTTCTCTTGCTGAGCGGGTGTCAGTTCCCTGTAGAACTCTGTGACTTGCACGTTCAGTTCATTTACCTCCTGTCTGAGGCCCTTGAGGGTGTGGGCCAAGGAGAAGATGATGCTAGTCAGCTCCTGGTGGTTCAGGCTGGGTGTCAGGTGTCCACTTGTGTCACAGTCTCGCTGTTCCTTTCTCTGCCATTGCAGGTCGTTGGCTGCTTTGGGCTGAAGAATGTCCATCACCTCTGCCGGGTTTTCAGGTGGTCCTGGTGAGCTGGTAGGGCTGGATGTCTGTGGAATGTCTGAGACACACTGGCACACTTGGGGGAACTCCAGAGAGAGAGAGAGGCAGAAGGCAAGTGCAAGTACGTACAGAGGTGTTAGGCTATCTGTATGGGGAAAGGCTAGGCCGTGTAATGTGTGAATAGCTGGTGAGGGGCAGCTAGTGAGGTAGGGTGCTAAGAACACAAGGAGAGGGTTTGAGTAACTTTGTTGATGGGGCTGTAAGCAGGGGTCAGTTGCTGACCGGGCTATACGTGTGGTCAAACTATTACTCAAAGCACTGATGGTTCACAGGTTTGGTCACTATGAAGGTATCAAACAAACAAAACTGAAATAAAATCAAGAAGAGACAGAGGGAGAAGGAAGGGCTTTCCTTGTTTAGTTTGAGCTAGGAGATATGATTAAGCAGTTATCACTTGTTCAAAGGAATGTAGCAGGGTCATAAAACCTAGGGGACAGTTAGCTACGCTAGCAGGAACACATCAAACACCTCAAGGTAAATAAACAGAAACAATAGGAAGTGTTTCTAGTCTGCTCAGGGGCCTGGTGTAAGGAGGGTAATAGAAGAGACAGGTATTAGGCTACTAATAACCTGTACAGCTCATTAAGGGGACAGCAGTTGCTAGAACTGCTCTAATCCTATACCGAGAGGGAAGATGGTGATGGTCAAATAACTAAAATAAGATAAAGGTAAAATGAAAATGTCCTAATAGCTTTAGGAAACTAAAAGGAATAATAAAAAAAATGATTTAATTAAATCTCAGATTTATCTGAATCTGTACATTCAAGCTAAGTAAATGAATGAAATTAAATCAAAGAGAGATAACACAAATAGAACCAACGTATGTGAGGGGGACCGACCTAACTGAGTCTAAACAGAAGGTGATAGCACAAACAGGAAGTGAAACCAAGAGAGTGTGAGAGAGAGAGAGAGAGAGAGAGAGGAGTGGCTACACTTTACACTCACAAGTATCTTAAGTGTTAGTCGGATGCTAACAGTTAACAGTTGAGGTAAAGGGCTTAGCTTAAATGCCTGTGCGGCAGCTAAGAGAGTTAGCTTTGGCTAAATTCAGTTGTATGTTTACACAAGGGTCTGTGACCTGTGTGCTGTTATCAGATTGAACCAGAAGAGGCTGCTCTCAACTTCCGGGGTCAGATGTTGCTAAGAGACCGATGCGAGCTTACAACACGCGCAAGTGGAGCAGAACTTGCGCTGCTGTAAACATCCATAGGAACTCACGCGCAGTCAGTTATGATGAATCGCATATAACTTCTTTCGCAAATCAAAACAGCACATTCACTTCACAGACCATGGCAAATTGTTAGTTAGCTAGGCTAGAATTACACCATTAATTCGCTATTCAATTGCATCACTTCAATGACTACAATGATACGCTCAACTCATGCGCTGCCGTTCTGAGATTTACTAGTCAGATATGGGGCTTATGCTGTTCATAACTGAAAGTGGGGATTCTTCGCCCAAGATCAGATAACTTTAATATAAAACTATTTATACACGCTGCCGATCTGGGATTTCTTCGCCAGATATATGGGACTTATGCGGTTGTTGCAACAATTACTACTCGATCGAGATTTTAAGACTCCCAGTTATCATTAATCCGACACTGACCTGCAGTATTCTAAGATTAATTTTGCTCCATGATTAGGCGAGGGGGCACGCATTAGTTAGCTACGCTAATGGTTAAACCCACGAGAGTAATAGTCTAGTTGTATGGCATTGGAACGCAATGCATTAATCTAGCTATACATAATATAAGGCCTTAATTTTAAGATAAAAGAGGAACATCGCTCGCTATATCTTCTTCGCGCTAAAAGAGGGTTTCTTCGCTCAATTTAGGGCAGTTAAAATAGCATTAAAACACACTATAAAAGGTTTCGTCGTTTTATAGGTTCAAATTTATAAACTGCAGTTAACTTAAGTCATTAACAGTGGCTGGTTTCTCAGTGAGAAACTCGAGAACTGTTAAGGCACGGAAAGTGGGCGTGTATAGCCTACACATTCATTCACAAAAAGACGCGGTTGTATAGTAGTCTTGGTTTGAATAAACACACATAAAGACACACCATTGTTACTGAGTCTGCTCACAGAACCAGGTTTAAAACGTTGCCCTAAATCCTCCATCAATCTTGTAGCAAATTAATCAATGTGAGATGACATAATTACAGTAATCATAACGGGTTGTTATCAATTATATTCATCTTCAGGAATTAACTGTAGCATTAATAGTACAATAAAATGATTTGTTCGTCCGCAGTACGGACAGTTTTAATCGTCTATTGACTCTAAGGAAAATTATTTCTCTGGCCACGAAAAATACTTTCCTTACTGATACATTGCTCACAGAGCATGTAACAAAACCGGACGTTAAAGTGACCTCGTAAGCAGCAGACACAGACAACCAAGCGTGAATACATATGGATGTTTATTAAACTACACTACAGGGGAACATGCAACATCTAACTAGACACAAACTTACACACATTAAACATAGATGCCAACGCAAGGAAAGCATGGAGAGAGGGAGAGGAGAGAGAGAGAGAGAGAGAGAGAGAGAGAGAGAGAGAGAGAGAGAGAGAGCGCATGGGAGAGAAGAGTGTAATGGCAGTATTTACACATCAGCTAACCACAACCTGTTAAGAACCATCAGAGAATCCAATCACCTTAATTAAAAGGGGTCGAAGCCTAGAAGCGCATCTAAACAGTTAACAAGCAGTTACTTGCATTGGTTTGGAGTAAAGTGTCCTGGTGCATGTTCAATGCGTAGATTCTGATGAATTCCTTTAGGAGTGAAAGCTTCGTCATTCCAGCCATGGGTTGATGGGTCCGAAGTGAATCGAGTTGCTGAACTTAAAACTGCCAGAAGCTCGGACTCCCACCTGAAGGGGAGTCGTAAGATTTCCAAGGTGAGATGTGTGTCTCCCGTGAATCGAAAGTAAAAGAGAAAGAGGCGGACCTGTGCGTGATCCCTTTAAGGTCTGAGAAGAGTCACGCCTTTCAGGATGGGCTTGTCCAATGAGAAAGGCTGAATTCCCAAGCGGGAGTTTGGAAATACTGGGAGGTTTTATGACCCTTTGTCTGAGAGCATGGTATTTTGCCTATGTAATTCGCTTGGATGTGTTGATGCAAAACTACAAAAGATTCTTAGAACACTATTATGTTGCATAGGTATCAACATGTAATATACACTCTCGCCTAGATCATCCGAAGACAAATTCATAGATACTAAACAGGGTATAGGTAGGTTACATGAAAGAGTGGTTCTATCATAAGCATGCATAAACAATATACAATACAAAAGACAATATACAAGAACAGTAACAATATACACAATGACCTGAAGGATATGTGTGTTCATTCACAGAAAGGTTTTTCTATGAATTAATTGGAGGAGAGTCCATTTTTTATGGGCATTATGTCTCTTCTAAGGAGAAATGAGAGTTGCTCTGTCCGCATTCTTTTGAGCAATAAACTAGTGTTACCAGATTGGTTGCCATGGAACTAGAGTCATGCTCTCTTTGGAATGTGTTTGAAGTCCGACGGAGAGAACAGAGAGTTGATCTGTTCAGCATCTTTTTGACAGTGGGAAGACAACCATTGGCAATTTAGCACCCATATAAAGGTAGAATGTGGGGCCAGGTCTGTGAATTATATGCAAATGTCAAAAGGCTAAAAGGGTCTCTTAAGACATAAAGTCCCAACGACCATCAAGGATCATAAGTAGATGTTACAATATATATATTTAAAGTAGATGTACACAAGGACCAAAATTAACTTCTTGAGAAAATTTACCATCCATAAATTATCTATCTATCTATCTATCTATCTATCTATCTATCTATCTATCTATCTATCTATCTATCTATCTATCTATCTATCTATCTATCTATCTATCTATCTATCTGTCTGTCTGTCTGTCTGTCTATCTGTCTGTCTGACTGTCTGTCTGTATTATTTTAGTAGATAAGTTTACATATTTTTACACTGACATTTTATTAGTGTTTTTTTATGCCTACACTTATACAGTTTGATTGTAGTTTTAGTTATTTTAGCACATCAAGTCAAATTAAATAAAAATGAGAAATGTTACCTTTGATTGATTGATTCCCTTAATTTACATGAAAGAATTTATTATTATTATTATTATTATTATTATTATTATTATTATTATTATTAGTTTTATTTCATTTAATTATAATAACCCTGAAGTACTGTATACTGATTACTTGTTTCTGTTTGGTCAATTCTGTCAAACATTTTTTGTCAAAAAATAAATAAATAAAATGTTTTTGACACAACTCTACCTTAAATAATGTTTTTTTCCATTTATTGTATGTGGCTATTTATTTTGGCCTTGAAAACATGCAATCAGATTTTACAGGACTTTAAGTAACTTATTTTCTGATAAAAAACTACATTATTTCCTACATAATAGTAACAGCATGCCACTCACATAATCAAACACAAAATAAACTAGATGAAACTGCTCTGGTAAAAGTGACTATTTTAGATTGGGATGCATCTTACAGAACTAAACACCACAACATCTGTGTTCCACCAAATTGATGTTTGTCTGAACTATTACAATGTAAACATCTGCTAACAAGAATAGAAGTGACAGAAAGTCATAGGCGGAAATCTGAGGGTTGTCCCCCCTAAAAATATGATTAAAAACCACGCTGTGTATTGTAAATATAATGTTTTATACTTAAAATAATTGTGTAAGTACTAAAACAACACAAATGCAAACGGGGCAAAAATGCGTTTTAAGTTTAGAAACATTTTGAGTCTCCCCCTCCCTTGCCTCACAGTGCTTTGGTCCAAATGCTTTCCTTTTTTATATCACACACACAAGTCTGGTGAGAACAAAGTCTCAATAGTTGTGGAACTCCAGTAAGTAGCTAAGGCTGTCATTTGGCTATTTTATTCACTTAAACATCGGATGAAGTGATTATTTTCTCTTTGCGAGGACAGTGTGTTTCTGAGATTGCATCCGGTTTTCTGCGAGAGCAAAGAAAATCCGCGTGCGAGGGAAGAGATTCGCTCTCGCGTATTATATTAATGTGCTTTCGTGTTACAACAATGCGCTCTCAACATTTGTCATTAAAATAACGCCTTAGTCTCCCTGCTACACTAATAGCAGGGAGACCCCCTGTTTTCTGTTTTCCCTAAAAATGTTTTAGCATGGATTTCTGGATAAAATGTCTGTGAAATGTGGAGAATGTGAAGGGTTTTGTTCCTTATGACACAGAATTCAGTTCAATTATTTGGTTTGTGAATACACAGTACAAATGAATAGAGCATTGCCGTGTTCTAGAGAAATTGTTTTTGGAAAGCTTTTGTCCTCATAACTCGCTTTTACTTTTAAAGGCACAGTATTATTTCAACGCTGTTGAAATATGTTGACAATGGGAATTTTATGCATTTGGTTTCTGAAAGGCCTAATATGATTCTAAAAAGATGTTTGCATACAGCAGAACTTAAGCCAAAACAACAAATAAAAAACAACACCTGCTGTTCCAATCAAAAAAAAAAACTTCACAGATTGACAGGAGTCTGATCTTTATGCCGAATCTGACTTCAGGACAACATACACAGCCACCGTAATTCATCCAACTAAAGCCTCGTGCTGAATAATTCTACTCCACATTTCTCATCTTAGACAAGCAGCTTAATGCAAATCTCCTATATCTCTGACTGTTCCATCTGAGTCTGAACAAAGACCGACGTCAAACCTGCCCATGACATTGAGGTCATTATGTTTGGAAGCTATGCCATGCACGGAAAAGCGTTGCTCTATCCAAGAGCCCTTTTTAAGGGTGACACAATGGGTTGAAATGAATGCTCTTTCAGGAACAGGTCAAGGGTATAACTCAAATATAAATGAAAACCATTTGTAAGTCTTACCAAGGCTCTGTCATTCAGTGATCTTGGTAGTATTCTTGAATGGTTGTAGTACACTGAGTGTCTTTTTTTTTTTTTTTTCTTTTCATTTTCTTATTCTAACATCAAAGCCTGTTCAGCTCTGCATGAAGTATTGTAATTATAATGGGAAGAAGAAGAAAACAGAAAAGGACAATAACATGGAGTAAATTGGAGGACAAAAACATGCTATTAACAGAAATAAATAATTAAACATATCACACAAATACAGATGTAATGTACAAAAGGCCTCACACTGAAAAGCACGATGTGGTATAAAATGTCTGGAAAAGTCCAATCATTCATTATTTGAACATTCCAATAATGAACAATGTTAGCAATGATTTAAAATGGTATAGCCAAAATAATAAAATAAAATAAAATAAAATGTCAGTGAAAATTATGTCATTATTTACTCACTCTAACATTGTTCCAAAATGTGTTTGTCTTCCTTTGTTTGTTGGAAGACAAATTAAGATATTTTGTAGAATGTCTAGGGTGCTCTTTTTCTATAAATGTCTCTGGGGTTGTCAAAAATTACACAAAAGCACCATAAAAGTAGTCCATATGAGTCAATAATTATGAGCGAATTTAAAATTATTGGTGAGCTTAAAAAACAGGTTTGTATGGATAGAATTAATGGCAGATTTCTTAACTTATTCTAAGTCCTCTCAAAAAAAATATGTAACATTTTATTTTGTTAGTCCTCTTTAGATATTCTACTATAAGTAACTTTACAACTACATGTCAGCTACCGGTCAATAATATATTAGTAGATTCTCTGCTTAATATCTGCTGACACTTTATTTTGGTGGTCACCCAACAGACATTCCTCTGATAAATTTGTATGTACGCCAACTTATTCTACTAAACCTAACCATAACCTAACAGTCTACTAATATTCTTAATTGACAAATAGTTGCAAATGAATAAGAATTAGCTGATGTGTACAGTAGTTGCAAAGTTACTTACAGTAAGTAGAATGTCTGAAGTGGAGTATCAAAATAAGTTGTAACCAAAAGCCCTTCTTTTTGTATCTCACTGCTGTATCTTAATTAACAGAATGTGTTGAAATAAGTACTGGGTAAATATGGCAGCAGGTTAATTATGCTGTTTGCTGTTGTAAGCCGTGGATTTAAAAAAAAGAAAGAAAAGAACGCCTCTGCACAGCTATTGATAGTTTTGCTCAGCCTGAGACAGTAAAACAATCCAAAAGAGTTTACGCCAAAAGTCATTTATCTTGATCACATCTGACAGTTTTGATAAGACACATTTGTTACTCCATTACTCCAAATGTTTGGATGTGACTTTGAAGCATAATCACAGCTCTGCCAATTAACAGGAACGAGTGTGCTTTAGTGTGCTGTATATAGGAAGCTCATTAATGTCAACTGGTTGTTAGAAAGTTATGACAGAGGATCCGCCTTCTCAAATCATTGCCACAATGCTGTATCTACAACGTCCCGGATCCCAGTGGGACCAAGAGCAGTTGCAAACTGCTATGTCCAAAATAATTCATGCAGGCCAGACATGTTATAACATTTAATCCATATGATGACAACTCACCAGAATTTGCATGCATAAAAGGACGATATAAATTCATTTTTGTCATTGAGATGTACTGTATGGTTGCCTAGTAACTAGCTGTTAATTTGCAATATTTAAAACATAAGTCCTGCTACCCCATTTGAGACTAAAAAGAGTCTTTTTCCTCATGGGGAACTAATTTGCCTCATATCTCCTGCATTAAAGTTTTTCTAGTATGTGACAATCAAGTTGAGATGTTTACATGTCATCTTTGTAAAAAGCTTTTATAAGTTTGCAACATTTGAATTTTTTGGATGCAAAAACCAAAATATAAGACCAAAAATGCTTTGAAGTTACTTTAAGAAAATGACTTGCTTGTGATGAGCGATGGTTGTACTGTCATATCATGAACCAGAAAAGAATGGAAAATATGTTTGAACAAAGTGCACAACACTTTTAGAGAAAGAAATATTTGCAGTTTTTGACTCACAGATGCAATACAGATAGTATCTGTCATAGCAATGGTTTCGAGGTTTTATCTTTTGAGTTTTGTACACATACAAGCTAAATCCTGCAATTTTTTGAGGAGAAATAAAACATGCTGTATATATGAAAGCCAGCCATAAAAAAAAAAAACACTCAAGCCCTATATTGGGAATATATTGTTTTAGTGAGACATCAGAAAATAAAAAAGCAAAATCATGAACTTTGGATCGAGTTTGGTGACATACACAGTTGTTAACTGGTGCAAATTTTATTTTCATCACTTAGGAATTAATGAAGTTATGTCATGTTGTATCAAATTGAGCTAAAACCACATTGTGACATCAGTTAAAACTGTTAATAAGTAACGTGTCCCCGAAAAACTATTCAAGATCAAGAGAGAAAACTGCTGTTATCTCCTAATGAGCACCAATGGCCCAGTTCCATTCCATAGCAGGCCTCATCCAAACGAGTGGATTTGATTAATAGAGAAAGTCATTAATGAATGCGAGGATGAAACACTAATCTGCAAACAGCGTCAGTAAGGCAAACGGGCTCGCTGGAGGTACACCTGCTCGCAATTTCCAGCTCCTCGGCAGAAGCTGCAAGCGTTTCCTGTGGGACCTTTGATTTCTGGATGGAGAGACAAACTTTATTTGGTGAATTATACAGGGCTGTGGGGGGAAGGCCTGTCCCCTAAGCAGATGGCTCTGTTTGCCGTAATCGGAGCACTAAACACTGGATAATACAAACTTTAATGAGTTTAATGTCAACTTCTCCCTCCCCTTCTTCTGGCTGCTTCTCCTTGCTGCAAGGGTGTTTTGGGCAACAAATATTGTTGCGGTCAGAAGCCCTGAAGTCATTGTAATGTAATGGAGACTGAGACTGTGAAAAAATGATGAGATTAAACTAGAATATCAATATTAGGCAACTCAATTAGGCTATATGAAAAAGTATATGAAAAAGTAATTTATTCAATTGATATTTGAAAATTCTATTAAATGTGTTAAATTCACAAGCTGGTAAAATGTGCATAATCAAAGCATTTAATACTGTTAAATCATATATTTAATCATATAAAGATTCAACAGGGGTTTCGGATGGAATCATTAATGTGAAATTCTAAATTCAAAGGGTATTCAGCTATGTAATGAGTCAGATGAAGTTTTGCTAAAATAAATATTTGATCTACACATACACATACACACACACGCGCGCACATACACACACGCGCGCACACACACACACACACACACACTACCATTCAAAAGTAAGATTTTTTTATATATTTTTTTTTTATGAATGCATTTTTTTTTAATGCATTAATGCATTTTAATTTTTTTTTTTAATTTTTTTTTTTTATTTATTCAGTATGGGCACATTAATTTGATCAAATATAACAGTAAATATTTATACATTTTACAAAAAAAAATACAGTTCTTTCTAATTCAGCTTTGCCATCATAATTACTTTTAAAATATATTGAAATATAAGTGATACTTTAAATGGTAATAATATTACTGTTTTTACTGTATTTTGAGCAAAATGAATGCAGCCTTTGTGAGCATAAGAGACTTCTGTTAAGATCTTACTTAAACCCAAATTTTATGTTACATATGTACAAAAATTTAGAAGTGTTGTTTATTGTATAAAATTTAGAAGTGTTGTCAGAGCTGAAAACCTTGTGGGTAGCAACTCTGAGGATGAGTATGCAAAATTTTACTTATTTAAATCATTCATAATAGTAAATAATGATTAACTATGACACAAATAACTATAACAATGGTTTATTATTAGGCCTTAATTGTCATACATACATAAATATGGTCACTTACACTTTCACTTTTCATGTCATTAAGACACCTATTCTGACTCAAGTGTTTGATGACCAATAAGAATCAAGCTTTATTAAATGAAGTGACCTTCTACAGATATGCCGTGTTGAATATGAAGGAGCAGTGAATACTGCACTGAAACGCAGCTGAAGTGTTCTTCACTCTCTCTATGTGCTGCAGAGGGAAAGATAAGGCATTCAGTGACAGCATGTTTCAACCTTAGGAAAGAATGGTCTCAGACTGGCTAACTGAATGCGAATTTTCAACAAATGCTCATAAATCATTCGAGGTATGTTCCTAAGAGCCCACCCTTGTCTACCGTTTTGGAGATGGCAAATTTAGCTCTGTGTTTCTGTGCGGGTTCTCCAGGGCTCTGGATGGACGGATTTAAGAATAGTGGCAAAGTCTGGTGTTATTTAGGGTCTAATTTAGTTGGCTCAGAGCAAGAACAGGGACTTTGTGAACCTACAAGGTGCTATCAGTCAAAAAACTTGAGTTTCCAATGGCCTGCCTGATAGAGCAAGAGAAAACGTTTGTTCAGTCATGATGATGCATAAGAAATTGATTAAACAAAAACTAAAATGTTAAAATGTTCTCATTACTTACAGTTTTATTTTTGCATCAACTATTCCCTTGTATCCCCTACATCAACAGCGTGATATATTACAAAATGTATAAATAGATCACATGGAGGAAAAAAATGGAAGAATGAGAAGAACATGTTTTGACCTAGATTAGGCATAATGGTGACACAGTATATAAATTATACAAAACACCTTGAGACATTAATCCACACAGTGAAGCAGAGGTGTCAGCAGAAATCACAACGGTGTCTGACACCTTTGCTCATAATTTAGCAGGTGATGTTACTAAAAATAGCATTTTATAGAAGTTTTTGAAAAAATAATGTTTGCAGTCGACAAAGGAAAAGTTTCTTTTCACTCAATTATACAGCACTTACTGACTTTGTTATGATTTCAAGAAGAGTTAATTTCTCTTCTTCTGAAGTTAATGGATCTTTTTTAGTCAAGTTTTAATTTAATCAGTACTTCAAATGTGTTTTCTGGAAAAACAAGCCAAAACACCCCTAAAGAAGATATATTAATTTCAAAAGCAAAATTGCATAAGGTAGTAAGACTTGACACTCTAGAGATTTTTTTTTCTGATTCCATTGGCAAGTTTTTCTAAGGTTTTATTGTGAGGATGGATGGATGGATGGATGGATGGACGGACGGCCGGAAAGACATACAGACAGACCGACAGACCGACCGACAGACAGACAGACAGACAGACAGACAGACAGGCAGGCAGGCAGATAGCAAAAACAACAAAACTATTTGCCAGTGTGGTAATAAAATAATTGTAATATCTTAATTAAATCTCATAGGTATTTCTACTGAAAAACAAGACTAAAATACTAATTAAGATTATTTTTTCTTCCAGTGATACTTGCCATTTTGTAATTATTTTATTGCTACAAAGAAAGAGAACAGAGCTCTATTAACACAACTACAGTGGTTTCCTTCTATTAAATAAAATTCAAATAATCATTATGTATAGAGGAAATCCTGCAAAGTTTAATTTTGCCTGCTGCATTTAAGCAGCCCGATTTATTCTTCAGACAATACATAAGCAAAATGCATTCATCGCATGTCTTGCTCAGAATACCTCAATTCAACTGATTCTTAATCTGTTTGAATAGAAATTCTATCAGACGGCATTCATTTCTACGCTAACAGAAAAGACCAGGCAAACAATCCACTCCTAAGCCCTTTCTGCCCAGACTGCCGCATGACATTGTATAATTCCCAATAATTATTCAGGAACCACAGGTCCTTTTCACTTCCTAATCTGCTCAGCTTTTGATAGAGGGACCGAAATATCATCAAAACCAACATCGGAGCTCTCTGACACGTCTGTGGAACACCATCACAGCATGGTATTCGGTGTGTTCAAAGAAAGGCTTTCCATGATATATTCATCTGCACTGAATAATGTGCTCTTGGGGAGACTGATATGAATGGATTTTTGTGGACCTTTTCCATTCTGTTCAGGTTTTTAACTTAAGTTTCTCTTGAAGATTGGCACTTTTATGGTGCTGTGTTTGCCTGGGGGCTCATTTCTGACATTCGCAGATTGGCAGCGTTAAGAAAAAAAGTGGATAAACTATTGTTTGAGCCCTGCAAGTTGACACATTTTAGTTCTCGCTTTTCTGCAGTCAATGAAATGTTGAGAATTTCAGAAAGACTAATGGTGACTTTTTACTGTTGCAAAAACCTGTCATCCTGGTATGAAATGGCAATACAAAGCATATTAAAATGAAACCATTTCTTTCAAGTCTAGCAAACGCTAAAGCCATTTCAGGCACGCTTTTAAAGGATTAGTTCACCTCAAAAAAACATACTCACCCTCAAACCAGAGTGACTTTGTTTCTGTGGAACAGGAAAGGAACCATTTTAAAGAATTGTACTTGCAATGTAATGGCACTGAGGCTTCAACAAATGACCAAAAAGCATTATAAAACAACAATAAATGTTCTCCTTGCCACTCATGCACTATTTTCTAAGTCTTCTGAAACCATACAGTAGGCTTGTGTAAGAAGCTTTGTTTTTATTGAAAACCTTTATGTTGTATGACTTCAGAAGACTTGAAATATAAGTTATACAAGTTATAGGAGTTAAATAAACAACAAAATTAATAAATAAATGAAGCTAAAAGTTAGAGAAGACAAGAGGGTGAAAAGTTACATTTTTACAAAATTTACATTTTAGCCATTTATTTAGCTCGGTCTTAACCACCTAATATACTGTATCATATTTTATGACACTAATTTCTCAGGCCTCTAAATGATCTACATCATCAAAACTTTGCTGTAAAACCTATTATGCAAAATCTACTACATGCCTTCTGACATCTAATGGATAGTTGAGTAATAATTTTATAAACTCAGAAAAATGTCCATGTTCAGTTCGTGGTACATGTATCTTTTTGCTGTGAACTTTTTATTGAATTTTATAGTAGTTAGAAGAGTAAGTATATATATTGTTAGCAAAATTTCAAGATGAACACTTACTAGAGGCAACAAGGTTTACTTTTTTATCATCTCTCAATAATCATTGTATTGGATTGCAAGTATCACATGACATTTAAATATAACCATTTAAATATCAGCTTATTAGGAGATATAGAATGACAACTGATGTTTATATGCATTTTATGCAAGTAGTTTGCTATGCTGCATGTTATAAAGACCTTATTGATTTACATTTACTTTTTGGCCTTATAGATATATGCAATTGCACCAAATTGCATATTATTGCTCAATTTGGGCCAATTGTGAGCCATAAATCCTGATGTATCAAAAATGATACTCAACAAAAAATAGATTTGTTTTAGGTTTCTTTTTTTTTATTTTGTCTAAAGGTCTAATAAATTTTCCATTTCAAAATAATAATAATAATAATAATAATAATAATAATAATAATAATAATAATTTTCTAGCTATTATTTAATTCAGTATGTCAGGCTTTATAGGCTTAAAAATGACTGATGTCAGTTCCATGATACTTGTGTTATAAATTTATTTTTCTTAATAGCTGCCTAAATGGTCAAACTGAAATATACTTTATGGCACAGGAAAAAAATGAATCCATTTAAACTGCAATTTTCACATTGAAGCAGAAAACGGCTGTCTGAATTAGTTGAAATAGGCTTTCTTGCACAATTTTTGCCTCTTTAATTTAAAAAGTTGCTAATGCGCTTCTTTGAGAAAACATGTTCTCTTTTACAGCTTGTGGGCTCACTAAAGCAGTATTAAACTGGAGTCCAGCTATGAATTCAGAGAGGCGCATACAGAGACAGAGAAATGGCATGTGCTAAATATATATGCCTGCAGTTTAAACTGATGTGTCCTGCTCTCTTTCAAAAGTGAAATCTAATTACTTAGACTGAGGTCTAACACTGTCAGCTTTCTCACTTCATGGAGGAGTGAATTAAAGACTGAACTTGAGGCTTTAATCAGGTTTAAAACCAACCTATACCTCCGGACACCTCATATTCACTCTACCCCCTTGAGTCTAATATCTACATCACTGGATATTCCTCTAGGTTTGCTGCAATCGAACTGACAGAAGCCATTAATCTCGTAATTAAGTTGCTGCATTTCATATGCACATCCAAATGGATTTCTGAGATTATTGCTGTTTAATTGCATGGTAGTGATTCTGCAAAATATTGCATACTATTCTGGGATCACTTGCATTGATTAAGATATTTGCTCTGTAAATGAGCAAAGAACAGACGTGCAAAAGTGAGTTTTGTTTACTTGTACACAAAGACATGCCAAATACAGAATGACATTACAAAAAAAAAAAAAAAAAACAGTCAATAACTTTCTTTGTTTCTGTGGAACAGGAAAGGAACCATTTTGAAGGATTGTACCTGCAATTAAGTGGCTTTCAGCTTCAACAAATGACAAAAAAGCACCATAAAAGCACCATAAAAATTCTCCATAACACTCATGCACTATTTTCCAAGACTTCTGAAACCACACAAGATGTTTGAGCAAGAAGCTTTGTGCTTTCATTGAAAACTTTTATTTTGTGTGGTTTCAAGAGACTTTTTTTAAGACTTTAAAGACTTCAGAGTAAGGGTACATTTACTAAAAACTGAGAAGTTTTTCCTTTGCGTTTTTGAAAAGTCTCGCACACAGGCAACAACATTGTTAAAACAAACCTCATTCTTGTGCATCCGCAGAGCAATCAAAAAATGCAATATTATCATGCCAGGGCACTAGATGGCGATGTCACTTTGTAGAGAAACTTGCACATATCTATAGACATGTGAACACATAATACGCATGCGCATGGCCTTACTGTTTTCACAAATTTGCGTTTTTATAGTTTACATGGAGATGATAGCAGTATCGTTTTCAAAAACTTGCAGTTTGAAACCTGTTTTTAAAAGTTTGCGTTTTCAGGCCCCCAAAATGCCATTTGCAGTGTAAATAAACGGCCAATACACATAAAAAGATTTCTGTTTTTAGTTCAAAACAGTGTTTCCTAAAATTCTATACTGAAAATAACTGTGATCAGGATCTCAATTCCTACCATGATTCAATCACGATTACTGTGTTTTCATGAATAATCACTTCTTTACAACATAAAACAAACATCTGATAGCAGGTTTGTAGTGTGGAGAGAAACTCTCTCCACATCTCTTTTGAAAGGCTGATAGTGATCAGTCAGCATGCTAAAACATCACTGAAATTACAAGAGAATTACAGGTATCAATGCCAAAGAGCGGGAACATGGTCTAAGAATGTGTCAGAGTGAGACAAACACACAGAAGAAATCAAATGAAAGCACCAACGTTGATTAAGTTGCTCGCTCGTCCTCATCAGAAGAAAAACTGGCACAAAGATCTGCTTTATCTGCCAATCACAAACAGACGAAACCCACATCTAATCCAGTCCTACAATCCAATCCATACAAAGGTGTTTGTGTATACTTATATTCATTATTTATTCATGAAAAACATTTCAGTGTTATCACAGTGCTTACTCACATACAATATGCTGCTTCATACTCTAATCTCTTCAACTCTTGAAAAACATGTTACAATCGATCTTATTTGTATTCATGGGCATTTGTAAGTGAAACAAATGTTAATTTTTGGTTTATTTGGATCGACAATGTCCACTACCATTCAATATTTTGGCAAGTCTCTTATGCTCACCAAGGCTGCATTTATTTGATCAAAAATACTGTAAAAACTGCAATACTGTGAATTATTACAGTTTAAAATAACTGTTTTCTATGTTAACATATATTGTTGTTTTGATAATATGTTAAAATATTTTAAAATGTAATTTATTCCTGTGATGCAAAGCTGAATTTTTTGTGTCATTATAACAGTATTCAGTGTCACATGAAATTCAGAAATTTTCAGGATTCTTTGATGAATGTCACTTTACATCAATTTAAAGCATCCTTGATTAATAAAAGTAATGATTCCATAAAAAAATAGTGCTGTCAAATGATTAATCGTGATTAACCGCATCCAAAATAAAAGTTTTTGTTTACATAATATATGTTTGTGTACTGTGTATATTTATCAAGTATATATAAATACACACACATGCATGTATATATTTAAGAAAAATATCTTACGTTTATATATTAAATATATTTATATATTATATAATTTACATGAATATAAATATATACACGTAAATACATGTAAATATTTTCAAAACATGCTGTATGTGTGTCTTTATATATACATAATAAATATACAGAGTACACACACATATATTATATAAACAAAAACTTTTATTTTGGATGCTATTAATCGCAATTAATCGTTTGACAGCACTAAAAAAAACAGACCCCAAACATTATCAACATACTGTACAGCAAGCATCTAAAATGCAAGCCTTTTCACATATGTACAACTTCATAAACCCTCAGGAACTACAGGAACCTTTGTGAGATTCATGATTTCATCTATTGCATCTATGATCCCCAAAGCATCTGCAAACATTTATAAAGCGACAAGGCATTCAATGTAAATCGTGTGTGTCTGGTAAGGACATGGTCATGTTTGCCGGAACAAAAACATTAGTCACACATAAGCATTACTCTTAATCTCTACGGCAGGTTTTTCACAGACATGGTTATCAAAGTAATGTAAAAAACTTTTTTTTTTTTTTTTTTTTAAAGGAACATTTCCAGCCCTCATCTTCCATCTTCCACTGCCAGGTTCAAGTCTGCTGCAATATCTTAGTCTGTATGCCAGTCAGACATTGCTTGTTGCATAATGGCAGTTACTGTACAATTGCTTAGACCTCAAACCAGATGATTTATGAATGCATCAAGCTTTCTCTATATCCATATATACTGTATGAAGTAGTTGACTACAGCTCTGATGCCCGTCACTGTAATGCTGTTCTGTGTGCATCTGAAGGAGCAAAACTGCAGGCTAAAATGTAACTGCAGAGGCCCTTAATGACCCACATTGAGTGTAATTACATTAACTGTATTTGTCTTGGGCTATGTTCATTTATCTCCGTGAAGTCGAGCATTAATATTTTCTGAAACTCTGCCTTACCAAAACCATATTTTTTTTCTTTTATTGGATTCAGAAATGTTTAATAACTTTCAGCACATCGCAAAAAAATGATGTGCAGTTTTCACATCGGGCAACATTTTCAGGCTATTTTTGTGCTGAGGTGACAAACTTGGATATATAAGTGAGATTTTGGATATTAGATGCAGGCAATATGCAGCATCTATCCGAAATGTACTAGAGCCACACTTTACATATGGATATATATACCAAACTAATGAGATTGCATTGTGTTATTAAAATAGTTTTGAAATGGGTAAAATACTACTAGTTAAAAAGCTCTTTCTGGGAATTTACTTCATTTTTGACAACATGAAGCAAGCATTTTAGTGTTGCCTTAACCTCTTAAGACCCGAGAGAAAAGTTTTAGGAAAAAATAAGTTTTTTTTCATGTCTTTACATTGTTTAGTGCATTAAAAATAATGTAAAAAAAAAAATAAAAATAAAAAAAATGATATTTCATTCATAAGTTATGCTATGTCCTCAGTAGAGGACATCGGGACTCAATTTCTTTAAAAAAAAATAAAAAGACATGAATGAACATGCATTGGCAAAAACAATTGATTTTTTAAATCACAATACATTTTTAGTTTTTTTTTTTTTTTTTTTTTTTACCAAACTTTGTATAAAGATGATTCTCAACTATGTTATAACAGAATGATTCGATATACCACTTATCTTTCTGCAAAATGTGTGTAAAATGGCCATAAACGGGTTTTCTCATTATATACAATGTATCTACAAACTAAATCTAATTTGCATATTAATGTGTTTTTGGGGCAACATGTAATGAAAAAAGAAGTGTAATAATGGGAGTAATAATTGACAAGATTTTCATAATTATATATAATATTTCATAGAATATTGAAATATAATTTCTTTCCCTATTCATTTGTTATGTCTCCTAAACTGCATAATAAACATGCTTTTAGTCCCGGTGTCCTCATATGAGGACATGTATGAAATCAACGTCCTGCTTCACAACAGAAAGTCATATTTTGATTTGAAACCCCATAACAATTTCCTGAGATGTTGATTTATGACACACAATTTAAAAATTATACAGATTTAAATGATAATTACAAAATATTATCATATTTCCAAAAGAGTGTCACTAAATTAATTTCAGACATTTTTGAAGACCAAGGAGAGGGAGTGGTCATGGTGAAACATCCAATCATTTAGTATCTCTGAAAAGCCCTGAATGTGCTCTGTACAGACAGTCTGTGGCATACAGAGTCTCAGAGAAATTCACTAAAATATAATGTCCTCATATGAGGCCGCAGGGTCTTAAGAGGTTAAGTGCATGTTTTAAGTGCAAACTATACAAATAATGGTGGTTATTTAACTTTTCTTTATGAATGAGCTTTCAAATAACATTTTGAATGTTTGCCGTTTCCAGAAAGTTACTATGATAGAATTCAAACTTTGGCCCACATTAATATTTGCAACGAATTCTTCAATCCTTGATGGATTTGAGAAGACTTGCGTTTAATTCATTAGCAAACACCAGTATATGCCTTGAGTGGTCCTCCCTACAACCTCTTGTTATTGCCGATTTTCTTATTATAGCATGCTATGAATAAAGAGAATTAAAGATGAATGATAGATTTTCAGGGTTCTGCTCAAAGCCTGAACCTCATGTCGCAAAGCCCTGTATGAAAACACGTCACACTGGTGGCTCATCTCGTTAAGCATATGGTGCCGCAACTGTGATGGCTTCAGGAAGTTATGATCTTGTTCATGCAGTGAATCACAGCAAGCATCAACAAAAATGCCTGCGGAAGTAAAAAAACAGCTTGTTTCAGACTGATACATTTCAGCAGAAGTTCCTAACAAAGCTGCTGTTGATTGATAATCAACTAACAACAGCAAAAACATTTGCATTTGTAACATATGCAGAGCAGATGGAGTGTTGAAAGTACGCTGATGTATGTGAAGACTTCATATACAAATTATATACATTATGAAAAGTCAACATAATTGTAGTGTATTATATGCATAGTGTATATAGTAATATAAGAAATTAATACAATTATAATTGATCCATTATAAAAATATGAATCACCAAAACTTTGATTAATCATAAGAAATGGTTGTTGAACAGCAAATCAGCATATTAGAATGATTTCTGAAGGATCATGTGACACTGAAGATGATGATGCCGAAAATTCAGCTTTGCCATCAAAGAAATAAATTACATATTAAAATACATTCAAACAGAAAAAAGTTATTTTAAATTGCAATTCCATTTCACAATATTACTGTTTTCACTGTATTGATGTAGCATAGCATTAAAAAAATATTAATTTGAATTTAAATTTCAATATGAACTTGAATTTTAATAAAAAATTATTTTCATGTTACAGCTGCTAAATTGTTGATATTAAAATTATATATGGTCTAAATAATAAGAATAAGAATTAGAATAAGAATAAGAACAACAACAATAATAAAACCTTTAATTAAATCCCATAAATTAATTTTGGTATTGCAGCATTATACAACATAATAATAATAATAATAATAATAATAATAATAATAATAATAATAAAACCCTTTAATTAGCCATTTTTAAATCCCATAAATTAATTTTGGTATTGCAGCATTATACAACACGACGAGTGGATATTCATTTTGAGACTTAACATTTATCTGTTAAAGATTAACTTATGATGGCAAAGATAATTATAATAGTAATAGTAACTAATATCAACTGATACAAAAAAAAAAAAGAAAAGAAAAGAAACTCCAATATTCACCGATGACCAATATAGATATACAATGGATTGTGCATCCCTACTTTTAATGGATCTAAAGAAGAAAGAAAATAGTGTGATACCCAGCAGTTTGACTCTTTTTTCATCCTTTAGCCTTGTAATTTTGATTTGCTTCAGATCAATCTCAAGCACTCCGGTCTCAAGGATCAAACATGATGGGAATTGGCTGGAGGTGAGAACCTCCCGTATCCATCTCCCACTGTCTCTCTGCACCTCACCTTTTTTTCCCAAATGACTTTTTGACAGTGGAATACAGTAATAGGCCTCTCCATTTGAACTAAACAGCCTCCTCAGCAGCAGAAAGATGCCTGGGGGCAAGGGGAGAGCACGCGGAAATCTCATTAGGTACAATATCATACCTTTTTCTACAGGGCCCTGTCACGGAGCCGGTGAGCTCAGGAACTGGAAGTCTTAAAGGACAGCGGGCGGCTATAGAAGAAGAGCACCTTAAAGGAGCACGCCGCACTTGATGTGCCTCTGATGCTTTAATGCGAATGCTGCAGCGCTGCAAATTTAATACTTGTGTGGAAAGGATGGAGAAAGAGAAGTAAAAACTGCACAAACCAGCAATATTTAACCATCCCAGGTGGGAAGCCAACACTTGCATACCAGGCACATATAAACACAAGCTTCCCGACAGATAAAAATAGATAACTTCAAACAAACTTACGCTCATTGAACACTAGAGGCTTACTAGGGGAAACGATCCCGCTTTGCTCCTGAGAAAACACTCGCAGCATATTCAAACAAATCTTCATTAAACTGGAAAAGAGTTAGCAAGTCTACAGAAAGTTGCACTCGAGTATGTTCAACGCGAGGTTGAGGCGGCGAGGAACTCTGAGCCATTTGTCAAGAAGCATTTCGTTAGGCTTGTTGCACCCTGCCGTGGGCTGTCGGCGGATGGCTTTATGTTGACTAGTCAATAAACATCTTCTCTGCAAAACACCCACAGCGCCGCTTCTCACTTTTAGTGAAATTATTAGCAAAATTCAAGATTATTAGATGCTATCTAGTCTATGCCTAAACATGACTGTAGTGCATTGCAAGTCAATCATGATAATAATAGCTGCGCAAAAGCGACATGAAATAGCTTGACAATATCCAAAAAACAGTCCATGTCATTTTGGATGCTTGGTAGGAGAGGTAGGAGAGAATTAATTAATCATTTAACATACACATATACATGATTTTATGTATAAATAATTATACTGCTACTACTAGTAGTACTATTATTATTTTTATTATTATTATTAATTTATTTCCTTTCTTAGACACAAGAAAACAGCACATCAATATCTAACAAAGGAGTTGAAATTAGCTTAGTGAAAAAAGTCAGTGATCACATACTAAGTAGAGTTTTAAAACTTTGTGTAGTTATTTTTTGTACTTTTACTGGGGGAAAAAGCTAATTTGTCAGTTAACAAAAGGAAGATATTTTAGGCTCCACAAGTTTCAAGCTAATGTCTTTGGCAAAAGTAATAGATCTATTTGAAAACAGAGGGGTCTGTAAGGCTTTTTGCCCATTATCTTGACAATTTTTTTACACAAAGTGAGTTCACACATACTTCACAGGTGCTTAACAACCCATCCCCAACAATTATGCCTTAACTGAACCACTAAACCTCTACAAGGAGAGACGTGTGTGCAAGCCACCAAAACTAGACCAAGTACGGTGTCTAGTTTAATTCAAAGTTTTTTTCTTTATCTCTGCCAGCCAACTCAAATGTGAAAACTGGTGCTATTTTCTACGTAACACATTGCGACTGCCATCGAATTGAAACAAGTGACACCTTTTTTGCCACTCTTTCTGTTTCAGACCAAAGAATCTTTGTTTAAACTGAACTTGCACTGAAATTGACAATCACACAAAAGCTGGCTTCGACTCGACAATTCATCGCTTCACATAATCAACACATCTCAATGCAATCCTGAAACCATTTACACATTTTCTACTAGCAAACATCCTTGTAACACTGCAAAAATCCAACTTTGTTGTTCTCCAAGCGTTGGAATATCCAAACTAAAAGGCTGTTCTCATCCTATATATGCTGCACATTTTCTTCGCACCCTCAAATGATACTCACAAGCGTCACAACACTTGTTCAAAGCGTCTGGTTACCCACAAGCCCCCACCATCCCTTCCCACACTCCCTTCTGAGGTTATGTAAGATCTTGCTTTTTGAAACATTGTCTGAGCGTCTCGCTATGCCCATCCGACAGTTGTGTTGTCATCCACATCCACACTGCTGTTCTAACCTGATTCAGTCAAACCTTGACAGTTAAGAGAGGGGTAGACTCGACACCAAGGAGCTGACATGCTAAGCAAATATTTTTCATAGTTTCATATTCGTGCGTTTCCATGAAATAGCAAGGGGGAAATCAGCAACGCCAGGTGTGCCAGCTGATGTGAAGTGCTGTTTCCTGGCATCGCACGCATGTCTCCATGGACACCTGGGTGAGTTCATTACGCTTTAAAATACATGCACAATCCTCTGATGTTTGAAGCCCCACTGAACTTTATTAATAGAAAGCGGAGATTAAACAAACAGGGAGTAAACACCCATCAGTCCTACTAGCAGATGCAAGAAGAAAAAAATGACAGATGTTTTCACCTCTAGTATAGTGATTCCCAACCAGAAATGTATGTTATCAAATTTACATTTTGATTATAATCAGTTTTTATAGTCATAAAGCATTAGTCTATCCCTTTTAAGCTATTAAAATGGCCTATTAAAAACACTACTGAATGGTACTAAAAATCCAAAATTCTAGTAAGTTGGTTTTTGTGAATCAAAAACAAACACTGTAACCAGTGAAGTCTGATTTCTAAACAAATGATTCTTATGAGTTGATTCTTTTTTAGTGAATCAAACACATACAGTATAACCAATGTATTCTTATTTATAAATCAATGATTTGAGTGAGTCAGTTCTTTTTAGTGAATCAAACACATAGAGTATAACCAATGTATTCTTATTTGTAAATGAATGATCTGAGTGAGTCAGTTCTTTTTAGTGACTCAAACATGTGCAGCTCAAGCAGTGTAGTGTCATTCCAAAGCAAATGATTCTAATGAGTCGGTTATGCTTAGTGAATCAAAATATACAGTGCAACCACTGCAGTCTGATTCCAAAAACAAATGATTCTAACGAGTCGGCTCATTTTAATGAATCAAAAGCATACAGCATAACCAAGGTGGTCTGATTTCTAAATGAATGACTTGAGGGAGTAAGTTCTTTTTAGTGAATCAAACGCATGCAACTCAACCAGTGTAGCCCTTTTTCTAAAACAAATGAGTCTATTGAGTTGGTTATTCTTAGTAAATCAAAAATATACAGCACAACCGATGCAGTTTGATTCCAAAACAAATGATTCTAATGAATCTGTTCTTTTTAGTGAATCAAATATAAAACAACCAGTGTAGTCTGATTTCTGAACAAATCCTTCCAAACATGTCGTTTCTTTTTAGTGAATGAAATATAACCAGAGTACTACCATTTCGAAATGAATGATTCCAATGAGTCGGCTCATTTTAGTGAACCAAACACATACAGCTCAACAAATGACTCTAATGAGTTGATTCTTTTTTAGTGAGTCAAACTCATATGGCATAGACAGTGTAGTACAATTGCTAAACAAACAATTCTAATGAACTGGTTCTTTTTAGTAAATCAAACACATGCAGACTAACCAGTGTAGATCAATTCCAAAACAAATGATTCCAATGAGTCTATTCTTTTTAGTGAGGAAAAAAAAAAAGAATACATAAAACGCAAAAAGATTGAGAAGCACTGCCCTATTAGAATAATAAATGAGAAATGTTCTCTACCACAATAGGAAACAATCATATCGATCTATCAAACATTACAGAATTAGCGGATCACACTGTAAGCCTGTGTTAGCCTTTCTTTCTTTTTCTCCACTGGCTTTCTGTTCAGCAGATATCATTAAAATCTTCTTAATTTGTCAAACTTGCCCTTCATTTTTTCATATCGACAGCCGAAAGAGTGTAGAAAAGCACTCTCTCTATTGGAGCTGCAGGCATTCTAACACACACTGAGCAAAGTGAATAGATGTGCTTGCGCAGCCAGTTCTGTCCCAATGTCCTTGACCTCAGAGGCAGCCTGCAGGAATACGTATATTATGTTGAAGAGACTGGACTGGCTACCTTTGAGCCACTCTTTCAGCCCTCTTCTTCCTCCTCCTCTTTTTTTATAGTTTGATTGTTCATGTCCTGATTTATAACAATCAAGTGCAGTATCTGTGATGATGTACTTTAACACCAGCAGGGCTGGTGAGCAGAAATGGGCCCCGTTGATTGCGTCGTATGGTTCACGGACGGGTCTGATGTAACCGAAGGTGAACGCAGTATTTCACACGTGGGAAATCTCATGAGGAAAGGTCTTCAAAATGACCTGACACTCAAACACGTTTACTGCACCTATAAAACACTCTAATGGTGAGAAGATAAGACAAAGAATGACCTGAGAGGAATAGAAATAACTGATGCTGTCCAGAAACAACAACAACAAAAAAATAAAATAAATAAATAAATCACCTTAAATCACCCACACAAATGGATTTCAAAGCTTAATATTTACATTGATCTTTCCATACAACACCTCTGTCGAGCTCAAAAATAAATAAATTAATTAATTAATTAAAAATAGTGTCACTGAGATACTATTACAGTTGTTATAAATGAAAAATAAAATATTCTTTTTTAATATTTTGTTTGTTTCCTTTATGATGCTTTGCCAGGCCTTTACTACAGCTGACTTCAGTTGCTGTTTGTCTGTGGATCTTTCTGCCTTTAGTTTTGTCTACAGCAAGTAAAATGCATGCTCAGTTGGGTTGAAATCAGGAGATTGACTTGGCCATTGTAGAATATTCCACTTTTTTAACCTTCAAAAACTCCTGGGTTGATTTTGCTGTATGTTTTGGGTCATCGTCCAGGTGTATTATGAAGCACCGTCCAATCAACTTTGTGCATTTGACTGAATGTGGGCAGAGAGTATATCACTGTACACTTCAGAATTCTTCCGGCTGCTGCTGTCACGTCATCACTAAACACCAGTAACCCAGTGCCACTGGAAGCCTTGCATGCTCATGCCATCACACTGCTCTACCATGTTTCACTGATTATGTTGTATGCTTTGGATCATGAGCTGTTCCAAGCCTTCTCCATACGTTTTTCTTCCCATCATTCCGGTACAGGTTGATATTGATTTCAGACATCCAAAGAATGCTTTTCCAGAAGTGGTCTGGCTTTTTTAGATGTTTTTTGGCAAAGTCTAATCTGGCCTTGTTTGCACCTTGTGGTGAACCCTCTGTATTTGCTCTCTGAAGTCTTCTCTTGATTGTAGACTTTGACAGTGACACGCCTGCCTCCTGGAGAGTGTTCTTCACTTGACTGGATGTTGTGAAAGGGTTTTCATTATCATGGAGAGAATCCTCCAGTCATCCACCACTGTTGTCCTCCGTGGACGTCCAGGCCCTTTTATGTTGCTGAGCTCACCAGTGTGTTCTTTTTTTTTTTTCTCAGAAGGTACCAAACTGTTGATTTGACCACTCCTAATGTTCCTGCTATCTCTCTGATGGATTTATTTTGTTTTTGAAGCCAATTGTCTGTTTCACTTGTATGGAGAGCTCCTTTGACTGCTTGATATGGGTTAACAGCAATAGCTTCCAAATGCAAATGGCACACTTAGAATCAACTCCAGACCCTTTACCTGCTTAATTGATGTAGAAATATCGAAGGAATAACCCACATCTGTCGATGAAATGGCTTTTGAGTCAACTGTCCTTACTTACTTATGGGAGGCACATATTAAAGAGCTGTAATTCCTTAACCTTTCCTCCAATTGTGATGAGAATACCCATATTCATTATATAACTGTAACTTCAATATGTTTTGGTCAACAGCTAAAATAATAATAATTGTGGCTGTGTCTAAATATATATGGACCTAACTGTTTGTTTGTTTGTGATTTCAAAAGTCACAGTCACTCAAACTGCCATATGTTATTTACTTTAAAATGCTGCCAAAGTAAATAATTCATCTCAATATTCAAGAAATCACTTTTCTGTTAGATTTTTTTGTAAAATATCTGCCTTCGTCCTCCGCAGTGCTCCAGTTTTCATTCCGAGGTATCTGGCTTTCAGCACATTTTGTCATTGAAATGTTTCACTGCATATATTTCCTTATGCTCTTTGTTCATTCGTTTGCATCTGGGCTCGTATTCCTCCCTTCCGTTTGCTGCAGTACCATCTGCTCGGAGAAGAGTGGTACCTGGACTGGCACGGCTTTGCAGGATGCAGGTACCTGCCAACCCTGGCTCAGATTGCCTTTGGATGTGCCAGCCGGGGCCCAAGGAGCATGAGCCAGACTGGTGTGAAGTTAGAAGCATGGTAACCAGCGGGGGAAGAGGAAGTATTGCCCATTTGCCTCAAACCAAGGTGTAGTGGAGGGCACAGGCGGTCGTTTTCAGATGCAGGTTTGGGACACTGATGGCTGTACAGCACACGTAAGGTGATAATTAATGCATGGGTTTACATCATTAGTTAACAGCATGATCTTTTTGTTAGGTTGCTGGGTTTGTATACAGTCATACACTCATATCTGCAGGTCTGTTTTTCTGTAATTTACATTCTTGCTGAGAAAAGCCTATTTCTAGTGAGCATCCGCAACAATTTGTGCAGTGCTCACTGTATGTTCACCATTAAGGACCATTAAGACATTTTGTATTAAGAAATTATTTCTGGCAATTATGCACATCTTTTCATTCATCACTTTCATTTACAAAGTATGAACAAAAATCGCAGTATAAATACATAATATAAATAACACTATTTATAATTTAGTACTAATGAAAATTGGTTAGTAAATGTTCTTAATGCAAAATGTGTTAAATGTTAAAAATAGGCTTCACCCTATGTGTGTATGTATATATATATATATATATATATATATATATATATATATGTGTGTGTGTGTGTGTGTGTGTGTGTGTGTGTGTGTGTGCGTGTGTGTGTGTGTGTGACCCTGGACCATAAAACCAATCATAAGTCATTTGTAGCAATAGCCAACAATATATTGTATGGGTCAAAATGATCAATTTTTCTTTTATGCCAAAAATCATTAAGATATTAAGTAAAGATAATGTTCCATCAAAATATGTTGTAAAATTCCTACTGTAAATATATCAAAACGTAATTTTTGATTAGTAATATGCATTAATATTGATATAGAACTTAATTTGGACAACTTTAAAGGTGATTTTCTCAATATTTAGATTTTTTGCACCCTCAGTTTCCAGATTTTCAAATAGCTGTATCTCGGCCAAATATTGTCCAATCATAACAAACCATACATCAATAGAAAGCTGATGATATAGATGATAAAAATTGACCCTTGTGACTGGTTTTGTGGTCCAGGGTCGCATATAATAAATAAATAATTATATATAAATATATATATATATATATATATATATATATATATATATATATATATATATATATATATATATATATAAATTAGTGCTGTCAATCGATTAAAAAATTTAATCGCGTTAATCACAGTCCTGGACTGTGATTAATCATGATTAATCGCAAATTTAAAATACTAGGATTTACCTGTAAATGTGTTGAAAAGAAATGCATGACAGATTAGTTTAAGGAAACAGAACCTTTCACACCTCCGCCAGATATGAGACATAATCCTTATTATTCTTTTATCATTATTCTTCTGTTTTTATTTAGCCATTATCAGCCTTTATACTGGCAATAAAACATTTACCAAGCCACATCGCTTCAATCCCAGTATACATTTACCCAACTATTATCAAAAGTATTTCCAAATAAATATTACAACATTTTCTTGCGACCTGACGTGAAGTATTATGACAAAATGCATTATGAAGAAGAATTGGACCTGTTCTGCAGGTGCATTAGAGCTAACATTAGCATCATGCTTCATTAGACAATTTATGAGATTAATAGTACACTTTTACACAAAACTCACTTTAAACCACCATCGAGTGTTTGTAATAACTTCCTTTTGCGATCACATGTGGAATTTGGTCGTTTACTGTTGTTAAAATATGCTCTTTATAGCTTTTTATATCGCTGCACAAATTAGCATTTCAGATGTACACATTCATCTCAAGAAAATCACATACAAACCATATCCTATCGTAATCGTGTGTTTATTATCTTATATAATCTATAGTGGCTGTTGTCATGTTTATTTCTGGTGTGTAAAACCCTTAACATGCATGCTCTGGCTGAAACTCACGTTGTTTGTGATGTTACAGCCGCCTCTCCGTTCTTAAGTGGCCAAGGATACATTCCGACATTCGTAAAAGGATCTATTTTCATTTTTATTTGTCTATATACACTTTGGGCGGCCGCTGTACATTATAAAAGTAACGTTAGCCCAAAAACCCGCGGCTCTGTAATATTTCCCGCGACTGTATTTTCAAAATAGCACACGGCCAATTGTGCCGTTACCCTGGCAACACTGGTTCACTGTGACCTCATCACACACTGATAGATAACCTTCCGCGCTGCGATGACGGGAAGTTGGGGTCAAACATTATCAGATGATTAATTTGCGTTAAAAAAATATTAACGCGTTAAATTTTTTTTGATTAACCGCATGCGTTAACGCGTTAACGTTGACACCCCTAATATAAATACATATATATATATATAAATAATTATTTATTTATTATATGTGACCCTGGACCACAAAACCAGTCACAAGGGTCAATTTTTATCATCTATATCATCAGCTTTCTATTGGTGTATGGTTTTAAATGAATTTTTTTTAAATGAATTTTTTTAGATGATTTTTTTTTTTTTTTTTTTTTATGAAGGGAAAACAAATTCCAAAACCATATGGCCCTGTGTGAAAAAGTGTTAAAACTTTGTTAAAACATAACTGTGGTTTATCACACCTGAGTTCAGTTTCTCTAGCCACACCCAGGCCTGATTAGTGCCACACCTGTTCGCAATCAAGAAATCACTTAAATAGGACGTGCCTGACAAAGTGAAGTAGACCAAAAGATCCTCGAAAGCTACACATCATGTTGCGATCCAAAGAAATTCAGGAACAAATGAGAAAGAAAGTAATTGAGATCTATCAGTCTGGAAAAGGTTATAAAGCCATTTCTAAAGCTTTAGGACTCCAGCGAACCACAGTGAGAGCCATTATCCACGAATGGCGAAAAACATGGAACAGTGGTGAACCTTCCCAGGAGTGGCCAGCCGACCAAAATTACCCCAAGAGCGCAGCGACGACTCATCCAAGAGGACACAAAAGACCCCAGAACAACATCCAAAGAACTGCAGGCCTCACTTGCCTCAGTTAAGGTAAGTGTTCATGACTCCACCATAAGAAAGAGACTGGGCAAAAATGGCCTGCATGGCAGAGTTCCAAGACGAAAGCCGCTGCTGAGCAAAAAGAACATAAAGGCTCGTCTCAGTTTTGCCAGAAAACATCTTGTTGATCCCCAAGACTTTTGGGAAAATACTTTGTGGACTGACGAGACAAAAGTTGAACTTTTTGGAAGGTGTGTGTCCCATTACATCTGGCGTAAAAGTAACACAGCATTTCAGAAAAAGAACATCATACCAACAGTAAAATATGGTGGTGGTAGTGTGATGGTCTGGGGCTGTTTTGCTGCTTCAGGACCTGGAAGACTTGCTGTGATAAATGGAACCATGAATTCTGCTGTCTACCAAAAAATCCTGAAGGACAATGTCCGGCCATCTGTTCGTGACCTCAAGCTGAAGCGAACTTGTGTTCTGCAGCAGGACAATGATCCAAAACACACCAGCAAGTCCACCTCTGAATGGCTGAAGAAAAACAAAATGAAGACTTTGGAGTGGCCTAGTCAAAGTCCTGACCTGAATCCTATTGAGATGCTGTGGCATGATCTTAAAGGCGGTTCATGCTCTCAAACCCTCCAATGTGGCTGAATTACAACAATTCTGCGAAGATGAGTGGGCCAAAATTCCTCCACAGTGCTGTAACCGACTCATTGCAAATTATAGCAAACGCTTGATTGCAGTTGTTGCTGCAAAGAGTGGCCAAACCAGTTTTTAGGTTTAGGAGGCAAGCACTTTTTCACACAGGGCCATGTGAGTTTGGATTTAGTTTTCTCTTCATAATAAAAAAACTTAATTTAAAAACTGCATGTTGTGTTATATTTCATTAATATTTAAATTAGTTTGATCTGAAACATTAAAGTGTGACAAACATGCAAACAAAGAAAAAATCAGGAAGGGGGCAAACAATTTTTCACACCACTATATATATATATATATATATATATATATAATTATTTATTAATTTATTGACATATTCATAAATATTCTTGTGTATATAAAATGACCATATATTGGTAGGTTAACCTAACTTCAAACAATATTGTTTATATATAAATATCTAAAGAAAACTAATTTTTTTTTTTTTAATGTTGAGACCAGAAGAAAGTGGTGATCTTAAGAAAAGCACAGAAAAGCAATAATGCATGGCTTCTTTCAGCTTGAGAATGTTTGGAAAGTCATTATTTTTGCAATCCGGTGCTGCTCTGAACTTGAAATCGCCATACTGTTTTAAGACGTGATCCTTTTGTCACAAATTTAATCAGTGCTGCATATTTCTCTGCCCAAGTTTTTTTACAGCTTAACATCTATACCAAAAATCAATGGACATGCAGATGGAATCCAGTTGGAATGCTGCCCATTAAATTAGTTTAAGAAATCTCTTTTTTCTACTACACATTGAGTCTGAATTCTGTGTGTGGAAGAACAGTTAGAATGACACAAGAGTAACTTACAGTACATCAGTTTCATTTTTGTGGATGAACTATTCATTTAGTGAGCTAATAAGCCTCAAGTCATGGTCAAAGGAAAAAGATAAAGAAAGTTTCAGACAACTTAGTGCACCGTCAAGAACAAGACCTATTATTAAACCAAACAATATTTTTTTTCAAAACTCTATGATGCATTTAATCTAAAATGTGATGCTCCATCTATTAGCATGAACTAAGGACTTCCATTCCAACTGATCGAAGGCTTAAAGGGAAATTAAAATTTAAGGACATGCAATCAGAGTGGGAGCGTGTCCTCGAGGCGGTGAGAATTAAAGAAGGATCTGTGGGGTTGAACATAAGAGCAACACCCTGAGAAATCGACTCTCGCTCTTTCATTTCTGCATCTCTCTGTGTGAATCCTGACGGCGCTCATTTCTACAGCCTAGATGACTTTCAAGTCACCAGCCGATCTCTATAGCTTCCCCAATCTCTCCTACACCCATCAAATGAATGCTTGGTGATGCCTATTTAACTTAAAAAAAAAAGATATTGGAGTATCAGGCAGACCACCTGGTTCAATAAATGATGAATGGGATGAATCGATTAATAATGCATTGGAGCAAGTCCACTAGTCTGTTTGATTGGCAGTGCTAGGAGACTTAAAAAGGAAGGATGTGACATAGCCGGTCACAGCAGGGTAGCCACCAAAAATATATTTTATTATTCCCCCTACTTGTGTCAGGCTAACATACAATAATACAGTATGTTCTGTCACTCCACAAACGGCATGTTGTGTAAATTTGTGAATAGTATACATCTGTTTTCTTCAGCACAGATCTTCAATTTCTCCAAGGTACAAAGTTCGCAGCGCACAAAAAATATAACTCAGTGGACCGTGTCTGACGCTTGCTTTTATCTCGCCCGGCCTGACTTTCTTTCTGCTTATCTTGTTGAGAGTGCGAGTGAGTGCGATGGATACGTCCCCCCCCTCCAACCATTTAGCGTTCCAACCTCATCTTTCCCCCATAGTGAAGTGGCCCATGGGGCGTGCGGATAAATCAATTAATCCTGATCTCTTTTGCCAATCCGAATGGCCTGATCGCTAATGATCTGCGGCCTATTGCGGTTTAGCGCTTAACCAATTCATCATCTCTCCACCTGCACTTCCCACGCTGCTTTACATATAAATTACAGACCGACGGAAGGAGGAAAAAAAACAGGTCGGACAGTGCCATCTTTATTCCCCGGCCCCCTGGTTTCATTTGCGAAAACATTAAGACAGTGGAAATGAAAGCTGATGGAAAGGGAGATGACGGAGAAGAGGGATGGATACAATTATCAGATGTCTATCATCACTTACCGGCGCCTCGGAGTAATTTGAAAACATACACACCTTCACAACAACATGAAGACACTCTTCAAGGCCAGAGAAGACGTGATATGAAAAACCTTACGTTTAAATCACCTGCTAAGCTAGAGAATAAAGTGCCTAGCATATATTAAAGCAATAAGCCACGGGTGGTGCGCTAAAGTGATTTCATCACAGTTAAAGTGTGTTCTTTAGCACAAGATGAAGCGGGACTGGCAGAAAAACATTTAATAGTGGTAAAATTCGTGTAGCGCAAAGACTCAAGTGGCTTATTGGTTTTATAAGACACAGGCTGCATAAATACGATAAACGATTTTCATGTTAAAATAATATTATTAATAAAAATTAGGGCTACAGTTAATCGAAATTAAACCAAAATAGTGATATGGCCTACTACTGTAAGTCTATTGAGGTGATCAAATCTCAAAGCTGTCATGTTAAAATAATATTATTAATAAAAATTAGGGCTACAGTTAATCGAAATTAAACCAAAATAGTGATATGGCCTACTACTGTAAGTCTATTGAGGTGATCAAATCTCAAAGCTGTCATGTTAAAATAATATTATTAATAAAAAATAGGGCTACAGTTAATCGAAATTAAACCAAAATAGTGATATGGCCTACTACTGTAAGTCTATTGAGGTGATCAAATCTCAAAGCTGTCATGTTAAAATAATATTATTAATAAAAATTAGGGCTACAGTTAATCGAAATTAAACCAAAATAGTGATATGGCCTACTACTGTAAGTCTATTGAGGTGATCAAATCTCAAAGCTGTGATTTAATTAAACAGTTATATGCGCCATGTGTTTCAAAGTAACGCGCAGCACTGTGTTCATTTACACACCAGCAGTTGATGTTTTCAATGTCTCAGAGCAGCTCGGTTTACAATTGGGTCGCTCAGAACGTGCATTTGGAAATGCAACATGCATCAAGCATCTTCCCAAACCTGTAATGAGAAGTGCGTATAAACCGCCATAAACAAAAGAAGAGTTTTCCACCAAAATAACAGCTCTATGGTTTCAAGTTTGAAATTGAAGAAAGTAAGACATTTGTACATATTAGTATTGTTATTTTACAGTTGTACTGTATTGTTATTATTATTATTATTATTATTATTATTATTATTATTATTATTATTATTATTATTATTACTACTAATATTACTATTATTTTTAATACTAATACTACTAGTAAATAAAAATATGAAACAAAATATTAAATGCTTTGTAATATTTCTTGTAATATTTTTAATATTATTATTATTATTATTATTATTATTATTATTGAACGCTTGATTTTTACAGTGAAATATTACAAAGCATTTTGTATTTTGTTTAATATTTAATACTTTTATTCTTATTCTTATTATTATTAAGAATAAGAATAATTGTTGTTTTTGTTGTTGTGAAAACAGTTTTGTTGTTGTATAGTCTGGTTAATATATATAATCAGTTTTTGGCCAAATTTTGCAGCAGAAGAACAGAAATCTAGGTGGTAATTGCAATTTTTATTATAAAAACTTTGACTAAAGTTTTTCCTCAAAATTGTGCAGCTCTGATCAAAATAATCAAATTTCATAAACACAGTTTTTGGCCAAATATTGCAGCCTAAAGTAGAGAAACAAGGTAGTAACTAGGGCTGGGTAAAAAATATTGATATCTCGATTTTAATCGATTCTCATTTTTATGAAACGATATTGATTCTTAAATCCCAAGAATCGATTAGTCTAGCCTGTCTTCAGTTAATGGACGGAACATTGAAGGGCACCTCCCATCCAATATATTGCAATAAGCATTGTGCTTTGATACTTTTAATATTATTTTTTTCCCTTGAGAAAATTTGGCTGTCACGTGTGTTCCTGTTGTGTTCCTGTTTGCCCTTATTTGGTTTTTCCTGTTTCCTGTCTTCGTTTAGTTTGATTTGATTTCAGGTGTGTCTTGTTTTCCCCTCCTTAGTTCTGTCTATTTATAGTGTGTTCTGCCCCTTGTTTCCTGTCTGCTGTTAATCGTCTATTTCCCTGCTACGAGTTTGTTCCTGTCTGTTTCCTGGAAGTATTTGGATTAATAAAGACTGTAATTATTGCACTTCTCCTTTGTGTCTGTGCTCCTTCGCTCCCGAACTGTAGCAGATTGTGACATTGGCATGTGTGCCTAGTATATATCCAAAATAATCGATACTGAATCGAGTTGAATCACAAGCTTGTGAATGAGAATTGAATCATGAAATTTGTGTCAAAACCCAGCCCTAGTGGTAACTACTAATTTTAGACAAAAAATAAAATTCAAGTTTTTCCTCAAAATTGTGCAGCTCTGATCAAAATAATCAAGTTCCATCCGATCAGAATAGAATTTTATATTAAGAGAATGAGTACTTACTAACATTACTAACAAAATTATGAAGTGCATTTTGAGTATAACTGCTTTTAGTCAAAACTGGATGTGTAATGTATTTGTTAAACCGTTTATAAGAGGCTGTTTATGAGTGCTTAAGCCGTGTGGAATCATTTAAATTGGTAATGTGTTTGTTTTGAATATAAATGACCAGTGGAGGAGCTAATGTCTCCTAACGGCCATGAGAACGGTGACACGTGGAAACACTTGATCAAAGCTAAGGCTATGAGGAGCGCAATCTTTTAGCGCTCTTGAGGAAAGTGAGGTAAACGTGTTTGGACATAAGCAGATGCGGCAGGTGCCTCCAGATGTCTTCATCCATCTCCGAAGTGTCTTTTCAAAGATGTCTCACACAGATGGGCCTAGCCTAATACTGGCACACACCATACCTCAATCTTTTTTTTTTTTTTTATTTTATCAGAGCTCGCATGAGGTGGTGCACTACGCCGCTTCTGAACCAAATCACATTTAACATCAAAGAAAAAAGGAAAAAATGAGTTATGTTGGAGAAAGTATCAAATCAACTACTCAGTAAATCAATTTGCACATTGCTTTTTTTAAAATGTTTTGTTTTGCTGGCCTCTTCAAAGGAGTCACAGGAGGGGTTTTTTTTTAACATTACTTATTTAATGCATTAATTTACACCGGCCTTTGATATGCCATACCTTCACAGAGAGGTTGTTGCATTCTTCCACGACAGCTGTTTGATGTTGCTTTCCATGGAATATTAATTTAGCTTTTTTTAAGTGCTGTTGTGTTGACATGAATGCTTTATTCTGAATACAGCATGGCTGCGCATTGTGCCTAACAATGGCCTTTATCTGTGACTTTATTCACAATATTGCTCAACCACTACTTGAAGGTAAAGTTCACTCCTTACACATATATATATATACATATATTAGTGCTGTCAAACAATTAATCGCGATTAATCGCATCCAAAACAAAAGTTTTTGTTTACATAATATATGTATGTGTACTGTGTATATTTATTATGTATATATAAATACACACACATACAGTATATATTTTGAAAGTATTTACATGTATATATTTATATTCTTATATTTTATATTATATATAAATATATTTAATATATAAACATGACATATTTGTTCTTAAATATATACATGCATGCATACACATTATACACACATATATTATGTAAACAAAAACTTTTATTTTGGATGCGATTAATCGCAATTAATCATTTGACAGCACTAATATATATATATATATATATATATATATATATATATATGCTTTGCACATGCTTTGGTAAGTAATAATGACAAAACTTTTGGCAGTCCAGAAACAGTTTATGCAAAAAATTCTAAATTATGAGATAAAAAGTAAATTAAGACATTGATCAACATCAACACATCTTTATGTCAGGCTTTTTTTCTTTCTTCTATCTCATAATTATGAATTATCTCATAATTGTATTTTTTATGTCATAATTATGATTTACCAAAGGATAGATTTTTTTTCTTCATCTTATGTAACAGAAATGAGCTTCCATACATTTAAAAAGTGGAATAAAACAACACTTTTGTCTTTTTATTTGAGACTATGGGGAATATGTTTAAGTTTACTTTCGGATGCTGTTCAAGGCACCACTGTCTCTTTGAAATTGGACAGCAGTTTGTTCATTTTACCACTTACATCAGCTCTCTGAAACAAATGTCCTTTTCTGAATGCAGTGGGATTCTCCTTCCCTACATCTGGCCGATTAAAAACGTCCACTAAGCCAAATCTACTTCAAAAATAGGGCCTGGCTGCTGCATTTTCAATCCATTTGGGCCTCTGCATCAATGTCTCAAAGCATTTCCCAGTTGTTTTTGGTTGTCAGCTAGTTTGGAGGGTGTGAGCAGGTTTGGGTTGTAGTGTGGCAGCAGCCGGTATTGAGGGTGCTGCATGTTTAATAGCATCTAGTGGGAATGTCAATTACACGTGTAAGATTGATTTGGTTTTTCTGTGCTCTCCACAGAGATCCTTGTTGATTCCCTCAGACTGTATCTCACACCCCATCCCACCATAATACCTACACACACCCAAATGTATATCAGTATATTTTTCCACTCTTTCTCTTTCAAATATATCATTTTCTTTTAGAACCCACATTGCTTTATTCTAGTAAACAATCAATAACAAATAATAAAATGTAAAATATATTTTAACCTGTTAACTGTCATGGCACTATATATAATTGACTTTTTCCCCATCACATATTTTTGTAATGATTGTAAATTATACATCATTCAAAAGCACTCATCCTGTTTTGAAATCGGAGATTGTTTGACCATGTAGATGGTACTTTAAATCCTCTTAGCAGGCTCCTCCCCCTTGTGGGTGGTGCCAAGTCTAATATTACAAAATTTATTTTATAATCAAAACATTTTATGATCTTGACAAAATACATATTGTTGAAAAGGTTAGAAAGTTTCAAGCTTCTATATTTGGTGATTATTTTGTGATATAAGTAATATTGTGCCTGAAATGTACAGATCTGTGACAGGAAAATGTATTTTAAAAAATTCCATGGAGATTGTGTATCACCTGGTGATTATTTTTGGTATATCGCCTAAACAAAATCTTTCAGTTTTTGCAATGTCAACTTCAAATTTGGAGCATAACATATTTAGACACATGGCTTTGATTTTATAGGAATTTTAGATTACAAAATATTTTTTTTTTACATAAAATTAAATAGCACATTACATTTAAATTGTTTTCATTTTTTGAAATGCTTAATTAATGATTGATGGATAAATGATTGTCTTCTTTAAAAAGAGGTCAAACTTATTAGTTCATACCATTTAACCATTTAAGTTCATAGTGCATAGTACTTTTTCATGTGTATGTTCAAAAAGGGGGGTTGACAGTTAAGATGTTAAAGTTTGTTCACAACCACCCAAGCAACCACCTATAGAACACCCTGAAACTTCATGAAAACCCAAAACCATGCAGAACTCGTTAATAACTACTGTACATAACCACCCAAAACACCCCAACAACATCTTAAAACCGCATTATGACAATAATAACCACTCCAAATGCCTTGCAACAACCTGGCAACCCAACAGAACACCCAAGCATTGTGATGCCAAGTTTTCTACCACTCACATTTTCTTCTGAAAATGTTCTGCTGTTCAATTTCAAATAAAGAAAGCATTAACTATATATTTTAAGGACGTTAATTGCCCAGTGTCACTTTTTGGAGCATTCGATCGAAGCTTTCTACTCAAGAATTATTCTGTATAACATTCTTCATACTAGCTTGTTTATTACCAGACATTTACGTGGATTAATCCCTTAACTGCCATTTAGTCTGAAGTAAATCACAACACAGATGTCAATATCACCAAATTACTTTTCTCTCGAGAGGAGAAGAGAGGTAATAATCGCTGGCAGTGTGTGAGGCAAGAGCAATAATGGCTTTATTCAGATGTTGTAATCTCAGTAGATTTGTGAAGTTTAGCCACGCCATTTTCCAGCATGCAACGGCTAACTCGCACAAGTAACAAGTATCGCAATCCGTCATCTCATCTTTCAGCATGATACGCGTCTACTGAAAAAAAAATTGTTTTCTTTGGCTTTTTCACTTCTGTTCCTGTGGGCTACAGAGGAATTCAATTTGTGCCACAGAGCAGGCCGCCTATGGCCGAGATTGGTGTTTCCCACTGCATTCTGGGATGTAGAAACCCCTGACTAGCTTTAAGTACTGCTCACCCCCTGTCAAAAAGAATGAAATGCATGCTGGGAGAAAAAGACTTCTGTGTGTTCTCTCCACACAGTGATATGTCACTCCTGTTTATCTCTCATTCTGTTGGATGTGTTTCTCTCGCTGTCATTCTCTCCCCACTCAGAGCGAAGTCAACACTCATTCTGTTAATTAACATTTTGAGATGATCACTCTTTAACACCTACATTTGGCTTGCTGTCTTATAACCATGAAATACAGCAATATTGGTTACATTTCCCTTAATTACTGATCCTTATTAGAAGATCCAAATTATCTCACTCCCAGAGATTTCCTGACATGTGTCAGAGTTTTTCTGACATACACATATACACCAACAATACACATTTTTTTTTCTCACATATGGGTCATATTTCAGCATGTTTCACATTCAAGACTGTGGAAGAATAGTGTGTGTGTGTGTGTGTGTGTGTGTGTGTGTGTGTGTGTGTGTGTGTGTGTGTGTCCTGGGCTTTATGAGTCATGGAGCAAAATATGATCGTGACTACAGAACAGGTTATGTTACCTTGAGTCTGACATTCACTTGTGTTGAACTGAAATTGAAGTTATACATCAAAAATATATTGCAGCTTAACTATATGTGAAACATGGGGCTGGACAAGAAATTAAGTCTGAGATCTCATAACTTGTTTTTCAGCCTGCAATCATTTACAACGGAAAGCAAAGGCTCTTGCCAAAATGTCAATCAGAACTAAACATGGGACGAAGTCTCACAAAATCTGTCAAGAACATATTTTACCAAAAATAAAAATAATTAAAAAAAAAAAAAAAAACATTAAAGTAATAAAAAGAGGAAAAGAAGGAAGGAAGGAAGGAAGGAAGGAAGGAAGGAAGGGAGAAAAGAAGGAATGAGGGGGGGAAGGAAGAACATGAACATTACTCTCATTACTACTAACTTTAACTGTAAATTAAAAATGTAATATATTATTAAAATTGTATTTATTCGTCATGGAAATATTTGTTGTACTGCATTTAATTTGCATTAAAAAAAAAACAATAATACTACATTACAGAATCTAATGAGAATAATAAGAATGAGGGCGGAAACTGTCTTAAAAATTGTCTTAAAATTGTTTCTTTCTGTCTTTTCTTTGATTTATTTATTTATTTTTTTATTTATTTTTTTTTTTTTATTAGTCTGAAATGTGACCTGGAGATTGATTATTCATTCATTCATTTATTGATTCATTCATTCCACTCTGTTAGAATAAAAAGTGTATATATATATATATATATATATATATATATATATATATATATATATATATACCTTTTATGGAATGAATAAATCAATAAATGAATGAATGATTAATCAATATATACATTATTATACTTATTATTATTATAATATTTTTATTTATTTTTTTTAATTGAACAAATGTGTCTAGTGAACCAGATAACATCCCGAGGCGTTCTTCTTTCTGAGCCACAGTAAGCGCCCCCTGTAGGAAATCACATTTCTGCCTATAAAAATCTGCTACATCAGTCCTTCAATTGGTTTCCAGTTCACTGAATACTTCCTATCATTTCTTAAAGTGCATTCTTGGATACATGGCAAGCAACAAGCTAATGCTCTGATATTCAACATTAAAAGCAGATCACCATTAAGCACTGTCCAGCTAACAGAGCAGTCAAAATGAATATTGTACTCGTTATAGCACAGAATCTTGGGAAAGAAATGTACTTTTGACCTTTGTCAGACTGTGCTTTGTTCTGTTATTAATACATTCATATTCACATCACACTTTAAGTTAAAATGCCACCAGCAAATCCTTGAACAATATGAACTTATAAAGGGCTATCCGCTATAGAGAAACAGCTAAAAAGATCTGATCCTTTTAATTGCATTAATCAAAGTAGTGAAGAAAAATTACAGTCTAAATTCAAACACTTACTCTATAATCACAGTCTAACCACTAAAAGGAATTAACCTTTTATTATATCATACTAAGCAAACAATTTTATTTATTTATTTATTTATTTATTTTTTGAAATGCTGACTTCAATTAATAAATCTAAAAAAAAAAAAAAAATCACAGATTCTTGTAAGTCATAATGCAAAAGTTTTCACAGACATAATATTAAGCACTTGTGGCCAGATATTTTGAACAAAAACATGTTGAAATCACCTTCAGTGCAAAGCACAATGTTTACAGGTAGTTTAAATAGTTCAATACTGAAGAAAAAACATTTTCATTTAAAGTTTCTATCTTTGATGTTTACCTTAGAGCAACAAAGATGAATTTGGCAATCAATGTAAACATGAGAAGCAGCGCTCTGAATTGGAGCTTAATGTCAAACATGAATCCTACAAGAGGGGTATATATGCCACCAGTGATTTTGTCTTTCTTTTATGACATTTTTGAGAACAATAAACATCACTGTGACATTTGAGAGAAAATACAAATGCAGGGTTGCTGGATCGGGACCTAAATTGAGGGAATAATCAGTAAGAAAATTCTGCATCTTAAAAGAAGTAAACAATAACACCTGCATCTAATTTTATCTCATTATCTTCAGATTACTCTTGCTTTATGAAATTTCGCACTCTAAGGGCCATGCTTGTTACCTACAGAAACCCCCGCTGAAGCTGCCATTGTTCACAGATTAATTAGTGGATTTGAGAGTGCGAGAGAAAGACAGAGCTCAAATAGGACCGAAGGAATGGACTAAGAAATAATCTGCCAGATATTGTCATACAACAGGTAGATATGAATGTTTGGCGCACCAAAGAGTGTCTGAATCATTTTTGGTGAACGATCCCTTTAGGTGGGAGTATTTCTGTGAGCTTTACTAAAATCATCATTTGACTGTTTATAATCTCTTTAAAAAAAAAAAAATGATTGTGTGTTTATGATATTGTAAAGTTTAAAGGGGTCTTATTATGCTCTTTTACAAAGTCTTGATTTCGTTTCAGGGGTGTACTAGAACATGCTCTCATGCTTGGCGTTTCGAAAAACGCATTATTTTTCACATAATTTACATTATTACAATACCATTCTCCCCAGCCTGGCACAAACGGCTCGATTAGTTCCGGGTTTGATGAAGGCCCGCCTTCCGAAAAACTAAATGTGTTGTGATTGGTTAGCTGTCCCAGTGCGTTGTGATTGGCGAACAGCTAGGCAGAATGACTAAAAGCAGATTCATTCTCTTCCAGCAGGAGGCGCTGTTGTAGTGGTAGAGAGCGAGGTTTCCCCGGTAACGCTGAACACAAAGCAGAGCTCCACTCACAAACCCTGCTTTATCAGACATTACATGCAAGATGAAATGAAAATGACATCCAAAATTTTCTGAAGACAGTCGGTTTCCATCAGAAATACAGTGATATAAAAACACCCGCACCGGGTTTTGATTTTTAAACGTGCATTCGAATTTCAGGAGGCGGGATTTATTTTAATGATATTCTAATGGGCCAATTTGTGATGTCACAAATTGAGGAAATCAACTTTGTAGTCCAAACGAGCCGTTCGTTGTAGTTCTTGAAAAGGGATTTTTTTTTAAAACAAAATATCTCTCTTTGGAGTGGACTTTGAGATTTGTAACTTTGTAGATCTTTTATGCCAAAACATACACACTACACACTGACTAAAATTCAAAAAGTGAAAAAGCATAATAGGACCCCTTTAAGTCAACACAAAAAAACGACATTCGTAATTTATTTTATGTTGACAATGAGATGTTTTCTTTGGAATTGCATTTATCGATAAATCATTCACTTTATGATCAGCAAAACATATAAAGAAAGTAAATATGGGCAGTTCTGTTTTCATGTTGACTTTAACTGAATTATTAGCTTGAACTGCAACCGGTTTGTAACGCTAGCAATAAGTCATTGTGCCATACTGCTATGAGTTTGCCATTTCCAGTAGGGCGCTATTCATTTTTCAAGTTAAAAAAAATGACCTGGTATTGAATGTTTGGAATGTGGTTACACTGGAGAGTTATTTGTTTCAACAGGCGAAATTATCTTGAAGGGTAAAATGTTTGTGGTGGCTGTTCATTTTTGTCTAGCAAAGGCATTTTCAGTGTTATTTGTCTTCATTTACATTGCTTGCCAAATACTTCATGGCAGAGCTACCGTTCATATCAGAAAAAATAAAAATGCTTGCCCTTCAGCTGTCCACCCACAAACTCATGCACAGGAGACTTTTTGTTTTTATTGTTTTTGCTATTTCTCTCTTTCTCACTCTGTCTTTGAAATATAAAATAGCTATTTCAGTCTAATGTTTCCAAAATCCAAATATGTTTTAACAAGTTTGTGCATTATTTGTGTTAGGGGTCAAGAAAGGACATTGAATAGCAAGATGGTTTGGTGGGGGAATACATTAGTCTTGGCTTTACTGTTGATGTGAGTTTATGTGCCTTTCAAAGAATCAAACTTATAGGGTTTATTACTCAATAAAAAGAAATACGACCTCAATATCACTCAGTTTGGAAATAAAGCATTAATCAAACAGGTTTGCAAGGCACTATTCATTGTAAAGCTGTACTAGAACAATATGTATTGTGAAAAGCGCTGTGCGAATAAAAAGAATTGCAAATAGTTATCCAATACAACACGAGGGAAGATAAATGTTTAATATACCAAATAAGCAGTTAGAGAAGTAAACCACAGGAAGTTGAAACAACTCAGAATGTTTTTTTTTATATTTTTTTTTTCCACATCTAGAAAACCATCATGCTGTTCAGGCTTGAATCAAAGACATAGTGTTGACTGCACAATATGTTTTTACCGTCCAATTAATTGCATTTTAGGAGTCAGTTGGAAACAGTGTTATAAGATCAGACATATTGCTCCTTCCCTTACATGTGTTGCACTAAAGAAGCCAGAAATAGATTTGAGCGAGTTAACAGCATTAGCGTGAGACTGTGTCATGTATGACAACTGGGGCTGGTTGCATATTTTACAGGGTTCTCGGGAACTTTTGGTGACTAACTTTTTATTAACTGGCAAGAAAAAAGTTTGATTCTCTCCTTCTGCTGGCTGACAGGAACTTCTTCAGGCAAAGTCACTCGAGTGAATAATCAGATGGCTTTAACCTAACAATATTATTTGTTTCTCTGTTTTTCAAAAACATGTTCAAATACGTTAAATATATGATGAAAGACGCTGTTGTTATAAGCTGAAAACCTGTAATATAGAGTCTTATAAGCAATCACCACTACACATTAATATGCATAAACACATTTACATGCTCATAGATCAACAATACAATAACAAATGCTACCGCTCACCAACTTACAAACATGCACAAGCCAAAACCCATAGCATTATCAACTCTGGGCTCTGTGATATACAGACAGCCAACATTAATCCTCATTTCCATTTGCATAATAAAAAATCATTATAAACTACAGCTGTTTCTTTATTCATAAAGTACCTAAGGAAAGAAACTTCTGGCCTACTCAATTATTCCTTATAATGCAATGACACTGAATACTTAATGAAAGTCGTCTTTTTACTTTGCCCATTGTTAAGTTTCCCTGTATACCTACTGAGAATGAAAAAGACCATATATATTGAAGCTACTGAATATGCTATTCATACAGCACAACTCCAGGAAAATTCAATTAACGGATATGATAATGGCAGCAGCTCTGAGCCGAAATGATTGAGTTCTGCTGGTGGGACATACTGAAGTTCATTCCCCTGAGGTTATCGTCTCCCTGTATCCATCCTGAAAGTTTTCACTGGTTGACTGTCATCTCACTAATAAATGTGCTGTGTTAGTGAGTACAGTGTTTAAATTAGAAAATGCCCTCACATTTTACCTGAAGGCAAGAAAACATCTGCTCTGACAAGCGAGGGAGAGAGAATATAATGGGGATGAGAAATTACATCTGAAATGTAGTTGCTCTGATGTGATATGTTGCACAGGAGAATTGTGGGAAATGCTCATTATAGCTCATTGCAAAGTAGTCATTAGTAAATGATCACAATACACAAAGAAAGAAAGAAAGAAAGAAAGAAAGAAAGAAAGAAGTTCACTTAATATTATAATGGATTAGTAAGTTAAATGTATTGTAGAACAATTAAACCATTTTATTTGAGACAGATAAATTAAGTGAAGTGAAGTACTGACTGTACTTCACTTCACTTCACTTAAATTTGTTATTAAAATTTAGTACTAAAGGGTCTAAAAGAGTTATCAGTATATTATTAATAATAATTAATAACATACCCTTTACATACTTTACATATAACTGTGCCTCATGCTCAAACGACATGTAAACATGCAATCAGTCTGATGGAAAACAAAAAGCCTCATGTGTGAATAAGTAAGTGCCTCATAAAATTGCTGATTTAAAATAATAATAAAAAATTATGAATACAATTTTAAAATGCATTATTTCCTTGTTCTACAGAATTGACTAAAAATGGTGTTAAATTATGTTTGCAAATTTCTATTGGGCCTTATTAATAACATCTCATGGGACCATACAAAGTGTAAAATGCATGGGTTTACAAATCTGATAATAATTTGAGATTAAATGGGTTAAATAACCACCAGAGATCAGAGTGCAATATGTATAAAATGTGATTACAACTCATTGTGTCTCTGTATGAAATGGTTTTCATTTAGTTATTCTCACAAAATCTCTGCTAACGTGTTTCAGGTAACAAACAAGACCCATGCATCACCTAAAAAATATCCCTGCTGGAGAAAAAACAAAACAAAACAAAAACTCATCCAGCCAGCCTATGCTGATGTGCTGTCTTAGCTGGTTTGAGATGGTCTTATAGCCTGGCCAAGCAGGTGTTTAGCTGATTTTGGCAGTCGGCAAGCTGGTCCCCCAGCCTGACCAGCTTAAATACTACCAAAATTCCTCTAAAACCAGCAGGCACACCATTCTGGCCAAGTGTAAAGGGCATTTTTTTTAACCTGTTTATGTTTTGTTTCTGACGGTTAACATTCAAAGCTTGAGTAGCAGCTGGTGAGCCAACATCACAAACAATCATAAGTAGGAAACGTGTTGCACAGGAAAGTGCACTTCATTTTGCCAGGGTTAATGAAAGCCAGTGAAACAAATAAAAAACTGGCGTGAAACGCATATGAAGCAATCACTTGGACATCAACAATGGGCATCTGTTCGTCTCTGCGCACCAAATCTCTCTCACACACAGCCTTTACACACACACGCACGCACCTTCGGACACTCATTTAGATCAGAATGTGGGATAATGCGTGGAAAATTCTCAACAGGGGTTTACAGCTTTAGCAAATTCACTGCGTGTTTTATTTATTTTTTTTTTTTTGTATTTATTTATTTAGTTATTTATTTTTTCCACTTACGCTGCTGTTTTGGCCGGACCAGTGCACCATGGCTTGGTTGTGAGCGGAATCCCCTGTCAGCGCAAAGGTAGAGCTGGTAAGTTTCAGCTCCTCCTGTCGCGATGTGGCCGTTCTCCGCTCTTCCCTGTTCCATCTCAGATCAGAGCGGGGGACTCTGCGCGCAGCCCGCGCGGTGCTGTTTCCAAATGCCGGCGGCGAGCGCGCACCTGGGGGCGAGCCTGGTCCTTGGGTGCTTCTACGCACTTGGTGATGGGGCTCTCCAGGGGCTGCACCTTGTAAACCTGGACGTTTGAGGTTATAAACTTTGCCATTACTGCGCATCGACTTCCATTTATCATCGGGTGGCATTTTCTCCGAGCGGAGCCGGTCCGTATTCCTTTTACGCACAGAGTGAGCGTGTTCGCAGTTGTCGGTTGCGCCGCAGTCGGGCTGAATAGTTTCAGCACCAGCCGAATTAAACAGCTCCGTTGACCCGTCTCCATTTTTATCACCAACTTTACCAAAATCGATACCACTGTCCATCCTCACCAATAATTCCCGACCACTCCACTTATCCAGCAGGTGACATGACCTGCAAGTTATTACTGTTTTGGTCACCGGAACCCAAGCGAACAAGACCAAAAGCAGGGTGCAGAAAGCATTTACCCGGCAACATATGATTCCTCTCTCCATCGCGGATAACAACACGGTACACCGTCCTTTTCCTCTCTTTTAGCGTCAGTTATTAATGGAAAGAAGTCCTCATACAAGTTGCAGCGCGGTGAAGCAGCCACAGTTGAGATGTTGTGGAAAAGTGCGATTTAGCGAAGCGCTCCAACTTGAAGGATTTGATCAAATGAAGCTCTCCACGCACTGAGGGGAGGAGCTCGGGGGATTACAGAGGAGAGCAAGACCATAAAGACACGATTCTTTCCAGTGCTACAACATTCATATTCACCCAGACATTTTCCAATAATGCTTTCTGCAATAAAACATAATACGGACGCAATCTGAGCGCTTTTGTTCGTCGCGTTGCCTCTCAGTGACGGAACTTTCAGACGAAGAGAAAATGAATTTTACTCAGAGCTTATGCACATTGTCACTATAGTAATTCGCATATTAATAGCCCGTGAGACAATTATGACGTTTGCCTGGATGTGGGAATGATTAAATTCTAATAGCAGTGTGCGAATTGAGTGACTTGCTCAATTAATTTCTTTCAGCAATTTTCTAGACGCATAGCAACCAACTACACGTTTTCACTGGAAGTCGATATTTTTTAGTAAAAATTTTTAGTTGTGTACTTAACGTCGTGAATAATAGGCTACTTATTATATTATCTATGTAGGCTACTACTGGCTGTCACAGATGTTAAATTAAAGCGCCAGTGCAAGTTTTGCTATGGTTATCTTCCCTAGCGAACTATGCTTTTGCTCTTGAGCGTCTATTTAGTGTTCTGATGAACTGTTGTGGTTATATGAAACGTTGTTGAAAAATAATAAAGATATTTATCTGATTCCATAAACGCACAATAATTAGAAACGGATATAAAGATTTACCTAAGAATTTCAATTCAACATTAATTTGATGTTCACGCACGTCCCGGGACAATTCACATTCTCCACAGCATCGTTTGGATCGATGAGAGAATTGCAAATGCATCTGATGCGCATCAATCAGGTTTTTGTGTCTAGAATTGTGCTCCAATTCCAAGACAGCAAACCTGAACTAACCAACTCCAAAGCAGACCTCAGTACTTAGAAATAGTACTCAAAGACAACTAAATATTTTGTCGTAAAATTCTGATTATGAGCTAGTTATGCTGAAAGCAATCCATACCTGATCTACCATACAGCAGTAGATGCCTACTTTCATGCCTTCGGGCTCAGAATCTCAGTATCCCTCTTGATCCCTCTTTTCTTCTGCTTGAGGAGAGCTATAGATCTATAGATACCCTGCCACATCAAACCAGTATTAGTATGGCTAAAAACGTCTTTTAAAAAAAGGGCAAAGTTACTAGCCCATATACAGATTAATTCACCAGCTCATATTTCCCTTTGAACTAATTAGAATGTTCGAAAGAATGTGCAAAGTTTATGGTACACACACTATACTTAATACAGCTCATTAAAACATTTTCTCACACCTTATTTTGATTTAGAAATGGACTGCATACTCACATTAAAGGAATTCTTTGGATTTATGTAGCAAATATCAATACCAAGAAAAGCAGTAATATATATCTCTCTCACATGCTCATCTATTCTTACTTTTTTTTTTCTAAAACAGTGGTTCTTAGCAACGTTCCTGGAGCCAACACTGCATTTTTTGCATGTCTTCTTGTATGACACACTTATTTCAGGTCTTGGAGTCTCTACTAATGAGCTGATGAGTTGAATGGTGTGTTTGATTAATGATACAGTACATGCAAAATATGCAGTGTCCAGAAAAGTGGTAAAATGTTGGGTCTAAAAATATATGACAATTAAAAATATATTGATTTTTATTTGTAAATGATTGAATGCTAAAACAAGTTTGTTTTTGATATACAATGACAGTGCAGGTCCTCTTTATAACCCAGAGGTGTTCAGCCCTGTCCTGCAGAGTTTAACTCCAACCCTAATCAAACGCATCCGAACAAGCTAATGAAGCTGTTCAGGATCTTGAAAATCCGGTGTGCTGAAGCAGGTTGGAACTAAACTAAGAGGGTGGGTTTCCAGGAGCAGGGTTGAAGATCTATGATTTGAAGTCCTGCAGAGTTTAGCTCCAACCTGCTCCAACAGGTTGGAGGGGATAATGCGCTTTGGCTGTTCATTTACACAACAAAAGCAAATATGTGTGTAGACGGTGTGTATTACATGTTCAGTCTATAAGTATGTGCGCTAACAAAGTGATATACTACAGAGTTTTTAGCTGTTTCGTGGATCAGTGTTAAAGGGTCTTGTTTTTTTTTTTGTTTTTTTTTTGTTTTTTGTTTTGTTTTGTTTTTTTTTTAAGTTATATTTATAGGCTTTTATGCCTTTATTGGATAGGACCGTAGAGGGCAGACAGGAAAGCACTGGGTGGAGAGACGGGGGCGGGATCAGCAAAGAACCCTGAGACAGGAATGAAACGGGAATCGCGAACACAGTTGCGCTATATGTTGGAGCACTAACCACAACTAAGGGGCTTGTTTTGACAACATTGTAATCTCTATGTAAAACTTTGCTAAAAAGCAAATGAAAAACTTTTCCATTTTTAGTACACTGTTGTCGTGTAAACATACCCTTAGTTTTCAAGACTGCGAAGGAAAAAAAAAAAAAAAACTTAATGGTGAGTGCTGCAGGAAAGGAGATCATAGGCATTTTTTTTTTTTTGAATGAATGAATGAATGAATGAACGTCAATTAGGGAGAGGCTTCACTATGCTGAATAAACTGCTTTTGTGGGAAAACGGCTTATAAATTTATGAATCAACCGCCTATCAACTAATCTTCAACTGCAAAGCTATAATGAGATTGGTTATCAAGGCACACATGTTCCAAGTCGACCGTTACGTTTTCAACAATGGTAGAACTGTGGACAATCGTATCTCCCAAGAAGACCATCTTTGACTAAACTCTGCAGACTGTGGCCCTACAGAAAGAGCGTTTGACATTCCTGATATGAGCGTGACAATTTATCATCATAGGTTGATTATGTAAACATTTTTCATATAGCATTTTTTAACCCTTAAATTCATGAATGTTTCGCCAATCATTATTACATATTCGGGTCTTTAGCGACCCGGACCTATATAATCAGCACAGATGGATCTCTAACTGCAGCAACAGCAAAAAAAACTCTCTTGACATTTTAAGAACAACTACAGAAGAATAAAATAAAGCATACTTCATTACCTTTTGAAACGTTTTATGCCTGTGGTAATTATGAGTGAAACATCATGTCATCGTTTTCAATGAAACAGTGCCAACTCAAGGAATAAAGGTGAATTGAATTAAATATTGTTGTGCAGGAAAAATATACCTACACTATTACACACCTTGGGTCTCTAGTGTCCCTATACACTTTTTACAAAAGATTAATCAGAAAACAAACATTCTTTTATATATTTTTCTTGTTATATTATTTATAATGCATAGATTGAGGAATTATAAGAAAGTTGATGTCTAACTTTAAAAAATGAAGGAGGGAGAGGGTAGTGAATGATGCCCCGGGTCGCTAAAGACCCGAGGTATGTATTTAAGAGTTAAATAAAATTAACCACAGTATTATTCCAGTTATAATACAGGTCTCTTCCACAAATTAATCTCTGAGCAGTCAGTGTGAAGCTACTTTAAACATGCTTTGCAACAAATCTATTCTCCCTCAGAGTTCAGATATTTTGCATTTTTTCCTTCCAAAATACTTATTTAATAATCTTGAACAAAATATAAAATGATAAAACATGTGTTTTGAGATTCGAGGATTCTGAATATAAATAAATGATGTAACTTTTGACCAAATTACCTCAAACCCAGCCTTAAAGTTCAGACAAATGTTGAAGTTCATAGCAACAAGCAGGTGTTTAGTATATAATATATTATATATATATTAATTGTTTGTGCATGTTACCCTCCATCTCTGTCTGTTCATTTGCCCTTCCTTTCTGTGAGTTAAATCCACCGCCTTGTCATTCTAAAAGCATTAAAATGACTAACAGCTAGACAGGCCTAGACTCACAGTATTAAATAGATATATTGTATTGGATTAATAGCACAGCTATGGACAGGCCTCCAGAGATGAGAACACACTCATCACTTTCTCTCTTTCTCTCTCCCTCTCTCTCTCTATAGGTGCTCAAGAAGACATCATGGTCCATCATCTTATATCCCGCCTGCACGTCAAATTGAAATCAATGCTATTTAAATGTAATCCACCCAACACATGACCAGGATATCTGTTAAAACCAATGAGGAGATTTGAAGGTACATAATAGCACTTCCTGGAACAGATCTCTCAGATTCCTACAAGATATCCAACGGACAGAGGGCAGAATGTCACTGCTGGTTTCAGATCTGTTAGAGTCTCTTTTTTTTAGCTTGCAGTCAACTGGTTTGACTGTGACAAGCAGTCTGGTAATCCAGACACTTCTGCTGGTATTTGTCAAATTTGTACTTAAACAGATGAGCTGTGTCATCCATCCCAACAAGTTCCTCTGTTCTGCCAGGCAGTTTGTGGAAACGCACAGAATTCTGAGAGTGAAAGTTTCAAGTTTTGGTTTCATGACAAATTAGGCACAGGTTTCAGCCTGCACAAAGACTGACATGTTGTCATCCGTGTTCCCAGGGCAACAGCCAAGGATGGCTATAACTAGAACAGTCACAGATATCATGAAAGCCAAAAAAGGCACAGATCATAGTAGAAGAATGACAGAGCTCACATATTTGATTGGTGCTCAAAGCAAGGACGTGGTTTTCGTCAAGGCTGCCAATGACTTGCGCAGCAGCAACAGTTGAGAGACCAATAATTATCCAACAGATGACTCACAGAGGCTTTGTATCAAAAGAGGAAACTGAGAATAAAGCACAAAAAAGAGAAGAAGAACATACCAGCCAGCCACCCAAGGGTAAGCTATATGTGCCGTAAAACCTTTGCTTCTCTTGTCCCAAAGAGATCGTTCATTTAATGGAGCTATTTCCTCACATTATTTGGTATTCTTTCTCTGTAGAGGTCCAGTGGGAAGGTCAGGAGCAATCGCAGAGCTGGATCTCATCGTGTAATATTTAAACAGAGTTCAGACTCTCGATACTTGTGCTCTCTCACACTCTATGTTTTAATTTAAAAAAAAATTCATAGCAGTATCTCGCCATAGATACATACACTATAGGTATAGGTTTGTATTTAAGTTTTGTTTACAATCAGGTCATGCATTTGGGCATTTAAATGCTTTGGGCAGTTACTTGCCATTCAGTTCATGCTTGTCAATAAAATCAGTGGGGAAAGATCAAATCAAAATTCTACAAATAAGGCACATGCTATTTGCACCCCAGTGTAAACAGTGGCAAAATGTTGTATTTTATAAATTTTATTTTTAAACATATCAGGCATCAACAGATGTATGTGTGTAAAAATGCAAACAGCTTATGTTTATGGAACAAAATCTTTTATCCTCAGATTTCCAAAGGATCTTTCTCCCATGGAAATTTATTTCCACCATGGAATACATGCATGCATACGTAAATGAAAAATAAAATGAATAAAGAAAAGTAATTCAGCCTTTTCTATTACAATACTGAATTGCCATCAGTGTGAGATATAAACTCAAAATTGCAAGAAATAATGTCAGAATTGCTAGATATAAATGATAAATTCTAAGAAAACTCAGAATTATGAGATAAAAAGTTACAATTACCTTTATTATGATGATGATGATGATGATGATGATGATGATGATTATTATTATTATTATTATTATAAAGTCAAATGACAGAAATGCAAAATTTAAACTCTAAAACTTTAAACAGAATTATGGGATAAATGATATATGTAACTTACAATTATGAGTTTATTACGTGCACTTTTGAGAACCTTTCAATTCTCAGAAAAAAAAGTCAAAGTGTTTTTGCAGAAATAAGCTTCCAATTTCTCCAAATGAACAACTTAACTAAGCTGACATCATCAGATACATGGAACTATTGTTTACTTCAGAGGCTATGTTTACATGGACTGCAAAAACACATTGGTCTCATTATAAATATGACACGAGCCCAATTAAAAAAATGTTTACAATTGCTCCTCCTGAGCTATTCTATTTATATTATACAGCTACTAATTTATTAATCTGTCATTTAGCTCTTGCAACTATACAAAGTACACTTCTTATAGTTTCTCATGAGAAACATGGGTTTAAGCATGGTGATGGTTCATGGAACGCAAAATTTTGGTTATCAGGCCATATATGTAGCCACCACTCGTTCACGTTCTTTTCAGGCTATAATCATGATGCTTCTGCAACATGCAAAGCAGAATAGTTCAAATAGAAACCTATGTAAACTGCTTAATCTCAATATTGTTATATTTGGAAGTAGACCAATATGATTACTGTAATCCATATGAATATAGTTACTGCCTATAACACCAGCAACTCCAGCCCATGTGGTTCTCATTGTAATATCAAAAGCGATGCCTGCCAGGATGCCAGCTGCTCCGTATTCGCCGCTTTCACCAGTAGGACTTTGGAGTCGCTCCTGTCTCAACAAATTTACTGTGGCACCTGCCGATCAAAACCCCTGGTAATTCAGCTTCCTTTTTGCTTCCTTTCCACCAACCTACACCACCCTCACAACCTCCAGTAATTATTTTTGAGAAAATGGGAAAGGTTTGAGTTTCAGCCAAATACAACAGTCACTTCTGCAAGATGAATTAATTTACCCCCTTTTTCACATTAATGTCTTATTGGAGTCTGTTATTTGGCTGGAAAACCTAATAACTCAATCTGACAGATAGGACTGAACCATTATTTGGTGTTTTTACATTAGTTGAACAGTATCTCAGATACTGTTTTCCAATCATTGAAACCATAAATCATCTCAAGCGCTCAACAATGAGAGAATCTCAGAATGAAATGTTTTTGCCTCAAAGAGCATTGGCGGTTTTCTGTCAGAATATAGCATTTTCCTCTCAAAGGTAAATTAAATCAATCGTCAGATCACTTTGGTCCATTTAACATCTTCTATGGTAATGTTCATCATGTAATTCAAATATCTGTTTGGTATTTCTTGTTACCTTAAGTTGTCCACATGACATTACCTTAGCAGTAGTGTAAGTTCTACTGATTTCCTTTTTCAGTTCCGCTCAAGTAGGCCCTCTCAGCAAATCTATTAATAAAATGAGCCTAGTAATTTTATTTTGTGACTTTCTGTATCACTACCTTGAATGTATTCCAGATTTTATGACAAATTATTGAGTTCTTCGGTTCAATATCACATAAATGTTCTCGCTTTCTCATAGCAGGCTCCTTCCCATCCAATGAAGGGTGGATTAAATGTCTATTAAAGAATGCTAGTGTACCTGTATATCTACAATAGGGTTGTGTGCTATTTATGACTGAATTTAATTTTTAGTAGCAAGTAGGATGCAGAACTGTAATTCAAATTGGACTAATTTTAAAACTATAACAAAAGAACATCTAAAGGTTCCGTATGTAATATTGATAGCTAGTAGTTGAAATGGGGACTGCAGTCCAAATTTAAAATATTAGAGAGTTGTTTCTCCCAGCCCCTCAGACTCAACGCTTGTGTGGGTTGCCAGACTGAGGACACATAACAGTAATGAGCGCAATTGCCAATGGAAGGCACCAAGCCTTATGCTGTAAATTGATGAGTTGATCTGCATTTTTATATTTCTCTGATCAAAGAGATTTTTATGGATGCCGAGGCTTTTTAGGTCGGGGAGAATCTGCAATCTCTGATACAGTTTGTTTGCTGGTTTCTATCACTACGCTGTGTTTTCCACCAACTGGCAACCTGGGGTATTGAGTAAAATGACAATGGGGGAAATCACGCAGCCGAAGACAAAAACAGACATTGTAATATGAAATATACATTTCAAGGAAGAGTAACTGGCTGAAGCTTTGTTTACTTGGAGAATCATGCATGTAAACTATGTTTCCTAAATATTTGCAAACATATTATAGTAATTTTATGCATTAGTACAGTCAAAAAATGTCAAAATTGAGCCAAATAACATGAAGCTATAGGTAGAAAAGTAGGTTTGACTGTCTACTTTCTGGATGTAGTAAACTGTTCAAGATGTTACAAAAATGATAGCCCAACTTGAAAATTGCAATTGTGGTATTTATTTACAGTGGCAAAATAGTGTGAAATATCCGCATAGTGTGAAGTATTAACAAATGCAATCCCCCAAACAGTTCAGATCAGCTTTTTCACAAGCTAATAAGACAAAGCACTTAAAAAGTAATGTGTTTGTGCATATTTTGTGCAATTCATCAGCATTTCTGAACTCCAAACTCCGATTTAACATTGTATGGTCAATTCAATTCAAATAACAACTCATAACCATAAAATTCAGAATTCTGTTCAAACCTGTTCTACTAAGTTCAACTAAGTGCACTGTGCCCACCAAGGCCGTGCACAGGGGGGTGGCCCGGTGGCTTGAGCCACTGCCCCTCTGCCCTCATCGGCTGAGGTGCCCCTCTCACCAATGCCTCTAGCACTAAGCCTAACAATTGTATTTACAACATGATTGTAAAAGGTTTATTATTCATTATATTAAGATGAAACTGCCCCAGAGTCAACTCAACAAAGTAAAAGTGAAGGTCTTGGAACTGAGTCAGAGACAGAAAATGTTCAGATTGAGAAAGAAAGCCAATACAAAGAGACAGAGGCAGAACAGGAACATATGGAGAGTGAGGCAGCCACAGCCATGTATTAAAGGGGTCATATGACGCGATTTCATGTTTTCCTTTGTCTTTAGAGTGTTACAAGCTGTTCGTGCATATAAAAGATCCGTAAAGTTGCAAAGATTAAAGTTTCAAACCCAAAGAAATATTCTTTCTAAAAACGAAGGGTCATCCACGCCTTCCTTAAATGCCTCATTCAAACACGCCCCCACAAATCTACGTCACTGTGTGGGAAGATTTGCATAACACCGCCCAAATGTATATGCAAAGAAAGAAGGCATAATTTTTATTCTCGCTGTAGTGTTGTTGCCGCCGCCATGTCGTGGAGACGCTGTGTGTTTTGTTGCGAAAGCCAAATTACATTGTTTGGGCTTCCAAAAGAGGACACAACTAGAAATCAGTTGTTAAGCTGTATTTACAACACTGTTCCAGAAGAGCACGACCCAAATATTCGAGTGTGTGCAGCGCATTTTACCGAAGGACTGTTTTCTGAACCTGGTAAGGGGCGTAACATTTCCGTCACATGCTTGAGGTATTCGTCCAATCACAGCGCACAGGATAGCTGGCCAATCAGAGCACACCACACTTTTCAGAACGATGAGCTTTGTAAAAATCGCCGCGTTTCAGAAAGGCGGGGCAGAGAGGAGCAAAAATAATGTACATATGTGAAAAATGTGTTTTTTTTTTAACCTTAAACCACGTAAACACATTGCATTACACCAAATACACAAAATAATGTTCTTTTTTAGCAACGTCATATGACCCCTTTAACAAGCACCCACCCCCTTAGTGCCCCTTTTTTTGGTTTGGGCCACTGCCCCTCAAAATGTCTGTGCACGGCCCTGGTGCCCACTGCACCTTTGCTACATCATTGATAAATGTGGTACCCTTGCCCTCCCATTTACCTTCCTTTGACTACAGGTCCATTACCCGTCATGAGAAAAGCAGTATTTCTTTTCCCCAAATGCTCAGTTCTTTCCATTGAGACACCTGCATCAGTGCCTGTCACTCAAACTCGCTCTCCTCCTGTGGTCTTGATGACTGCAAGTGCACCTGCGGCGTCACCTCCTGTTCCCTTCCTCTCTATCTCTTACAGCCCCTACATTTTCTACCTGTTGGACCTCGTCAGCCCATTGTGGTACTTGCTGTGTTTTTTATGACTGCTAGCATAACTCTTACTGGAGAGTTTGTCTGCCTTCTACTGTGGTTATGGTGATCGCTACTCTACCTACTTTCCACTTTCCATCCACTCTAGCAATCATCCTCCGCATTTTCTACTGCAGCTAGCAGGATTTCCTGAGTATATAGACTACTGCAAGCAAAATGAGAGAGAAAGTGGCTTACTGCATGTCATCTGTGCATACCTTTTGTTTGCAGCTTCACGCCGCCTCGTTTGCAATCTTGGTAGCCTCCACTTAATCTGCTCTGCTTCCTTTGCAGTCTTTTCTTCTTTGATTATTTTTACTCAGCCAACCTTCTCAAGTATTTTCATTCCTTCAACAAAAAAAAAAAAATAATAATAATAAAACAAACACTTTTGAAAATGAATTGAATGATTCTTTGAGAAGATTCAACTCAAAAGAATGAACCACTAGGGGTTAAACTGAGATTTTGGGGACTCTAGCAAAAAAATTTTTAACCTGCACACAATTCAACCACTGACAAATTGCTCAAATATGCACACTAACAAGTTCACACACAGCTGGAACTCTCAGTTACCTACATTGCTCCGTATCGGTACTCCAAATCTACTCCTAAAATACCTTGTGATCTCCATGGTCCAAAATATTAAATTATTAAAACACTGAATTAAGTTACATTCATTTACATACTTTAGATTATATAAAACCAAACAAGCACAATTAGATCACTTGGCTTCTACATTCAGTGTCCCAAACTGGCATTCTTTATTTATTTAGCATTATCAAGCACTCTTATACAGCCACAACTTTAGGGGAACATTCTTTCCCCATGAATAATGAATGATTCACATCCAGACACTGGTTTTAGGAACACCCAAAACCCATCTTACTGTTGTAAGATGTAACACCCAGCCTCGACTCCAATCATCAAAGCAGCTACAATGGGCACAAATGCTCTCAGACTCAGACATCACGCCCACGGATCACCCACAGTTTGCTCACTAACCGTCTGATGCATATTGCACACACAAAAAGGCAAGAGCTGACAAAAATGGCCAGTTCCAACCTCCAGGAGTCAGAGAGTCTTTTACAAGCTACCAGGTTGATACAGTGAGCACTTTTAAAGAAAACAGAAACTTCCAATTTACAGGCATTAAATCTTTAAAGATATGTCTGTGAAATAACCTGCACTTGCTACATTTGAAAGTAGATTTGCTGTACATCTATGCCATTTTGTTGAACCAATATACCACTTTCATCTTTAAATGTAACAGATCTACAAAACAAACTGTGAGCTTTTTATGGCTGTCTAAGTGGTTCTGGCTAGAATAAGTTGCAAACAAACTTCTTAACAAGTTATCAAATTTGAAATGCAATGTTGCATCCTGTTTACAAAAGTTCCTTAATTCAAATTCAGGAATTAAATTGAAATTTTAAAAGCATTCTCATTTCAATTCCTAACTCCTGCATCAGTGGCGCTCAGCAAGCGTATATTTCAAAGCTTCCAGAGATGGTCCACATGCGAAACTGTGAAATCGACCTAGCAATCACATTCTCTCTTGAGGGTAAAGTTGAGGGTCAAGCTCAAGACCTGTCATTACAAATGACTAACCAAACTTTCCAAACATTTTCTATTTCCGACTTTTCCATTTCTCTATTTCGCCAATGGAGGGCAAACGCCACTGGCAGTTCATTCTAATATAATTCCACCTATCATTTTGTACACATCTGTATCTGAAACATATAATCACTTATAAAGATACTGCAGTTTAGTTGATTTGTGTGAGCAGCTCATCTTTGGCATGAATAACATTCTATTGTCTTGACAGGCTATTTTCCTCACCAAAGTTCTGAGAAGTCTGATTGTCTTTGAATACATATATCTGGAGACGGCTCTGCCTACTGAATATTGCATGAACCTTTGCACTGTACAGAGCACCCATTCATACGATTCCCCCAGAGGACATATCCCACAATGCAATTCCCAGTTAATGCCGTAGTGCTAGTGAGCCATATGCATTCCCAACTAATGTGGTTAATCCTTCCTGTTCTTTTTCCGTACTGTTAGCGTCAGTGGAATTGACTGATGTTACAGATTTAAATAGAAGTGAAATTCTTCCTTACCTAGCAATCTGTCATCAAAACAAATGGCGGGAGCAAGGATTCAGCGGGACAGCATCATATTTTCATTAAAAAGTTCAGATTGCATTACAATTGCTGATCTCTTAGCTGACATCTTCAATTACATGCTAATGTATTTTTGTGAGAACTCTTTCAGAAAACCAGGTTCCACAGTAGAAAGATAACACTTGATCTTCCTGATTCGAGTGTAAATCCTCTGTGAGCGCTTTAAAAGCTTTCCCACAGGGAGTAAAATATTCATACTTGTAGTCGTGCATTTCCAGTCATGGAGAGTGACGACCACAATAATTAATGAGGTTTTGTTTCAGTTGACAATACTATGTGTTCAAATCACGTGGACTGTCAGAGAATGACAGACTGTCAAAATTAACATCTGGTTTGATTTGATTTAGGCTGAATAGGAGACCTTACATTAAACCCTTTAGAATTTATATTTGTTGGTGGATTCTGGTTATTTTGACTGATTGACAGTGCTGCGTAGATTACGTACAAATTGTATTCTGGTACTGATTACAAATTATATGATGAAAATTGTAGTCAGTAATGTAATCTAGATTATTTGTTTTAGGTCATGTAATCTGGCTACTTTTGGATTACCTTTAGATTACTTTTGACCTAAAGAAGAAGAATTTTGGAGAATGACTAAATTAAGAATAATTTACTGTCATTGTGTGAATAATCTGCAATCATGTAATCTATAAAAAGTAACTAATTGCGAACATTTTAGAATGGTTACTACTAATAATCTAATTATTACTCTAAGTACAACATTTTGGGAATCTGGTTATGTAATCCAGATTACATGTAATCAGTTATACCTAACTGATTGAATATGTTGAGTGAGAATGTTTTGTCTTCATCTGAACATTTGGTAGAAGCATCACCACTTTACCATATTTTTTTTTTTTTTTTTTTTTTTTTTTTTTTAACTGGCAAGGTGGAAGCGTTGCTAATTTTCAAATTATGCAACTTTTCAATAGCTAATCTATTTATTAAGAAGCTTGTAGCACTGATGCTACACTGAATTGTTTGAAGAGGTTGCTTACTGAGTGAACAAGATACACTTCTTTAAACACAGCATACTTAAAAACACTTGTAACCAATTACCAAATTTAAACTCAAGCATTCTGAAGTTAAACAAAAATCACTGCTTGAACTTCAAAAGACTCAAGTGCTATTTTGCAAATTAACCTGCAAGCTCTTAATTCTATCTAAGAGTAATGAATCATGCACATTATCACATAGTTAAACCAGGAAAGCTAATCAGAAATAATAATAGGGTTAATACAGAATCAGCAGTCAGAATCCAGGCTGTTTGGCCATATCTGTGGAGTCAAACAAAGTGAGGGACTTGTGACTTACAGCTTGTGACCTCTGCAGATCTGTGCATGTATATTAAGTAATGTGCTGGGGTGGAAACCGGCTTTGGACTGAACACGGTATTGTTCTGCGGGATTTGACCTCTGTGGAGATTTGGAATGTAAGGCATCTTTCTCCACGAAAGGCTTCCTCTGTCGCAGCACATCATTACTATCTGCAGCAATGGAACTATAATGAACTGTAACAGTGAGACCCATTACATAACAAACAATCAATATTACAGATATGTTATGCCATTATGTGTGTCACTGTTTTTAGCAACAGCTTTACATACAGAAACATATTCTATGTTTGCAAGATGCTAAAAAAAAACTAGATGGAGATTTCTTTCACTTTACTTTATTTAAAAATACATACAAAGTTACTAACTGCGTAAGTACAGCAGATCTATGAATAATATTGCCTTTTTTATTGAACACCCACCTACACAGAAAATAGATGCATGTGCCTTATATTTTCTTTAAAAAAAAAAAGGTTCATTCAGTAACGGTTCTTAAAATATAAAATATAATTTGAATTTAGTTCACTGGAATGTTAAACATTCATAAACAATCACTTGAGACACGTTTTACATGTCAGTTGCTGAGTGTCAGGTTAATTTACTGTGAAAACAGGCTCATGTTTCCTATCTGATTTACATTAATTATAGTCCTTATGAAAGAACTGAAATTTCTTAATTACATCAGTCATTCTTGACAGACAAAATGACAGTGCGCTTTAAAAACCTACATGACTAACATTTGCATTCTATATTTCTTATATAATAGATCAGGTGAAATTTTAGAGACAAATATAACACACGAAAGATCAGAGAGCTATACAGCAAAGCAATGCAGTTTATGCAATTCAGTGCAACAAAGAATACCCTGACATCAAGGAAACAGAACAATCCCTTATAAGCCAACAGCTCAACACAGAAGTGCGAAACCCTCCAGCCATTTACCTGCATCTGAAGGACAAGAATCATTCAAGGACAGAAGACTATGGTGAGGACAGAACTGAGAGTTCAAATATAATATTTTAAAAAGATGCATTCTTTGCAAACCATGTCAAGTCAAGTCAAGTCACCTTTATTTATATAGTGCTTTTAACAATACAGATTGTGTCAAAGCACTTAACAGTATCAAATTGGAGGATAGAGTGTCAGTAATGTATAATAAGATTAAACACTCAATTTTCAGTTAAAGGCATTTCATTATTGAATTCAGAGATGTCATTGTCTAGCTCAGTTTAGTTTAAATAGTATATATGAAATCAAATTGATGATAATCGTTAGAAATTAAGTGTCTCCAACTGAGCAAGCCAGAGGCGACAGCGGCAAGGAACCAAAACTCCCTCTGTGATAGAATGGAGAAAAAATAAAACCTTGGGAGAAACCAGGCTCAGTCGGGGGGCCAGTTCTCCTCTGGCCAGGATATTATTGTTTATTTATTTTTTTACTTATTGTTTTAATTAAATTTTAAATGTATTATATTTCTATTTTTATATTTTTGCAATTTCTAACAATAATAGTATTATGTAGTTAGGTATTTTATTATATTTTTAGTTATTTTGTTTTATTTTTAGTTTTATTGTATTTAAGTCGAGGTCTTTACTGAGGATATGTCCCCGGGGCTCATCCAGGTGTCCAGCCTCCGCCGACGATCAGGGTCGCAGACATCATCTCCCGGCGCCGATCTACCATCTGATCCGGACACGGACTGAGAAACAGAATAAGAAAGAAACAAGACAAATATTAGCGTAGATGCCATTCTTCTTACGATGCAACAAGTACATCGTGTGTTATGAGGAGTGTTCCCGGTTCCGGTTGATCTAATTAATGCAGCCTAACAATCCTTTAATGGATTTGAATAATAGAAGTGTATTAGTGTGTTATGTGTAAGCCAGGTTAAAGAAATGTGTCTTTAATCTAGATTTAAACTGACAGAGTGTGTCTGCCTCCCGAACAGTGTTAGGTAGATTGTTCCAGAGTTTGGGTGCTAAATAGGAAAAGGATATGCCACCCGCAGTCGATTTTGATATTCTAGGTATTATCAAATGGCCAGAGTTTTGAGAACGCAGAGGACGTGGAGGACTATAATGTGATAAGAGCTCAAGCTCAAGTACTGAGGAGCTAAGCCATTCAGGGCTTTATGAGTAATTAACAAGATTTTAAAATCTATCCGATGTTTGATAGGGAGCCAGTGCAGTGTTGACAGAACCGGGCTAATATGGTCATACTTCCTAGTTCTAGTAAGGACTCTAGCTGCTGCATTTTGGACCAACTGTAGTTTATTGATCAAGCGTGCAGAACAACCACCCAGTAAAGCATTACAATAGTCTAACCTTGAGGTCATAAACGCATGAATTAGCATTTCTGCATTTGACGTTCAGAGCATAGGTCGCAATTTAGATATGTTTTTGAGATGGAAAAAAGCAGTTTTACAGATACTAGAAACATGGCTTTCAAATGAAAGATTGCTATCAAACAGCACACCTAGGTTCCTAACTGATGAAGAAGAATTGACAGAGCAGCCGTCAAGTGTTAGATAGTGTTCTAGGTTATTACATTTAGGTCCGGTTTTTAGGTCCGATAATTAACACATCTGTTTTTTTCAGAATTTAGCAGTAAGAAATTACTCGTCATCCAGTTTTTCATATCGACTATGCATTCCATTAGTTTCTCAATTTGGTGTGTTTCACCGGGCCATGAAGAAATATAGAGCTGAGTATCATCAGCATAACAGTGAAATCTAACACCATGTCTCCTGATAATATCTCCCAAGGGTAACATGTAAAGCGTGAAAAGTAACGGCCCTAGTACTGAGCCTTGAGGTACTCCATACTGCACTTGTGATCGATATGATACCTCTTCATTTACTGCTATGAACTGATGGCGGTCAGATAAGTACAATTTGAACCATGCTAGGGCACTTCCACTAATGCCAACAAAGTTTTCTAGTCTATTCAAAAGAATGTTGTGGTCGATAGTGTCGAACGCAGCGCTAAGATCCAGTAGAACTAATAAAAAGATACAACCACGATCAGATGATAGAAGCAGGTCATTTGTAATTCTAATGAGAGCAGTCTCAGTACTATGATACGGTCTAAATCCTGACTGGAATTCCTCACAGATACCATTTTTCTCTAAGAAGGAATATAATTGTGAGGATACTACCTTTTCTAGTATCTTTGACAGAAAAGGGAGATTTGAGATCGGTCTGTAATTAACTAAATCTTTGGGGTCAAGTTGTGGTTTTTTAATGAGAGGCTTAATAACAGCCAATTTGAAGGTTTTGGGGATATATCCTAATGACAACGATGAATTAATAATAGCCAAAAGAGGATCTATGACTTCTGGAAGCAGCTCTTTTAGTAGTTTAGATGGAATAGGGTCTAACATACATGTTGTTGGTTTAAATGATTTAACAAGTTTATACAATTCTTCCTCTCCTATAATAGAGAATGAGTGGAATTGTTCCTCAGGGGATCTATAGTGCACTATCTGATGCGATACTGTAGCTGACGGTTGCATGGTTACAATTTTATCTCTGATAGTATCGATCTTGGAAGTAAAATAGTTCATAAAGTCATTACAGCTGTGTTCTTGGGAAATACCCAACACCTGTTGATGCTTTATTTTTCGTTAATTTAGTGACTGTATTGAATAAATACTGGGGGTTATGTTTGTTTTCTTCTAGAAGAGACGAAAAGTAATCAGATCTAGCAGTTTTTAATGCTTTTCTGTAGGATAGGGTAATTTCCCGCCAAGCTATACGAAATACCATGTGATTTACTTTAATTTATTAGACACAATATATGGTTTAAGGTCTAAAAATTAATAAGCATGAAAAAGTATAAATAAATAATTTTCAAAACTTGTTCAACAAAATCACTTTTTTTCACTAAATAAATGCATACAATAGAAAAAAAAAACAGATTAAAAAACAAATACCACCAATTAATATGAAATAAAGTGCACCAATAAAATTAAACAAATAAAGACAATGTGCCATATACGTACGCATATATGCTATTTAACCTTAACACACACAGATACAATAGGTAGCTGTAAAATCCCTTATAAATTCCCAAACTGCATGTGCTCACATTGAATACAGTATGTTTGTGCTATTTGTTATAATGGTGAGACAAACCTATGGGGATACTGGCATACATTTTGGTCTTAGCTCAACAACTTTGAACCTGAAAGCTCTGGATGCACTTAATGCTACTTAACACATGCTGGCTTGGGAAACATTCTGGCTTTGCTTGGCGTTTATTCATCATAAACAATGTAAAATATATGTTACAGTGATCTGTGAGTGTAATTTCCAGTATTATCTTCAAACCCAGCCGCCATCTACATCAAACTATTGTTTGCTACTTATAACATCATTCTTGCACTTTTAGTCTGGCAGTTGTGCTCCAATTTACACAGCATTGGCATTCATATCATCAGAGGAGGCGATTTCTACAGTGGTTCACCAATCTTATGACGCTGCATTGCGGAATGACATTCCAAGAAATTCCTGACATCCTACAACTGATGAAGCAGCTTGGATAAGTGGCAAAACGTCTTAAATGAATGAATAAACAAGACGCTCCAGAATAAACACATTTCTTTCTGCTACAGCACAGCCTGCAGCTGAGGCTGAGAGAATATATATGGTTTGCTGAGTAATTAATCAGTGCATCATATTTACAGCCAAATAGTCACTTTAGTAGGCAGATGATTTATGTGTTTGAACACAGTTAGGCGGAAATGTTAAATCCAAAATCTACTGCTTCTAAAAGAGCTTTAGTTAAAGAAGCAGTTAATCAATCAACCAATCAGACCAAAATCGTTAAGTTTGGCCGGTTTTTAGCGTTTCATCTCTGTAGTCTGCTTTTTCATAGCATGACCGCATCAATCTTTGCCCTATTAGCTAGATTAATCCTCATGTTCTGTTGAGATGGACTTTACATGCTTTATGTTTGGGATTGCAAATTCTCCAGCACTGTATGTGTAACAGAGTTGTGTGTCATGAGATTTATAAAGCAGATGGCTTTCAAATTTGAATTTTCAAATTTTTTAATTGAACTGATTTTGAATTAAGGTATAGCAAACAGGATGCAGAATTCAAGTTTGAATGCAAGCAGAATTATAATTAATTGAAACTTCAGATTTTAACTAGAAAAGTTGTTTTCAGAGTCTTCAGGCAAGGCTTTCAAAGTTTGTCACAATGTTTTAGAATAAAAAATAATAATATTAATTGAAAAGTTAACTTACATTACATTAAATTACATTAATTTAAAATTCATCTTTAAATTAACTTTTTAAAATTTAAATAATGAATTTTGCACAACCTTTGTGTAAAAATATGTTGGAAATATTTGGAAATTAATCTTTATCTTATCTTCAAATTACGGTCAGGTCTATATATTTGGAATTTCAATCATTTTTATACATAGGAGATTGACATGGCCATTGCAGAATATTTCACTTTTTTTTTTTTTTCAAAACTCCTGGATTGCTTTTGCTATATGTTTTGGGTCATCATCCATTTGTACTATGAAGCGCCACCGAATCAACTTTGCTCCATTTGACTGAATCTGGGCAGAAAGTATATACCTGTACACTTCAGAATTCATCTGGCTACTTCTGTCTTCTGTCACGTCATCAATAAACACCAGTAACCCAGTGCCACTGGAAGCCATGCAGCTCATGCCATCACACTGCTCCACCATGTTTCACAGATGATGTTGTATGCTTTGGATCACGAGCAGTTGGAAGCCTTCTCCATACTTTTTTCTTCCCGTCATTCTGGTACAGGTTGATCTCAATTCCAGCCATCCAAAAATGCTTTTCCAGAAGTGGTCTGGCTTTTTTAGATGATTTTTGGCAAAGTCTGATCTGGCTTTGTTTGCACCTTGTGGTGAACCTTCTGTATTTGCTCTCTGAAGTCTTCTCTTGATTGTAGACTTTGACAGTGACACGCCTGCCTCCTGGAGAGTGTTCTTCACTTGACTGGATGTTTATCATCTCTGATCATCCACCACTGTTGTCCTCTATAGACATCCAGGCCTTTTTATGTTGCTGAGCTCACCAGGGCGTTCTTTTTTTTTCTTTCTTTCCTGCTATCTCTCTGATGAATTTATTTTGTTTTTGAAGCATAACAATTGTCTGTTTCACCTGCATGGAGAGCTCCTTTGACTGCATGATGTGGGTTCACAGCAACAGCTTCCAAATGCAAATGGCACACTTAGAATAAACTCCAGACCTTTTACCTGCTTAATTGATGTAGAAATAATGAAAGAATAGCCCACATCTGTCCATGAAATGGCTTATGTGTCAACTGTCCAATTACTTATGGTCCCTTGAAAAAGGGGGGAGGTACATTTTAAAGATCTGTAATTCCTTAACCCTTCCTCCAATTTTGAGGAGAATACCCTCAAATTAAATGTCAGAGTGTGCACTTTAAGCCCATATTCATTATATAACTGTAACTTGAATATGTGTTGGTCAGCAGCTAAAATAATGGATTGCACTCTATTAATTTACTGCTTTTCTTTAAAAGAAAACAAAACAAAACAAAAAAACCTAACGCTAGCTTTTCTAACCTTTTTTTGTATTCTATCTATTTGTTTTCTTTTTATTTATTATACAATTAACAAAAGCAAAAATACCTCTAACACTAGCTTTCTCTGTTCTTTTTCTATTCTGTTTTCATTTTATTTATTATATCATTTTTAAAAAAAAAACTTGCTACGTGTACTGTGTTAAGCTAACTTAGACTTGTCATAGCACTTACATATCATTGCTCTTTTGTTGATTTTGATTGCTTCCATTGTCCTCATTTGTAAGTCACTTTGGATAAAAGCATCTGCTAAATGACTAAATGTAAATGTAAATATATAATTACAGTAATTTTAAGAAGGCCTTGACATTGAAACGTAAGTGACACTCGACCTAAAACTAAAAACATAGATTCTGTTATCTCGAGATTAGGCTATATTATAATAAATTTATTTGTTTATTGTATTTATTTATTTGTTTGTTTGACTGTTTGTTTGTTTGTTTCCTCCAAAACATAGTCTCTAAATCCCAAACAGACCAATAGGGTGAAATTTACAGATGTTGTGCACAGGACTGTGGAGACCTGCAGGGAATTTCACAGTAAAATACAGAACATATCCGATGATGAAATGTAGTGATTGACACCCACTGGAGATACTTGATATTCTCCTGATATATTGTATATGGCGTTTGCTGGATATTTCCAGGCTGCCCTTCAAATCTGAAAAGAGATCTCCACACCTCTGATGCTTTGCTTTGCTTTGATTCCCTCAGCACAGTCTGTCAAAGAGCACATGGGATGGACCAATGGCAGTTGCATCCTCAGCACACCGTGTTCAAGATGTTATGGCCAAAACATTGAAATTTGGGCATACAAATCCGTTTCACTGCGATTAGCTGGCCGGTGGGTTCAAATATAGTCCAAAACATGCCAGGCAGTTGATTTTTAACGAGGGTTAATGAGTGTTTTTGAACAACACTTGAAAAAACAAAACTACAAACGGCACATTTGGGAATCAGTGCTGAAAACATGTAATTGCCAGAAAATGAGCGGGACGGCATGACAAAAAGCTAATCACGCTTTCAAACCGCTGATAATTTAGCATTCAATCAATGATGCCGCACGTACTGCTTTGCCTTTCCGCCGATGATGGATTTGACGTACATCTGAAGGGCAGAGTGGAAATGAAAGGCCGCCTACCAACAATCATTCCTCCAAAACTTGAGGGAAATTAAAATAAAAATGGTCACATCATGAAAGTTAAATATGAAGGGGAAAAGATGCAAAGCAACGTTCCAAGAGTTGAGACAGCATACTGAAAGCAATAAAAATGTGCTAGCTCTGAAAATAAGATCTCTCTCTCCATCTCTGTAAGTTGCTCTCTTTTTTTTTATTGTTGATACTAACCATTTGGACTTCTTTCCACTAAGATGTGAGCTTTTATAAAATATTAGCAATTTTGGCCAATTTATTCCTGGTATTCATCCTCACCAGCGTTAAAATGTGTTTAGAAGCAGCGTTTGCAGAATGAGGCTTTTAGAAAGCAGAATCAGATGGATGGAAATTTGTATCACATGCCCTTCACTCATAAATTTCCTGGAAAATGGCTTCATAGGGGCTCAAGCGCACATTACCCACATAGTGTTTTAGAAGAAAATGTCTTCTGCATAAAATGCAGAAATTAATTAACAAATGCAAATGATAAACTGAACTTCAGAGAAAAATGCTGCTGCTAAAATAGGTCACAAGTGCAGGTTTGTGCATATGCTTCAAACATTAAAAAGAAAACACTAGAGGATTGTAATAAAACATCTTGAGATATAACATTAACAGTCAGACTTAATTTAATTACTGTTCATTGGATGCAAATTAATAACCATTCAATTAATATGTTAAAAATAAACTTGTACAAAAGTAGTCTAATTTCTTTTCTTAAGTTTATTACTTTGTGCAGTTGTTTTCCTTGTTTTAATGATGTTTAAAAAATTATACTAAGAAAGAAAATTAAAAGAAATAAAAATAATGAAAAATAATGAATTTTTAAAAAAAAAAAAAAAAAAAAAAACGTTTTCAGATTAAGCAATAAATACGTTTCCAGACCTCAGGTTTGTTCATAAGAACGAGCTAAAAGTCCTCTGTTGTTTTGAGTATATCATATCCCTCTACAATAACTCAATAATATCAGTCCATTAATATGTATTCACCACATAACACTTCAATCTCTTCAACTTGGTTCAATATCTGTTGAACCTTTTAGCGAGCAAAGCACAGGTGATCTGTTTTGTTTATGACACAGCCGTGAAATCAAATTTGAGGACCAAAACTTTGTTTTTACGAGATGGATCTATTGCCACAGGAAAATGTCAAGACCCGAAATGTAGAAAGACCATTACCATAAAATTAACATTTTAATTAAGCCAATCCATAAACTGCATCAAAGTCCTTCATATAAATAAATGCATTTCTATTTATTGCAATCTGCACTGGACTTCAAATAAGTGGGCCTATCCTGACCTGAAATGAAACCTCCCACATACCTCTATCAGGATCCATTATAGCCATTACTTTTGGCCATTTTAGCTAAATTATGATCCATGCATATGAATTCCAGGCCAAAGGCCGTGTGATATTTCAGACTGCGAATCCCACTGGGAGAAGCGATGAGGCAAAGCGCTTGTTTGGGGCATGATTAGGCTATAACTTCCGAAGTTCTGCAAACAAAAACACATTTAATATTTAATGAGTATCTATAACGACGTATGGAGGAAATCACAACCTCTTCTGACCTTGGTAAATGTAAGTTAACTTAAAAAAACTGCCATGGACCAGGCTGACATATACAGTAGATTGCAAGGTAACAGTTGAAAGTTGTTTGGTTTGGATGTTGTGGCCATATACATGAAGCACAAAATCATTACTTCTTGAATCCTAATAAGGTGCATTCTTGAGCTAAGAAGGGAATGGATTTAATACTTTAAGTAACACCTTAATTAAACTATGATTTAGTGATCAACCTTTGTGGGGCCAGTTATAATTGTGCTTAATCTGGTCTCATTTTCACCCAGGCAGCCCAGTAAATGCTGGCCTCTGCAATTATGACTGCTACATTTTAATGTCTATGGCGCTATTGGCTAATATTTCTTTAATAACAAAAGTCAATGACTTTTTGTTATATTTTTGGTTCTTTCTAATGGGAACAGTGAGCCAGCTTCACACTCACATTGCACACTGCCTCGATGAGTCAAAACACATGTGCAAACCATCACGCCACAACTTCCATCAAACCAAATCATGATACGATCAAGTCATGAGGCAGTTTCTCCACATGCTATTACTTCACAATATATGTTTAATGATGCTTTCTGATTATGTACAATAGTATAGGCTCTGTTACACCCACAGTCATACATAAATGCTTTTCATCTAATAATCACAACCTTAATAAAAGGTTTCTGGGAAACTTGTAAGCATATAATTAATTCTGTGGAACGGTCGTTGTGGTGTTTACTAAAGTGTCCAGATCATTGTGAAAAGGAAAACCATATTTAATTGGTCTTAAAGCTCCAATCTGAACCCTTCCTCCCTAAAAATAAATTAAAAAAAATATGGTTAATTGGGTTTTTGCCTCTCAGGAAACTAAACAGTATTTTAAGGGAAAGCACAAATGGCTACTAATGGCAAATGGAAATTGTACACCATTCTTTTTTTTGTCTGTCTGTCTGTCTGTCTATCTATCTATCTATGTAAGTGAAATTGAGGAGGAATGTGTAATATGTGTCACTCTGAATAAATGATTTATATATTAAGTTGCTTCTGCCTCACTTCTCATATAGCGATGGCACCACTGATCTGAGCTGACTCTAATGCTGTTGAACGTGATTTTGAATATAGCTAGGTAAATGAATTATTCACTTTAGCTGAAATTTTCATGAGGAAGGTGATTATGTAAAGAAATGTGGTCCTTATCTTTGCTTTTTTCTCCTCTATGTTGTTTAGTAAAATGAAAATGAACTCTCCTCCTAAAAGAACTTTTACTAACAGCTGTAACGAACTGCAAAGATCTACCTCTCTTCTTAATCTTTAGGAAATATTGATAGTGTTTGTGCACTGGGGTATAAAAACTGAAAGTGCATTAGGACATCTTGGGTTCCCATCATTAAAACCTGGAAATACGCAAAGTTTACAAGAAGAGATATTCAGATTTTGCCAGAAGTCACGAGTCAAATTGTGACACTGACATGTGCTTTTGTGCAGACCATCCTAATCTCATAAGAAAACACTTTTACATAAGTAGATTGCACAAAAACATCTAAAAAATAAATAAATAAATAAATAAATAAAATGTCTGGATCATTTTAAATCGTGTTGGTGAACATGATAATCTGGTTTTCCACAAACTCATGGACTTCATGTAGCTTGAGCACATGTTGTTGTAGTAGGAGTTGTTCACCCAAAAATCATTTACTCATCCTCATGTCATTCCAAAACTGACATTCTTTCTGTTGCGGAACACAAAATAATATATTTTGAGAAATATGTCAGTGATTTGTTTTGTTTTCTATACAATGGTTTGGTTACCAACATTCTTCAAAATGTCTTGTCTTGCATGCTGCAGAAGACAGAAAATCATCCAGGTTTGGATGAATAAATGATGACAGAATACAAATTTTTGGGTGAACTATCCCTTTAAAGGAAAAGGGCAATGTGTCAGAATTATGAATCGCTGCATGTTTGATCAGAATTTAAATGGAGGTTGAAGACTTTTGTCTACAAAAATGCTACCTTGAAAATCTATGTGTCAAATTTAAATTAAACGCATGATGAAGCCCTTTCGAAATAAAGCAGTGAACGACACTGACTGTGACAACCTGTTCTCATTCATAGTCCACACACTCTGTCTCTCTGTGCATGTGACTTTGTGTCTCACAATCCACATGCTTCTGTTCCACAATGCACACATTGTTCATTCAGAAGGAATAGACATTGCACTTTCAAGTTTGTGTCACTGGGTACTTTATGTGTGTGTGTGCACATGTCTGTCTGCTGTGTACCCGGGACAAAGGGCAGTTAGCATTTAGAAGAATTAAGGACTGTCAGCGTCTATCTGATGGTGCGGGGAAGTCCTTAAATCTCTGCGCCGGTGTGATCCGTCTCTGTCCAGCCGTCGAACGAGAAAAAGATAGATGCATTTAATAATCGTGGTCTTGAGAAATCTGCAGGAAATGATTAAGAGTGATAAATAGGGAACGGGATTTTTCCTCACATCCATTTGACATCTTTTATGCCTTTGGTGCCATGGACAAGGACGGAAGAGAGAGAGTATAAGACTACCAGCTGCCATCGAGGCAGATGTCATTATAGGCACAATAAAGGGAGATTATTTGAAAGCACTTTCTAACCACACTTGAGCAGCAGTCTGCATAGAAAATGAATCAAACATGTGTGCTGTGTCGTTAAACGTACCTAGAAAGCAGTCGTGTATGTCTGTAAAGCAAGAAATTTAGCATTACATCACTTGCTCACAAGTGGATCCTCTGCAGTGAATGGGTGCCGTCAGAATGAGAGTTCAAACAGCTAATAAAAACACCACAATAATCCACAAGCAACCCACACAACTCCAGTCCATCAATTGATGTCTTTTGATGCAAAAAGCTGTATGTTTGTAAGAAACTGTTTCTTTAACTTTAAACTGTCGCTTCTGGCCAAAATCATCCATAATAATCCATAATAACACTTCCTCCACTGAAAAAGGTCCATCTCCTGTTTCCCACTTATGTCAAAATCCACCTACATTTTCGTTTAGAAAATTTTAACTGTTTTCGTTTGTAAATGGTGCTTGACCTGTGCATATTTCTCTCCTGATTCAGACAAGATGATTTTTCAAAAGGAGAAAGCAATACTATGAATAGAGGACTCACATTTTAGGCAGAAGCAACAGCTTGAAGTTAAAAAAGCATCTTAATGATTGATTTGTTTCTTACAAACATGCAGCTTTTCACTTCACAAGACAGGAATTGATAGACTGGAGCCACATGGATTATTACATCCCAGTGTAAAACACTTTCTTGATTCAGTGTTAGCAATACAGTACTCACTGAGAGACTCTGAGAAAGAAAACTGTGCTGTGGTTGGATTTTGAGTGTCACAGTCAGGTGAGCGTTGCCTCATCACTTCAAGATCTCAAACGTTGACCTCCATGGCAAATGAGCCATATACTGACGCAGAAGTCAAGAGAAGGACATGATCTATAGACAGATTATTCTCTGAAAAGGATGTCTTGGAGTTTCTTTCTGTCTAGGCCACTCAGTAATCAGCAAACCAAAGCATATTTACGATTTGCGATCGGGGCGCCTCTGACGTTCTTCCGAGCAGATTCAGTCACACTTAACACACCTCACACCACAGGAATATCTGATAAGATAATCTGTAGAACCACCAAGATAATCGGGACATTACCTAGGATCAGGCCTTGACATTAACTTTTTTGCTCACCAGCCACTGTGGCTAGTAGTTTTCCAAATTTACTAGCCACTCAGCATTTTCACTGGCCACAATTTTGTTGTTGGTAAATTATGTTTTATATGACTTAATACTGCATACAAAAATTTATTTAAATTGATTTCCAGGTCATTTTTTGCCTAAATGCATGCATCAACTTTCATACCAAATTCTTACATTTTATTAATAATTTCACTTAATATAATAAGACATAGGGCTGTTACCAATCAAATTAAATCAGTGTCAACAAAACCGATCTTTCCACTGCAGAAGAAACAGAAGTGACTTGAGTGGAATTCAGATGCATTTAAACAGACAGTTCGATGTAAATTAAATGTAGCACGAATGCATTTAGACTGCAAAATTATAACAGCATAAATAATGATAGTGAGATTGGTGTTTTAAAATAGTTTTTTTTTTTTTTTTTTTTTTAATATATATTCAAATGTGAAATGTGGGGAAAAACATCCAAAGATAAGCTACTATGAAAGTAAACCGCCGGTAGGTGGCAGCAAGTCTTAATTAATGAGTCATTGAAGCATGCCTGAAGCAGCCAGTTCATTCAAGAATGAAGCAAGTGCCTGTCTTTATGAATGGGCCACTGAATCATTGACTCAAATGATTCAAAATTCAAAAACGCGAATCATTCATTAACAAAACACCGCTGTGTGTTGTTCAGAGATGTGCAACTGTTCTGCTGTGATCTTTGTTTGGAACTATTTTCATTAACTAAATTGAGCAAAAACAGTCAACGTTGACAATATATCCTTTCAATAAATTCAAATTCAAATTTTGAACTAAAATGTATATTAACTAGGCTACTGATTTTAACTCATATAAAATGTCTAATGTTTTTTCAGAGAAAACTTCACTCTCTTGGTCATGTCATGTTGCTTAACTAGGCTGTATGTTATAAATATAAAAACGAAGTTACATTTTTATGTTTCTTCTGTGTGCAGTTGTGTTCATTTGTTTTAATTTCTACACTAGATTCTCTCACATAGACAGGCTGCGTTAGCTTCAACTGGCGCGACCTTGTTGTTATTGTTGATTATCCATTATCAATCTCCTTTTACACCGAATGTCCCAGACAAGCATTATGTCGAGCTCTGTTCAGCCCACCAGAGTGGCTAGTGGGAGTGACCGCGTTAGCCGCCACAGCTAAAATCCACCCGCATTTGGCGGGTTGGCGGGTGTTAATGTCAAGCCCTGCCTAGGATTGTTGGAAGGGGAGAAATCGGCCCAAAATCAGCCGATTATCTTGTGGTGTGTACCCAGCATTAGAAACAAGACTGACTGGAAATCAATTTATTCGAATTTGTGGTCTTCACTGTCACATTTTCATGCATATTAATTTATGTGTCTTGTGTAAATCACATTTTTTTTTTTTTTTCCTGGAACAGATCAAGCAGATTTAGTTATAATTCATCATGATGGGGTGTATATGCTTAAAATGGTGCATAATTTAGAATTAGTTAGAGATCAAAGGATTCTCATTGAATCAAGTCACTAGTTGAATAGAGCTTGGTTGAAAAAAACAAAAAAGGCCTGTGATGAAGCAAGTGCCACGACTCGCTTCAGGGGGAGGGGGAAGGGGAACGTGAGTCCGTGAAAATACCAAAAATGCTTGAGGTACTACTGTACCAAATGCTTGAGGTACTACTGTAACACTCTCGCCGACTTGGTTAACAAGCAACTATGTGTGAGTCTGGCCTCCCTTTTTATAGGCCAGACTCCACCCCTTCTTTGGCATCACTCACCAACAGGTAAGTATTCAGGTATGTTAACACATTTTATATTCACCACACTTCAAACATTCATTAAACCATAATTAAATAATAATTCTCTTCTGGTAATAATTCAAATACACATATTACCCATTATTACAACACATAAACACGTAAATAATTAACACATAATTTACACATAATCCCTGTTACTAACAGACGATGGTTTCGCCGGCTTCCGGCGGCATTGCGCCGGCACCACGCACTCTGTGCCTTTAAAAGCAGGCGCCCTCTGTCTGCTCGGTTTGGCCGACGCAGAGTTTACCCACCAGAAGACCGACTACTTCCTGACAAACAAACAAACACTCGAACGGAGACACAAGGACAAAAGACAAGACGCGAATAACGTGTATGTGTGAGGCGAATGGGTATGAGACGGTGGAAACTGTGATGTGGAGAAATGTCCGTGGGCGATCAGTTCAGCGCGTGCACTCACTTCGCCGAACACAGAAACAACAGGTAAGGGAGGGGGAATGAAGAGTGAATGGAGTGTATGCGTGTGTGTGTGGGTTCAGGCCAGTGCCGCTCCCTCAGCAGTGACAAACAGGTGCTTTGTCCCATTACCTCTCCCCTCTTCAAGCCGAGTACCGGCCAGAAACCTGGACAGGTAATCGGCAACTACATTCAGTCTTCCAGGTCTGTGCCAGACCTTATAATTGAAGGGCTGCAGTGACAGGTACCATCTCATGACTCTGGCGTTATGGTCCTTCATCAAATGTAACCAGGTCAAGGCTCTGTGGTCCGTCTCCAGACTGAACTCTCTTCCGAGGAGGTAATACCGTATGCTTTCCAGGGTCCACTTGATGGCGAGGCACTCCTTCTCCATCGCCGAACAACGAGTCTCCCTTGGCAACAGCTTGCGGCTGAGGTAAACTATGGGTTTCTCATTCCCCTGGGTTCCCTGGACCAAGACTGCCCCGAGTCCTGTGGCAGAGGCATCTACTTGGACCAGGAAACTTTGGGTAAAATCAGGACTTTGCAGGACCGGACTGGAGCACATCTTCTCTTTCAGAGTCTTGAATGCTGCCTCACAGTCTTCGGTCCATGGGATAAGGGTTTGCCACACCTTTATTCAGCAGGTTAGTCAGCGGTGCAGCTATCGAAGCGAAGTTCGGGACGAACCGTCTGTACCAGCCCACCAGTCCGAGGAATGACCTCACTTCCTTCTTTGTCTTTGGTCTGGGACTTAGACGGATGGCCTCCACCTTGTTGACTTGAGGACGTAGCTGTCCGTTGCCCAGGTGGTAACCCAGGTAACTCACTTCTTGCCTTGCCAATTCACACTTTCCCACATTTAATGTTAATCCAGCTTCTGTGATCTTTTTCAGGGTCTGTCTCAGATGCTGTAGGTGCTCTTGCCAGGAGTTGCTGTGGATAACAACGTTGTCCAGATATGCTGCAGATCACTCCTCACATTCTTGCAGGACTCTGTTCATCAGTCTCTGGAATGTTGCTGGAGCACCATGCAGCCCAAAAGGAAGGACCGTAAATTGATAGAGCCCTATTGGCGTCCTGAAAGCGGTGTAGAGTCTGGATGTTGGCTCTAGGGGTACCTGCCAGTACCCCTTGCAGAGGTCTAGTGTGGTGATGCATTTGGCTCTTCCTATCTTCTCCAACAGATCATCTACTTGCGGCATCGGGTATGCGTCAAAGGATTCTCATTGAATCAAGTCACTAGTTGAATAGAGCTTGGTTGAAAAAACAAAAAAGGCCTATTTTTAAATAACATAAGGTAGATGATACATAGCAACATAAGTGCTTTTAATAGATTATTTGTCTATATTTGCCAAAACCCCTTCTGTGATTATAGACTAGAACAGCACTGTACAAAGTAATACAGCATTTGTTTGAAATGTATAAAATCCCTGGCTGTTACTTTTCTATATAGGTCACTCTGGAGAACTGATAAGTGGGATTGTCCAGACTAAGTTCTTATCTGTTTGTTTATATGCCTCATTAAGCAGCACTCAGAGAGTTATTGATGTGCTTTGTCTAATTCATCATTTATGTTAGTCTTTAGTCAGACAATCCCTCCCGAAGATCTTATCCATGGCTGGAAGAACCCCTTTCCAGTGATGATCTTCCAGTTCAACATTGTCTGAAGGAGATACGCTATTTTATTTCTATATTATAACCCACAATGTTCACCAATATATCATATTATATCAGATAGATGCATCAGATTTGTAGGAAATTATTACTTTACTTGTAAGAAAATGTTACATTAGATTTATTCTCATTTCATTTCAAATTACCTTGGAAAGAGGCATGTATTTTATTTATTAAAATCTACTGAAAGTCTGCAAAAACTTGGAAATGGAATTTTAAGTAAATCTTATTTTTTTATGCTTTTTGAAGAGACATTTTATCACCATGTATAATAATATAATGCTTATTATGCATTCCATGCTCTTTTGATTCAGTTGTGCCTGGAAAAAATGACCTTTCGCCCACTAAGAGAGCTTCTTTATATCCAGGAAGAAAGATTGTGCCTTGCAATTAATTTTGATGAATACGCTTTTGTGGTATAGTCAGTGTGAAGGCCAAATTTCCGGGCGCAAATGCTATCTTGAGTTTCAGGCCCATATTTTCTCCTTCTGTCTCTGTTTATGTTTCTCTTTCTCTCTCACACTCTCTCTCCCTTCTGTACACTGCAAACATTGACCAGCTGCTCCTTTATTCTGTTAATTTCTCTTCTGTCAATCCACACTGATGCTGTTGACAATTAGCTTTTTACCAAGACTATAGTTAAAATATGATAACAGTTGGAGCCAAGTTTGAATCCAACCTGGGTCATGTCCCAATCCCATTCCCATTCCCACTCTCTAAAGGAGAACATTATGTAATCAGATAATATTTCAATAAAAAAAATGCAACTTAATAAATGTTCATCCTCAAGGACCATGATCAAAACTCCACAAATTAAAAAGTAAGGTTAAAGAACAAGATTAAACAGACTACATTTAATACGGTTTCACTTGCAACAAGAATAAAAATAGCTTTGTGGAGTTAATTTTTAGATGTAGAGAGCAAGACACTTTCAAAATTAAAGAGATATTTTGAGACTATACACTGCAACTACAAACACAATTGAAACTAAAAAGTAATTATTTCTATTTTGCCTGTTTTTTTTTATTGTTTTTTTGTTTGTTTGTTTTTTGTTGTTTTGTTTTTTTTTTGTTTTGTTTTTTGTTTTTTTGCAGGTGCGGTTCTTAGTAATATCAATACGTTTAATTTAAAGACATTTTGGCTTACTTTGTATGATAAAGAATTTTTATGGTTGCAGATTATTTTTTTGAATTTGGTGCTACAAAATAAGGATTAGAATTTACTTTACCTCAGTGATGCAACAGCTGGCGGTGACGTGAACTATATTCAAGTGGAAATGCAACTGGAACTGTTTGTTATTGCATTTAGAAGTGTTTGTAGAAAAGCACTTAACATCCAGTGCAAAATCTAAATCAAAAATATGAAAATAAACAGAATCTTAAATTAAATTACAGATATAGAGTTTATATTTATGGATACATTTGAAGCTTTAAACATCAGACAAACTTCCGAGAGTAGCCTACATTTACATAAACATATGGTACAAGTTGTCTAATGCACTGCCTGTGTGCATTAAGCAGAATTATTAACTGTCAAACAAATTGTTTTAAGATAACAAGAGCTAGTTTTATGCATTTGCATATGTCTAAATCATTTGCTTCTACTTGTGGGTTTGAATAAAAACATGTCACATTTCCAATAGGCCAATCCCATTCAAGGTGGTTCAGTGAGGATTTACATAAGAAAACCACACAAGATAAGGAAAGAAGTGCTGAGGTGAAGGATGTGAAATCAAGGTGGTGTCATTGTTGTGTGGGGAGTAAAAAGATGCTCTATGCTATGAAGAGGGCAGAAGGTTCAGAGGTGTGGTGATGGGCTGTCACAATTCACATGTGGTCCACAATGTTTTTCTGTTCCTTGACCTCAAGAACACCCCGTGAAGGTACTTCAGAAACTGGAGGAGGAGAGACAAAACAAGGGATGTATGGCAGCAGTGATAAAGACAAGAGCAATCAGCAAGAAAAGTGAATTATTTTAGGCCCCATTTTATGCAAAACTCAAATTATGTTGATGTAAGTGTGGGGAAAGTAAATTACATACAAATATACTTTAAAATTGAAAGCATCCAATTCCTGGAGTGTCATGTCTGATTGTGTAAAAAAAAAAAAGTTCTCAAATTGAGGAACTATTAACTCAACAGGATAGATTTAAATGCAGAGATGCTGCAATCAAAAGCGATATATATATATATATATATATATAACCGTTGTGGTACGGCCACAAGTGCACACTTTAGATTTGCAGTCAATTACAAAAACATGGACAAAAAGCTTGCAGATAGTCCTTGACGCAAGTGTAGCCTCATGGCAATACAACAGATATTATGAGCCATTTACAGCATCACCCCAACACAGAGGCACAGATGGGGCCAGAATAACACAGTTTTTAACCAGACACTTAGTGCTCATTCAGATCACAAAGCAATAACTAAAGCGCTAGAGGTGTTCATAGCAAAAGATATGTAGCCCTAATCAGTCTGATCAAAGATTGGGGATTTCACTATGATTAAAACACACGAGCAGGGTTACATCATATAAAAATGAATTTGAAACATAAATTATTATGAAATAAATTATGAAACATTTATTTTAAAAATATTTCATATAATTATTAACTATAATTATAAAAACAAACCAATCGATAAAATAAAATAAAATAAAATAAAATAAAATAATAAAAGGCAGATTTGGGCCACAAACTGGATGATTCGCACCACTGTTATGTTAGTATCAATATACTAGTTTTTAAAAATGGGATAAAAAAAAGAGCCTATTTCTTCTAAATTACCATTTTATGTTTTTTGTTTTAGTTCTGCCGAACTATAATAGCTCTGCTTTGCATGTCCAAGAAAGAACTATCACCAAGTGCCCCACCTAAGAGCAGCTTAGAAAGTGATGCAATTTTTTTCCTGCAAAAGTATCAGCTGACATCTTGGAAATCAATCAGGAGATTCTAGACTTACTTGCTCACAAACTTATCCATGATATCTAAGATCAACGGAACAGCATTTATGACACATTGAAGCAGTATCTGGTACAGCAGCCTGCCATCTACTCTGCTTTAATGGACAAGAATGCCAAGAAGAATGTCAAGAACTGATATTGTCTGACACTGAACTGAAATTATTCATCTGCTTAACCCCTTAAGGACCATTACAACACTCTGGAGCCCTGAAACAACCTCCTCTGTGTGATCTTTCCTCTGAAGAAAGTGATTGTAGTATGATACCAAGAGATAAAGACAGTCCAACCATAAAGTTTGCCAAGACAGCCATCAGTCAGGACCTGGAAAACAGATATACAGAGTCTAACCTTCAGGACCATCTCCTCAGAGTCTCATTCATTGATCCAAGGTTTAAGGCCATGTACACACTACAGTTTATGCTGCGTCAGAGAATACTGCCAATCTAATCATTTCAAAGGTGACTGTGAGGATGTAAAGATAGAAGGTTTTGTAAAGCTCTGTGTTGAGCTCTGTCATACTGATCAAAGTTGAGAAAACTTTAGCGTTTAATGCAACACACTCTGATATAAAACTTTAGCGGTTAATGCACACTCTGATATAGTGTTGTTATATTGCTAAACTTGCAAAACAACACCATTGTCTCAACAACTTCGGCAGCAATTTTCTCCACTGTAGGAGACCTTGTTACCACAATCAAGTCACCTTGCAACAGATAATGTTATTTAGCTTGTTTTATTGCAAAAGAACATTGGCCACGTACACACTTTAAATAAATTAAAAGTTTTGTGTGTGTACGGAACAGAACTCACTCTTGAAATTGCCATGATCGACACTTGTACATTTAATATCCCCTGTTTTTTCGTTTTGTTTTGTTTTGTTTTTTTAACCAAAGTAATATTACAGCAACCAAAGACTCGTTCCACAATGTTAACTAAACCACCATTAACAGAGCCGTCATGTTTTGTTTATGTTTGGAAGACTGCTTTGCAGAGCATGCTCTTGAAGTGTTGCCATGTCCAATTATTGCAAGCGTCAATTAAGCATCTTTGGGCTCGACTCATAAAAGCAATCCATTTTATGGAGTTAATAAATTAGGCAGGTGCAGGTCACAATATTTTGGTAAGTGGCTTATTTCCAAGATAACACGTTTGGATTTAAGTTCTGGCAACAATAGTCAAGACGTACCTTGTTTCCTGTGATTCTCGCAAAGAGGTCTAGACACATTTAGAATTTCTGTAAACGCCGTTGTCACTACCTGAATTTTTGGGAGTTACTTTGCTTGTAGAATGAGGTGCTCACTCCCATAAATTACTGAACCGTGTGTGTACAGAATGGGATTAAGCACTACAAAGTGAATTGATAACCGAATTTAGCTACGTGACCAATAAAACCTGAGGCCTGAGATACAAAGACCTCACCCGAGTTGTTTACATGATATGCAATTTCTGCACGTAGAATTGAGTTTAATTCAAACAATTTGTCTATTGCTTTAAATATGCTTACTTTGGAATTGGCAGCAGTATTTTCCCACCAACATATATAATCTGTGTTACAACCACACACACATATCACAAAAAAACTAATTGCATAACTGCACATATATGTTCAAATATTTGTGGCAGGAAAGAATGTTAGAGATTATGAAGTTTTTAAGCAGTTCAAAATATATCTGAAGCATCATTAGTTGATGCTTTCTTATTGAGAAAAAAAAAAAACAGTCTGACTTTCATTTAAACTATCACTTATTTTGGATGCAAAGATTTGAGATGGATCAGCGGGGTCCTGACTGAGGCAGCATGATATTGACTTTCACATGCTAAAAGAACAGATGTGTATGCAGAACATGGTACATGATGACCTACCCATGTAACCTTTAATTAGAAAACTGAATAACACATAAATTTAGTTGGCCTTTTGTCTTCATGGACGTGGCAAAATGAGTTAGTATTTGATGACAGAAGAAGTCAAGATGTTGGGTCAATGTGAAAAAGAGTAATTTTCAGCTAGTCCTTTCAGATATTGGTATGCTACAAAAATCAAGTTATATTTAGAAAACAGAAAAAGGGGTATTATAAAGAGAGTGATTAAGTGATATTCTATGTCTTTTAAAGTATCAAAACCTTGGGATGCAACATAGCAGTGTGCTTAATAGTTCTCACTTGAATGCTCTATATTATTTGCTATTATCTACCAGCACAATGTTGACATCAAGACGACTGTAACATGTAAAAGAAATTAATAACATCCGTCTCAGGTGATACTGTCACATGTGGACAGCATTCTGCGATCTGATCAAACAAACCACATTTGGAGGTCAAAGCACACAATTATATTGCAGTTTATAGTGCAAGTGCAAATGCATGGACAAGAAAGAACTGCATAAGCTACTCAACTATCAAATACTGAGCTAAAAGCAAAAATGCTTTAAAACTGTGATTTAAAACTAACCTATAGAGGTTCATAACCATATCAATGCTTAAATAACCAAGAATCAGTTTGAGAAAAGTGTAAAAGCCAACGAATTCACAAAATAGTATTAAAATTTATACAATGTGATTCATTGAAAAACAAACATTAAGCATAAAGCTGCACCTTTAAACTTAACCCTCAGTGGGCCGTATACAAAATGTACAGATGAGATTGTATGAATTTACCATTAATTTGGCAAAATGTACAATAGTCACAAACTATCATGAGTGTTGGAAAGGACGAGGAACCACATTTGAACTCACAATGCATCAGTATCATTAGATGTGCTAAACTCAAGGCCACAGCTCCAACACCTCCATTTTGAACCACCCTAACAACAGAAAAAGACACAACATTATCTCTTCAACCTCTCAAAATGACAGCAGTCCATGTTCATCAGTTCAGCTGATCAGCTGGGCCTTCCTGTCAGAGTGCGTTACACATCTCTGCACTTAACGATCTCATCCAGACTGTGTGTGTTTGCTCAAGATTCACACAGAAGCTCATCGAGCTTGAGGATTCTAGAGGGACATGTTTTCTTTTAATAAGACAAGAAAGATGCCAATTATAGGCCCTTTGGTTCTTTTTGACCCTCCAAGCTATGCCTTAAATTGGTTAGTTTCAAACACATCACGCTGGGCTGCTCTCTCCCAGCCAAGAGTTATGAACCCTTCTCTTCTCCTCTTTCTTAACAATCAGCAGCTTTTTGGGAAAATGAAGGGGATGGTGAATGTAAGATAATCACACAAGCAACTTGTTTACATACCAGCCTTAGACTGGGTATTTGGTGCATTAATTCTGCATATCTTTACACATTAATATTTGTAGGAATAATGAATGGTACAGCATCCTCAATATACATTTTGTAAATGACTGTACAAACCTCATGTTTAAATCAAACACAGTAGCAGACATAGTTAACCAGTTTCCACCTAGTTTGACTAGTAAATTTCTGCTATGTCGAGTTTATAGCTTTGTCTGACGAAGAAGATTAGTGTTTACTGACCCGAGAAACGTTTTCTCTTAAAATGTTTCAGCAAATAAGTTGCGTATGTTCCATGTTATTTGCCACTGGTTTCGAATCCGAACTCATTATGACTCAAAGTCGCGAAAGAACCTACTTCTTCACGTTTTCCACAACTGAATCACTCTTATGAGTAAGCTGTTTTTAATGAATCGGATTAATAAATAGGTTCGCGATTCAGTCTGAACTATTTTGACAGATCACTCACACACTGCCTCACTGGAAACGGTTTCTTAGTAAAACACTCAGTATAAAATAGCTTATATACTTTAGAATACAGAAAACTAAAAGGATAATTTACCTATATATATGTTTTATTTATTTTATTTTATTTATTTATTTTCTATGAATAAGCTCTTTGTTTTTGGAGCAGTCTGTACTCAGGTAAATACATCTTCCAATGGTTTTCTCAAAATATTCAAGCGCTGTATTTGATGTTGTAGCGAAAGTGTGTATGTTCGGTTTAAGGAATGTGTTTAGTTCCTTGACACTGATCCTAGAACTGTTAGTTAGGTGTTAGTTGTTATCTTCGTGTTTGGCCTTCTTATTGTTCTACAGCGAACAAAACAGTGTAGACCTAACATATTGAACTCTAGATTTAAAGGTGAATTCCAAAATAAATGTAATTTAAAGCAACTGGTATTGTGGAATGCTGAAGAAAGATGAGAAGAATGAACTTATATTTGCAGGTTCACTGAAGACAGCTTGAAATATTTCAAAACCCTCAAAGTTTAGTGAAGGTTATAACTAAATAAATGGGCCCATTATGATGACTGATGCTGTTTACCTTATTTCGTGACCAGGTTAAAGAGAAAATGTCTTGATGTTGTTGGCTTGGTCTTGTAAGGACCTTACATTTGTTGAAGATAATATTCTTATAAAATGCACATGAATGTTCTTAAGTAGTTAATCACCTTTGAGTAGTAATCACCTTTGAGTTGACTGTATGGGGATTTGGAGAGGTTCTTGCACACATATGTTCCTTAAATCAGCATATTGATTTCTTAATTCTTTAAACCATCTGTAGGTAGTTTTCCACAGATTAAAAATTTCTTTGTGGAACTGTTTTCTGTTTTTAACATTATTTTTGTTATTGCTCTCATCGTGTTGCTGCTTGGTCTACCTGTGTGCATTCATGTGTTTTGGAGGAGGAGTGGCTTTGGAAAGTGATTTGCTTGGAGGGTGGGATCTTATGCTTTCAAAGCTAGCTTGCTAGTGCTAGCCTACACTACCTTTAAATATTGCTTCATTTTAAAAGTATTGAAACAGTAAAGACAAAATTGCTCTTTTGGCTGTGGAGTCAAGACATTTACAAATATGATTAAAAGATGAATATGAGACAAAACTACAGAATGTCACATTTTATTATCGGGTGATTCACCACATAGATGTTTTACCAGCTAAGAAGTTCAGCACTTTTAGAGTTTCATCCCTCTATCTGATGTGAGCATAAGTATTGGAACAGTTGCCTCACGGGTCTTTCTAAGTGATCAGTTGTGTCCTGTTGCATTCATTCTTCAGATATTAAAAGCATGGAATGTGTCGTATCAGTTATATCCATTACTTCTGCATTCTGAATCTTGCATTCGATGATGACACACACAAACCAGGATGAAGATGAGGGAGCTGACTTTGAGAGAAAAGCAAGCAATTTGGATGCTAAAAGAAAAGAGGAAGTCAATTAGAACTATAGCAAAAACAAAGGGCATGGAGAAATCAAGAGTTTGGAAACCACCAGCGACACCAGCAACCAACAACTACCTGATCGGCTGAGAAAAAACAGTAGTTGATGACAGACAAATCATAAAAGCTGTGAAAATGAACCCTAAAAGACATGTCTGTAAAATCACCAACAACTTCCAGAAAGCTGGGGTGATGCTCTGACAATCTACTGTCCTCAGGAGACTTTGACACAGAATTATAGATGCTACACAGCAAGATGCAAACCTCTGACCAGCACCAAAAATAGAAAGGCAAGATTAGAGTTTTGGAACTGTGTTTATGGACCGATGAGACAAACATGAACCTTTATCTAAGTGATGGGAAAGCAAAAATGTGGAGAAAAAAAGGGAACTGCAAAAGATCCCAAGCATACAGCCTCATCTGTAAAGCATGGTGGAGGTGGTGTCTTGGCATGGGCATGTATGGCTGTCTCTGGAACAGGCCCTCTCAACTTTACTGATGACTTAATGTATGATGACAGTAGCAGAATGAATTTGGAAGGGTACAAAACCATCTTGCCTACCAATATTCAAGAAAATGCCACCAGATTCATTGGGAAGTGCTTCATATTGCATCAGGACAATGACCCAAAACACCCTGCCAGTTCAGTCAAGGAATTTATAAGGGCAAAGAAATGGAAAGTCTTAGATTGCCCAAGTCAATCTCCAGATTTAAATCCGATTGAACATGAATTTCACCAGCTGAAGAGGAGAGTAAAGGCAGAAACTCACCAAAACAAGCAACAACTGGAATTGGCTGCATTAAAGGCTGGGAAAATTATTTCAGAAGATGAGACCAAGAGTCTGGTGATGTCTATGGGTCACAGACTCACTGCTGTGATTGTGCGCAAGGGATCTGCAACTAAATAATAGATTTTAATCTTTTATATCTGCCTTATGTTCAACTGTCCCAATACTTATGCTCACATCAATGAATTGGATGAACTCTAAAAGTGCTGTTCTTTTTATTTGGTAAAACATGTATGTGTTGAAACGGCTAATAATAAAATGTGACATTCTGTAGTTTTGTCTCATATTCATCTTTTAATCATATTTGCAAATGTCTTGACTCCACAGCCAACAGAGCAATTTTGTCTTTACTGTTCCATTACTTTTGGAGGGCACTGTATATAAATGGAATTGTAAAAACAATCACTGTGCTTTTGTGGTGGTTTGTGTTAAGAATAAATTAATAAAATGATTTTTTTTTTGTTCTTTTAGCTCCTGAGTCTACTCTATATAAAACCTGAAAGTAATTCAGTATGTCGACCCATCTGTCTCTCACTTTGCCTGTCTCTCTCTATCTGTCTCTCTGTATCTGATTGCAAGACATCTGTCCTTTGCTCTGCTGTCAGTGTAAGCAGGTGCCTTTCTGACTCCTCACCTGTGTGCTTCTATGTCATGTTCAAAGCCTCGCACTCACACACACACACACACAGGTGAAAAGGGGTGAAGGAAAGGGTGGTGAGTTGGTAGCGCTATGAAAAGAGTGCTGGATAACTGAAGGTCAAGTTGTCAATAGAACTTTCTGGCTGTAAATAGATGGATATTTGGAGCTAATTATAGGATAAATGAATTTCAGTTGGCTTTTAGGTGTGTGAGTCATGTACAGCCTCAATTAAGGGCAGGATGTGAATAATAGCGATAGAATTTGGAGGATAAATTAAAAATAAAAATCATGAAGTGACTTCAGTTGGGGTCACTGGCACAAGGAATGCCATAGTTCATCTCTGTCCAATGTGAATATATTACAATGAAATTATAAGCAAAATAACAGGAACACATTTAGCAGTTCCTTAAAAAGAGTTTTAAAAAATCTCCTGTGAAAGAACTGGAGCCTTATTTTTAAAAACATGCATATAATGATTCTAACTGTGAACATTTCCAAAATCTTTCTATTAAATTATTTATAAAACATCTGTATGCACAAAATGCATTAATTAATCGTAATTCATCTAAAATTAATTTGCAACACGTACAAGTGCATCAACTCCTACATGACATCCAGAAATATCTTTCTATGATTCAGAATCAGCAATCATCATCAGTGAGCAAGGAAATCCAAGCATGCTCTAGGAAAACTTAAGTGTGCTAGGCATAGTCCCATTTCTATACAATGTGTGTACATTATCATTATTTTTAGAAGAAAAAAAAATTAATATTAATTATTTTCAGTCATTTTATTAAAAAGCAGTTAAAATGTTGTTCATTTGTGCATATAATTATATTAATGCATGTTATGGTAGCCTTTTTTTGTTGTTGTTTTTTTTTTATAAACAATGTTGAATTGATTGGTTGGTATATGAGGGCAAAAATGGCATTTTTCTTGTCAGTTTCTGCCTTTATAAATCTCATTTGTTGTTTGACATGGGATTTAGGATCAAATCCGATCGTATGTGTGGTTTATAAATGTATAAAGGCCTAACGTTTGAAGTGACATGAAGGTGAGTAAACAACAACAAAATTTTCATTTTTGTGTGAACTATTACTTTAATAAGCATTTAATGGACCAAAAACATAGTTAATAAGTCCTTACGGAATGGCACAGAATATTAAACTGCAGTAAACTTGGCAACTCCAGCCCATGGCACTAAACTGTCTGCTCTCTTTAGCCAGCTAGCATATATCAACTAGAATTCCCTTTCATCTCTGCATCCTCTCTCTCTCTCTCTCTCTCTCTCTCGCTCTCTCTCGCTCTCTCTTTCTCTCTCTCTCTCTCTCTCTCTCTCTCTCTCTCTCTCTCTCTCTCTCTCTCTCTCTCCGCTCACCGAAATTCAATTTCATAGAAGTATGAGATATTGATTCCATAGGCAATGTGCTTGTGTCCAAGCTGTTACATTAGCTGTAGCCCTAATCAGGAGCCTGAACGTGCGGGGTTCAGGCATAAATCTCTACTTTTCACTCTCTCTCCTTCTCCAATCCCTGGAAAAGACCCTTTCATTGTGATGTATTAAAGCCAAGCAGGTCTAAATATCCCCCGACAGGCCTCCAAACACAAATCACAGTGCTGGGCAAGAGCAATATGTAAAACCATAGGCTCCATGTCCGTTGAGGGAAATCCTGCTGCGTTAGAGGGAAAAAAAATATAATGCCTCCCTTGTCACTTAGGCACAAATTAAATAAAACTCTGTTTAGCGGAGCAAAGAGCTGCATAGGTCTGACTTTAGAAACACAGTGTCCTTGCGATGGGAGGGAAGCGGCTGCGGGCGGTTAACTTTAGATCTTCGAGTTTCCTCCAGAGCTCATTTCTCTGGCATGCACACAGCCATTGTCCTGTCAGGCTCAACAGAACGTGGCAGGTCTTGGCAAAATGCAGAATCTAAGGATTGGCTCTGTTTTCATTCATGAGCTGGAATTTGAATTGAATTGGCCACACGCTCCACATGATATTGAAGAGGAATTTTCTGAATTGTAAGTCAAATCTCTAAGGTCATGTGTTTAAGGTTTTGAAAAAGCTTTGTGTTCAGCTCCATCTTGAAGATGTCCTTGAAAATTAGAACATTGTGGGAAATGAAGTGTTCTTAAAACATGGTCTATTCAATAAAAGATAATGTATTAGGTATAACAAAGATGTACACCCTGAGGTTATAATGCAGCCACACCATGAAATGTAGTGAATATTTATGTATTTATTTATATTTTCAAAATAAGGGTATTATTAAAAATGACACTTATAACAGCTATTTAAATTTTGCTACATATGTTTTTTTTTTTAATCCAACTTATATTTTCTCAGGCAAACTCTCAAGTTTTAACTATCAAATGGAAATGTCAAATAGGAATATTTGGCATTACATAAAAAATTCTTGACATTACATCTTAATTCTTAAGTCAATTCTTAGGCCATTTAGCATGGACATCTTAACATATTAAACATCAGGAACTTGCGTTATGCCACCATTAGTGATTAATGTTCGCTTCTGTAAAGTTTCTTTCATTTCTGCCAGTAATGAAACTGACAAACATTCACAAGTAAAAACATTACTATTTTTGAGTTTATAGAATTTGTGTTTGATGAAAGCATAGACCAACTTTAAGTTAATGCAACATTTTTTTTTTTTTTTCCATAAACTGGGTTTGCCCAAATCCTGAAGGTGCTTGTCAAACATTTTTCTGTTTTCTGAACTAGTTTATTTTCCCCTTAAATTCTACTTAGAATTCAGCATCATGTATGCTACCTCAATTCAAATTGAGAAATTAAATTACATTTAATCAAGGCAGTCTTAGTTCAATTCAGAATTGTCTACAACTCTGGAAGATGGGGATAATGACAAAAATAATATTAAATGTAGAAATGCATTCATCATTTTACTACAATCTTCAATGTTGCATGATCCTTTAGAAATAATTCTAATATGCTGATTTGGTTATCAAACTATTATTATTATTATTAATTTTATTTATTATTATTATTTTTTTTTTAATTATTAGTTGATGGTTGTGAATTGTGGAATGTGTCAATTTTTTTCAGGATTCTTTGAGTAACAGCATTTATTTGAAGTATTTTTATTTATTTTTTTGTAATATAATAATTTTACAAAAATATTAAAAAATGTATTATTATAGTAGTCTTTACCGTCATTTTTATTCAATTAATTGTGTCCTTGCTGAATTAAAGTATCAATTTCTTTAAAAGACACTGACCCCATACCTTTGAACAGTAGTGTATTTCCAGCAGTAAGTACAATGTGATTAATAATGAGAACCACTTAAGGAATTGATATGAAGAGAGGCATCATATGAATCAGTGATGATCAGCTCATATATTACATAAATATATTCTGTATCTTGATACATTGGAGTATACAGCAACAAGCATAAAAACAGACAGAAACTGCTGTGTCATAAAACTGACTCATAATTCTAATCTTTGAAGGAAGATGTATTTGATTCTCCGTGGCATTACCTTGAGAATGCGGTAGGCCTGCTCTTAAAAACAAGATTGCATTTCAGTGATCCATCACTCCAAATACTCTTCCATCTACTCTTCCTGCCATCTTTCTTATAGCACAGAGTGAAGCATACGGCACTAGCTTTACATTAATTTAGCTTGTGATTAAAGCACCTCTTACAGAGCTTCAGTGTAGAAAAGACACTGAAATATTACCCCAGACAGGAACATTAAGTACCTCCTTGAGCAGAAAGACCTCATATGTTAAAGATATATAACTGTAATATTGCATGAATTGGTGCAGGCTGATTTAGTTTGACCTGCTGAGGATGTCAAATGTCTCACATATGGCAATTTCATATGGCAGTCATACGTCAGGCTATTTATTTCATCTCTGACTGTCAGTTGTTTTTTAATCCTCTATAACTGGCAGGTATAGAAAATTCCGCATGGAGACTCTCTCTTATTATGAGTGGATGAGTCAAAATGTCTGGGGGAATGTGACTTTGCCACACAGAGTTGTGTCATTAGTGTGACCTGTCATGGATTTTTGCAGTTTGCTCATTAAAAGTCTCTGTCGCTTTCTCCAATGCCGGATCAGCTGGAACTTAATCAGTGATTCTTTATGCAGGTTTTTTCTTTTATTTTTCTTCAAACACGCTACTGAATAATTAGGAGAAATGAGCACTTGGGAAGTTCTTCGAATGGAAAATGCTCATTAGTCTTTTTAAGTGTTAAGACATAACACTTTTTAGACAAAAATTAGACTTGAAGTCTGGTTGCAGACAAGTTTTTTTGGGGGGGGGTATAAGATAATGGGGTGGATTTCGGGATGTATGAAGGTCCTCCTGTATAATCAAATGTTCATTGGCGACACTTGCATATCCTGGAAAAAAAAAATTTGATAATCAGAATTTGTGTACTGAAACTCTTAGACTGAAGCTGCTGTGTCTTATATTCTATGTGAAAATAGCTGGCTTATCTGACTGTTTTGTAATTACAGTATTGATCAGAGTCCACAAGAAGGAGGAGAGTCTCTTGACACTAATGCCCCTGTTCTAGCGCGAGAGAGAGAGATAGAGAGAGAGAGAGAAGGGCAAGTGTGTATAAGCTGTAGATGGGACACGTAAAGAGTTTTTAGCAAGGTTAATGGAAAATTAATTATTATCTGATTAATTTCATTTAATTAGCCACATTTTATAAGTGGGATATTATAGACTAAGCAAGTGTTTGATGACTTGTAAAAAGAAAGCTTATTATAAAAATAAATAAATAAATAAATAAACACTTTTGGGATTGTAAAAAATAAAAAGAAAGCTAGTCAAAGAAAGAGTAATTTGGGGGATATATATACTATCAGGGACGTGCACAGACATTTTTAGGGGCAGGGGCTCAAGTGGAAAAAAGGGCACTTCTCATATTTATTTAATTTTTTTCTAAACAAAACGTTAAATATATTAGGGGTGTGCGATATTGACAAAAAATATATCAATATTTTCTGGGATTTTATCGATAACGATAGACAATATTTTGCTGAGTATGTTATTGTGCTGATATCTTAAGGACTTCCGTGGACAGCTGACTACTAAAGTTTTTGATATTCTGCATATTCTGTGGTGATCGGTTCACAGCAGTGATAGAAATTAATCTTTTCCAATAAGTTTAATAGATTTTTTACCTTTTATGGGCATGTTTACCTTTATAAAGCCCTGCATGAGTGTGCATCATATTTTCAGTCAAATTCTTAAATTGAATCAGTCCATTAGAATAAGTCATTTAAGCTGTTACCAAGCAAATGAAATCAGTATTGACAAAATTAATCTTTGCAATGCAGAGAAAACACAGAAGCTGCATTAGAAGTGGCATTTAGATGCATTTACACATTGTTTAATGCAGGACATGAATGCATTTAACCTACAGTTACAAATGCATTAATACTGTTTTGATATTTTAAACATAAAACGTTGAATACTGATATTTGACATTATAAAAAAAAAAAAAAAAAAAAAAAAAGATACTATAAATGTGAAATTAAAACTGCCAGTAGGTGGCAGCAAGTCACTGTTAATAAGTGAGTCATTGCGACTGAACCAAATCATTTAAACGGTTGATTAATTCAGGAACAAAACAGCTGTTGCTCAGAGACGCAAATTGAAATTATATTTGTTGGTGAAATAGAGCAAAAACAGTCAATCTTGTGTCTAAAACGTAAGTGTGTTAATATTAAATTCTTGTTTATTGAACTGCTGTATAAAATCAGTATCACATTTGTAATAATGTTGCTTTTTGGTGAGAAAAAAATGTCAATCTTTGCGTGATACTGATTATCTATATGAAATTATATAAATATATACATTTCTGCCCCCATATCTTGAATTTTGTGATCATTCTTAATCAATGCATTTTAATAAACTGAATCATGCAGTGAAAGAACGCGCACTGGTCTAACCTACTAGACTTCCTATCGCCTTAGCTAAACTTTAGCTAACTTACATGGTAGCTCTCTCATGAGTCATGGATGTTAGCAAGACAAATAAACTATTTTTGTCTTTTGGATAATTAGCTGTAAATTTGAGGCACAGGTAGCTTAGTCTTTTGTTTATCACCACTCACCTCCACACCAAGACAAACACAACTGGAGAGGGAGGGAGGGCTTCACTTCTGCGGTTCTCTGCCTGTCTGTGATGTGCATGCGCCGATCAATGTGTGCTACACTGCTGTGCTGCGCGCACCTGCACCGAGACGCGGAGACGCGGAGGGGAGAAAGGCATCGGAACTCGACAGAGTCTCAACATTTCCTGACCCGACCTGATATTTTGATTTTTTTATTTGTTTGACAGGGAAAGCTGTGTGCAAAAAGAAACACACACACACACACACACGCACACACACACACACACACACACACACACACACACACACACATATATATATACATATATTCATTTATTTAAAAAAAAAAAAAAAAAAAAACTCCCCAGAAAAACGGGCACTTTCTCTCGAGGAAGAAAAAGGGCAGGTGCTCTAGCCCCCTTTTATGTCTATGTGTGCATGTGCCTGTATACTATGTCACTCTCCAGTCTGGGATAAATCACCCAAAATATGAAAAAATTGTCATCATTTACTTACCCTCAAGTTGTTCCAAACATGTATAAATTTCTTTTTTCCACCAAATAGTTTCTGGTTCTCATTGACTTCCATTGTATTTGTTCTATGCTATGAAAGACATGGGGGGTCAGTGTCTGTTAAATACCCACATTTTTCAAAATATCTTCTTTTATATTCAACATACATACAGGTTTGGAAAGAGTAAATGATGATGAAATTTTCATTTGGGGGTGAACTATCCCTTTAAGAATAGCCTAACAAAGCACAGATGAAAATGTAATATCATTGAAGCTGAAGGAAAATTGGGGCTTGAATCAAGAGTTGGAATGATATTCATACAGTTTAAGACACTAACTAATGTAAGTTGCAGAAATGTATTCTTCTTCTTCGATTCATTAAACCGTTTTTGAGTCATTCGTTTAAATCATAGAAAAGTGAGAGAGGTAAAGAGGGAGAGATGGACGAAATCAATAAACTAATTTCAAAGTTTCGAGAAAGTTCATAACTTGCAAGCAGCCAAACCAATGCCCATTTACTCTGCTAATATGTTCTCTGTATTTGACACAACTGCACAAGAGGTCTGAGTTGTAACCGACACATTCTTTAAGACTCATGTCAACTGATGTCAACTGCTAACGGCTTAATTGTTGACCTGGTTGAGTCAGAAAGTTAGAGCTGCTTTGTTTTACATCTTGTCTTGCTGTTCATGGCTTTCTTTTCTTTTGCTTCAACTTTATAATGAAGTCTCAAAGGATCAGACTATGCTAAACAAATAGCTGTTTTACAGGGAATTGGATGTAACAAAATATTAGCTGAGTGTTCGGGATTATAACTGAATATGTCAGTGTGCTGTTTGTAGAAGAAGAAACATTTTACAGCATGTGACTTTTTTCATGCCTGAAAGTTTCATTTGTTGGCATATTTGGGACCCAAAAAGGGTGTGAAAATGTAAATCAGAGTTTTTCTGAGATTTAATGACTTAATGAGTTCTCAGCAATCTTTGTTGCTGTATTATATACATTTCTATCATGACAACTCTAGGAGGGAGACATGCTGCTGTAAGCATGTAAGAAATATTGCTGCTGCACATGCATGATATTAAATAACCCCCATATATAGCATACATGAATCACCCCCTTGCAGACCTATACAGGTGGAGCTGGGGAAGGTGGAGGGTTTCTGAAGCGCACTACAATTGCTACATCAAGTACTAGCCAAGAATGGAATGTTGAGCAGCAAGCTCATTGGCTGCTGATAAAAAAAGAACTAATCAGCTGTACCATGTAATAATGATGTCATTATGTCAGATTGAGTTTGACCTATCGGACTGTGCCATCTAGAGTTTCATGACAGAACTTTGTATATATATATATATATATATATATATATTCTCAGGAGTATGGACTGTCTGTGTGTGTTTCCACGTGTGTTTCCAATATGTCCATATTTGGTTCTTCCTGTTCCTGTTCCTGTTTAGTTCCAATTATGTTCATTTGATTCCAGCTGTGTTTGATTAATTACTTCGTTTACTCCCTGCATTTAAGCCCTGTGTTTCCCTAAGTCTAGTATCCGCTGTTAAATGTCATTCCATGTGTTCCTGTGTCTCCTACGCTCCCTGTGTTCCCTGTTGGATAATTAAAGACTCTTTGTTGAACGAATTCCTTCGTATATATATATATATATACAGTATTTTTTTATTTTTTTTTTATTTTTTTTTTATTTGGGATATTTTTCTTTACTCCTGATTTACTATACATTGAAGTTTATGAAAGTCTTCAATTTAAGGACATGAAGAACATGTTGTACACAATATGTTACATGGAATACAAACATTGTAGAGGTAGGGAAACAGAAACAAATTCTGAATATAAAGATAGTAACGCATAAATATAATATAATAAATATAAAATAAAATAATATAATATAAAATAATAAATATTTGTCCATATGCAAAACCAGAATATATACAGTAATGTTAAGTATTGCCACTATGCAGACTGTGCCATTTATCCTAAATCAGGCTTAAAAGTGGTTTATGGTAAATAACATTGGTTCCCACCAACACTGGAAAGATTTAGGCTTTACTTTATTAATTAATAATAGTAATATTAGGGCGGACAAAACAATAAGATATATGTAATATATCTTATATATATATATATATATATATACACACACACACACATATATATATATATATATATATATATTTTTTTTTTTTTTTTTTTTTTTTTTTTTTTTTAAGGAATTGGACAAAAAAAAAAAAAGATTTAATACCTTAATGCATTCTTGCAGTATCATATGAGTTCAAATGAAAATGTTTGTTTCTATGTATTTGTTCCTCACCCGTGTCGATGGGGGGTACTTGAGACAAAGAGGCTGGGCAACTCTACAAAAGAAGCTCAATGCCGGATGTCAAGAGTACTGTTTAATGTCCAGAGTTCATTGCCCCTCAAACAAGTTGGTCAGTTACAGATAAGACACATTGCTCTAGGTAAGAAACTGTTCTTGTTTCTGATTCTTTTTGGTTTTATTGTCCTGAATCACCGTTTGTATGGTAGTGCATTGAAGACTTGATGAGCAGGAGATGAGGAATCAATGGCTATGTTTCAAAGCCTACGTTTTTAGACCTCGACCCACAGAATCCCTAAGGGAGCAGCAGAGTGATCGCCGAACACGACCGGTGAAACCCTGTGGCAGATTGAGTTTATTCAATTGCCATAGGAAGTACAACCTCTGGTGACTCTTTAGATGAACTACTTCCCCTTCCCTTCAAATCCTGAAAATTATGGTTTTCAGCAAGATGGGAAATCTCGACAGTGATGACGGCCATGTCGCTGAAAATCATCAAGTGGGTCCACATCATTTCTTGTTATCTCAAGCCACTCTTCTTGTCTGTAGACTTGTTGTTTTCACCAATCATGTCAATCACACCAAAGTGTCATCTGCAAACTTGCGATGAGTCCTGGGATGTGAAAGCACTCGTGTAGAAAGATTTAAGGATGCAAAAATCTGTGTGGTGCTCTAGTACCATGGGTCAGTGTGTCTGAAGTTTGATTTCACGGCCTATTTGCCCTGTTAGCAAAGGTTCAGTAGGGAGTCAGTTATGATAGAGTTGGTTAGCTCAAGTCGTTCAAATGTTTTCATGACCCCAAGAGTCAAGGAGAGTTTGTAGTCGTATCAAGTGTGGGCATATTTTGGTATTTTTTGGTGATGAATACAGGCTGGAATTGAAGCCCAGGGCTTTTGAATTGTCATGAGTTGATCAGCACAGAGCTTCAGGGAGAAATGGAGGGACAGTGTCTGGACTGGCTGTGTTTTTGGTTATTTGGCCCTGGTTATTGGATCCTGCAGGACTGTTATAATGGTGGAGGATACCCGTGTTTGATTGATGTGGGAGGTATAGGGTTGGAGGAAGCTGGTCTGACTTTCCAATCTGCCCTTGTTAGGGCCATTGGATGCTAAAGGTTGTATGCCAATTGGAGAGAAATCTCATCTTTTTGCAGTTGGAACCATCCCGCAGGCATTTCCATACTGAGGATGGGTCATTGGCTAAAAACTTCATCTAGCTTTGCAGAGTAACCCTGAATTGGCTGCTCTGACTTCCCTCACTAGTTTGTTCTTGGCTGCCTTGTAGAGGTTTTTATGCCCACTTCTCTAGGCCTTCGTTTTTGCCAGCAAAGCTGTTCCATTGTAAATCAAGGCTTGTTGTGTACGGTGTTGCAAGAAGCCAGTCAGCTACAGCACATTGTTTAGAGCTGTCTCGCGTAAACAGGTCTCAATAAAACAAAGGGCAATTGAAAAGTCCTTATGTATGTTTGAAAGGAACAAGAGCACTAGTGGTCCCGCTTTATTACCCCTTCTACTTTATCTCAAGACTAGCAATAAAGCTGCTGCAGTAGTTCAAGATACATAATAAATCTCACGGCGAGTAATATGCCGTAATCTGTTGGTATAGCATGTTCCTGGTTTGCAAAAGATCTTTCTTAGAATGCAATCAGATATCCTGAACATTGAATTAACAAATGCATACAAACACACAGAAAGCATTTATTGTTTGAATTTCTTGATAAAACTGAGAATTTGAAAGCTGAAACTTATCGAATGCTAAGTTTTCTTTATGCATCAACTGAAAACAGCACAAATTGAACAAACAATTTAAGAATCAATATTAGTTCATCAAAATGAAGATTGTTTAAACAAGGTTATCAACCCAACCCTACTGTCATGACAGACTTTGCTTATCTTGTTGATTATTTGTTTTGTTTTGTTTTGTTTTTCAATTTAAATTAAAATTGAAATCAATTTTCATTTAAATTTAAATTGCAATGCTGCAGTTTGTTATCTCAATTTAAACAGAATTCAAATATCAAAATCACATTCAATTCAATTTAAATACATTCTCAATTTAGAATTGTGCACAGCCCTGAAGACAAAGAGGTTGTTATTTAGGGAGTGAAGAATTTTTAAGCTAAAAAAAATTAAACTTACCATTGTACCACATTAGCTATTTCACATCCAACACCAAAAATGTACTGTTTAATTCTAAGGACCAGAGAGAGGTTTAAAATGCTAATGAAAACCTAAAATATGCATTACTGGGCACAAATAACTGTACTATATGGAACTCTCTATGGAAAAAAATAAATAAATAAAAATAACAAAATGTATGATACAAACCCTTAAGGGTGCAATGTTTAACTTTGAATACAAAGAATGCATGTCTGAGAGAAAAGTGCAGGTGAAAAACTTTGAGTAGAGTGTCTGGGTTTTTGAAACACTTCAAACAGCAAGCAGCCAACAATGTGTAGGTACTTCATTCTCTCTTCCCTCTCCATTGTATTCTATCATCTTTCTTCTCTATCAATAATCTCTGTTTTGACCTTTTCAGTCCATCACTTGTCTGTAACCTTATTAGCAACCTTCGTGGACCTTTATTTGAGAGAACGTGCTAAAAAGGGGGAACTAATCGGATCTCGGAGCTGACAGTGGCCCGGCAGCAATCAAGCGTAATGGAACAAGCCTGTGAATCAATAGCGCTAGCAGTGATCGCGGACTGACAAAGGTTGTTTAGGAGTAGGTTCGTGCTAATTGAAATCAATGGGTAATCTGATGACAGTTCTTCGCCTCGATCCCATAGAGGATTCAAATGATAGGTGAAGATTATTGGAATGGGTGCGCAAACTGATTGGCTGTATCTGTTTTTTGCTGATTCACAATTTAGAAAGCTAATCCGTTCGATGGGTGTTAAATAACTTGGATCGATAGGAGCGGCAATACGGATTTAATGGTGATTTCTGTACACCCATGAAGGTTTGTCAATATGCTGTTAAACACCACATCTGACAACATGACTCTTCAATAGTGAGGAATTTAGTGAGAGGGCATGTGTCTGTGACTAAGTGAGTTAGGTTGTTGAGTCTTAAGGCTGATTTAGTCTGTTTCTCCCCATTAGTTTCACATTAATTACGTATCCTTGAAAACAAGACATATATACTGAATATCACATGATTTTTAACAATGGCTGTTATTGTTTGCAAAACCCAGAAGGCTAATCTCCCATGGGTTCCCTTGAAATGTTTTAATAATTTTTATGTATATGTTTTTTTTTACTTCTTCTTCTTCTTCCTATGAATAAAATAAGGTCTGTAGTAAACATAACTTGACGATAGCCTACTTGGACTTGGACATTTACATTGTAAACTGCAAATACTCAAACCCCAAACATTTTTATGTAGTTAGGGTTAGGGTTTCGAACTTTTTATTATTATTATTATTATTATTATATTTACACCAGATCTTGTTTCTTATAAAGTGGGAAAACCTCAAGGAAAACCTCAAGGAATACCATGGTGAATAAGCTGCGTTTTGAAGTCACGGCTGCAGCATAGCATTTTCCTCACTTTAAGATGCATTTTACATTTAAAGGTATGTAGTTTCCCCAAAATTGACAATCGTCACCATTTACTCACCCACATGTCATTCCAAATCTGTATGACTTCTGTCGAACATAAAAGATATTTTGAAGAATGTTGTTAATTAAACAGTTTTTGTGACCATTGACTTTTAATGTATGAACAAAAAAGAACACATTTCTCAGAATACCATCTTCGAACAGTAGGCTAGTTAAAGACATGAGGATGAGTAACTGATGACAGAATTCTAAGTTGTTCTATCCCTTTGACAAAATAAACACTTAAAATTCATCTTTTGGTAGCTGTAGATGCAAATAATACAGTGCCTTACATATCACATTGCTGAAATCTTTACCTCTGGTTCACTATGTCCCGTTAGCTGTTGTCTCTCCCAATGTCAAATTCATCAAAAGTTTAAAAAAGTGTCAAACGGGAATAAAATGACAAAAGCAAGGTCAAGAAGCGACGTATTAGAGATGTGGTTTGAGCAGATTCCCTCGCAGCGCTCCGAGTGCAGTTCTCTAAGCTCCGAGCCTCCACTGGGAGACGTCTCTGAAGTGTCAAGGGGGCTATTAGTGAGATTATGTGGAGTGCAGTGTTTGATTTAATTAATCTGTTGGGAGAAATACCCGTTCAGATTTACTTACATCTGTTTTCCTAACGTTACTTCGACAATCCTCTACACATACCTAATTAAACGCATAAACATTCATGTAGACGCGGTCGCCAGTATCCTGCTGATATGATGAAAACTGTGATGAGATCACTTTGATCTACGTTTTGTTTCTTTACGCATGGGCCGCATGTATTAACAGCGCTCGTGCACTTCTCGGCCTTGGTTGTAGGCGATCAAATTAAGAGGCAGCTGTCAGTGATTTGGGGAGTTTTGTGAAAGTGACATTTGGCCTGGCTGAAAAGTCCTTGAAATGCAAAGCGGGGCGATTAGAAAAAAGAAGCCGGTATGCTTTATCAAAGCGCGGCCTGGTCCTGCCGTTCGGCTCATTTGGAATCCGGGCACCGCCGCTGTATTTGTCCAGTGCTTTGATACATGCGTGTGCACACTTTCTTATCCCTCGGCTTAAGTCTTCAATTGCCACGGACAAGGACACCGTGACAATTTAAGGCCAGATCTCTATGCTCACAGCTTGCATATTCATCCTGACCTATTCCAGCACATCTGCAGGGTTTAAGCTCCAGACTAAATTAATCAAGCTGTTAGATGTGATTGAATGGGTCCAAGTGAAAATTGTGATTTTATGGAAAGAGTGAAAAAAGCACCTAACTGCTACACTGTTCGAGGAACATTGGTTAATAGAGTTTTTGTTAGCGTAAATGTACAGGAGTCCTTTAATATCTCTATATCGATCCAGTTGAGCATAACCTAATTAAGAAATGATAATGAGATTTCTACACACAATAATAATGACATTATAAAATATTACAAATTTTTGAGTATATTTTGTCAAAAGACGAACTAAAAAGTTGTGTTTATTTTTTAGTATTTTGTAATGTCAACATTATTATTATTATTATTATTATTATTATCATCATTATTATTATTATTATAGCCTTTTGGAAAAACATTCTAACATTTCGAACATTTTGGAAAATGTTTGTTTTTACATGCATAAAATATAAAAATGTTTATTAATTAAAATGTAAAATGTTTCATTATTTGAAATGTTATTTTTCTTATATTAGTAAGTGTACAGTAAAAGATTTATTAACAAAACGCTAGAACTGTAACCATTGTAGACTCACTGTAACACAGAACATCACTTATTAAAATTTGACAAAATATGCTTTAAAATTTTCAATATTTTATTGTATTATTTTTATTATTATTATTATTATTATTATTATTATTATTATTATTATTATTTCGTCTGTGGAAAAAAAATTAAACATTCATTCAAAATAACATTTTAAACATTTAGATTTTTTTGTATAAAGCATGTAAAATAATTTATTTAAACATTTTTCCAAATGTTTAGAAAAAAATATAAATTAACAAATGTTTTTACACTTACAAACCATGTAAAAAAAAAAAATCTAACATTTTTCATCATTTTTGAAACGCTATTAGTCAAATACTGTACAGCAAAAGGTGTATCAGCATAAACCCTAAAACACTTTATGCATTTAAAATCACTATAACGCATTATTTCCTACTTCTAAAATGTTGGCAGCAGCAATATGATAACATCAGTGTTTAGTAAATGGCTACATTTAATAATTATGACTATAAACAATTATTTTGCCAAGTGATATATCATAACTGTGGTATGTTCATGCTTCCAAGCTATACATCAACTTACCGAATGTTAATACTGAATGTGCAGTTACAAATGTGTGTTCGTCTGCATTCTGTAGTTTCAAATGCAGCTCATACAATAAAAATTGAGAACTATCTGCTTTATTAAAAAGTGTTTTGAAGGTTCTTTGAAAACAATATATCTCTCAATAATATCCTAAGTATCCTTGGAAAGTTATTTGCTGTGTAAATGATAGTGTACAGTAGTCACAGAGGGCACGTCTCCACGGAGAACAGAACAGCTGGAGTCTGCTGCCTCGCTGAGTTGTCTGCCTGACTTCCATTTTGAGGGTCATATGAATCTTGCTCTGGGTTATGCTGATATTAATGCAGGACGAAGCTTTGGAACTTATGTAGGTTTTGTGACCTTGAGGATGATCATATGTTTTATATTTCCAGAAACGTTCTTTAAGTTTGTGTGCTGCTTTACTTGGATTGTGGAATTTTCTTTTTAAAGAATAAAAGTCGAAATCCTGTGATAAGAAAAATAGTGAATGAAATGTAACCCATTGTATTACCATTGTAATAAGATATATTTTTGAAGGAAGCAGGATATTTGACAGGAAAGATTATGAGGGATTTGTGATGTCCTCAGAAAATGAGGCGGCACAAGTTATTACATTCAAATTAAGATTACAATATTACTTTTTTTAAAATAACATTCACTGATGAATCATGCACAAAGTTAGTTGTTAGTATGACATTTTTTATTGTTAGTATGAGATGTTTTATCTTCCTCTAGTTTTTTTTTTTTTTTTTTTTTTTTTTTTTTCTTGGTTATTATCTACAAAGTAAAAAACGAAATGTCATTGTCTGTGATTAATGGTTTTTTGTCGTATTATTTTCTAAATTTTCTACTTGACTTTTCAGTCAGTAATCACCCTGAGTGGAAACAACGGATATCTCAGTGGGTGTTTACATGAAACGCTTTCAACTAAAAAAAGAAAACGTCTCAAGGTTACGTATGTAACCCTAGTTCCCCGAGGGAACGAGACGCTGTGTCGAATGCTTTGGGAACGCCTTCAGCGAGACCATGCTCTGAAACATGTATGTAATCAAACCAATGAATGGACGCGATGTCACGGACGGGGTGACACATGACCAGGAAGCTATAAAAGCATGTGAGGTGGATACACCGGCAGCTTCTGGAGAATGAAGGAAACGCTAGCAGGGATGCCGGAAGTATGGCAGGAGATGCAGCGTCTCGTTCCCTCGGGGAACTAGGGTTACATACGTAACCTTGAGAACCTCGAACTCGAGCTGCGCCAAACGCTTTGGGAATGAGATGCCCACGCCGCTAGACTTTCAAATCCCTGCTTAATGTGTATGAACTTCAGCACAGCTACGGCAAAAGGACGGAAGAACCAGGAGCGATATGAATGTCAAGGTCGTAGCACCTGACAAAGGTGAGCGGCGTAGACCAGCCCGCAGCGTTACATATATCCTGCATAGCCACACCCGACAGGAAGGCCTTAGAGGCCGCCACACTTCGGGTGGAGTGAGCCTTGACCTCTAAGGGTGAGGGAAGGCCAGAGGACTCATAGGACATAATAATGGCATCAACAATCCACCTACTGAGGGTCTGCTTAGTGGCAAGAGACCCTCTCTTGGAAGGACCATAGCAAATGAATAACTGGTCGGACTTCCTCCACATGGCAGCTCTGTGGACATATGCATCCAGTGCTCGCACTGGACACATGCAATTTAGTTTCTGCTGGTCAGGCTCCCGAAAGGAAGGAGGACAGAATGCCTGAAGTACGACGGGCCATGGTACCGAGGAGGGCACTTTAGGGACGTACGGGGTACAGAAAAGCTTTTGCCAAGCCGGGCGCAAAGTTTAGGAAGGAGGGGGCCACTGACAAGGCCTGCAAATCTCAGCCTTTCTTCAGTGATGTGATAGCTAACAATAAGACAGACTTAAGTGTCAGAACTCAATCTGAAACCTCCTCTAAAGTTCCAAACGGAGGTTTCCAGAGAGCCTCCAGGACCATGGCCAGATCCCACGGGGGGATACGAGATCGTATGGGAGGCCGCAGCCTCAGCGCACCGTGGAGGAAACGTGTAACGGTGTCTTCCCACAGACTGACCACCGAGAGGGGCGTGGTGAGCAGTTATAGCCACCACATACACCTTCAGGGTGGAGTGGGTCTACCCTGCAGATAATCTAGCCTGCAAGAACTCCAGCACTGAACCGACTGGGCAGTTAACTGGGTCAAGCTGGCGATCTCTGCACCATGAAGTGAAAAGGTTCCACTTTGAGGCCATACAGTTTCCTCGTAGAAGGAGCTCTGGATTGGAGGATGGTCTCAACAACCTCGGTTGAGAGACCAGAAGCTACGAGTTGTGCCCCCTCAGGGGCCACACCCACAGCTTCCACAACTCCGGGTGGGGGTGAAAGATGGTACCCCCCGCCTGTAAGAAGAGATCCCTCCTGACGGGAATCTCCCATGGAGAGCTGTCGAGGAGGGAAATCATGTCCGAGAAACATACTCGGGCCGGCCAGAATGGGGCTACTAGTAGCAGACGGACCCCGTTCCGGCGCACTCTCTCCAGAACTCTTGGGAGCAGAGCAATCGGGGGAAAAGCGTACAGACGAAGCCTCAGCCAAGTCTGTACCATGGCATCCAGCCCCAGTGGAGCTGGATGAGTCAGACAGTACCAGAGTGGACATTGCGATGTCTCTTGAGCCGCAAAGAGGTCCACTTGAGCCTGGCCAAAAACTCTCCAAATTTGCTCCACCACCTCGGGGTGAAGTATCCATTCCCCGGGCCTCGGCCCCTGTCTTGACAGGATATCTGCTCCCATATTGAGGTGCCCAGGAATATGCACTGCTCTCAGCGAGAGGAGCTTTTCCTGGGACCATACAAGGATCTGGTGCGCCAGTTTATACAAGGGGCGCGAACGTAGACCTCCCTGGTGGTTGATATAAGAGACCACCAATGTGTTGTCGGTGTGCACCAACACATGGCGATCTCTCAGGTCTGGGAGAAAGATCTTCAGTGCTCGAAATACGGCCAGCATCTCCAGGCAGTTGATGTGCCACGTGAGATGGCGGCCGCTCCACAGACCGCGGGCAGGGTGGCCACTCATGACCGCACCCCAACCGGTGAGGGACACATCTGTCGTTAGCGTTATGCGACGACAAGGAACTCTGAACACCGGCCCCTGTGACAACAACCAAGTTTCCTCTACATGTCTAAGGCACGAAAGCATCGCCGCGTGACCTTGATCATGCCAAGCAGATTTCCCCTCGGGGAAAACCCCTTGGTCTTGAGCCACCACTGTAGGGGTCTCATGTGCAGCAGGCCAAAAGGTATAACGTTGGACGCAGCTGCCATCAGACCCAGCAGTCTCTGAAACTGCATTACAGTGAGTGACCGGCCTTCTTTGACTCTCGCGACTGCAGTGAGGATCAACTCGATCCGAGCAGGAGACAACTGTGCCTGCATCGTGGTCAAATCCCACACCACGCCCAGATAAGTGGTCCTCTGTAATGGAGAAAGCACATTTTTCTTTGCGTTTAGACTTAACCCCAACTCTCTCATATGGGCTAGAACGACATCTCGATGTCGAACCACCGTCTGCTCTGATTAAGCTAGAATCAACCAATCGTCGATATAATTTAGTATGCGGATACCCTGGAGTCGCAGTGGAGCCAGAGAAGCCTCCACACACTTTGTGAAAGTTCGGGATGAGAGTGCAAGGCTGAACGGAAGAACCCGATATTGGTAAGCTTCGCCCCCGAAAGCAAACCTCAGGAACTTCCTGTGCTGAGGAAGGATGGAGACATGAATATATACATCGTTTAGATCTATCGTGACAAACCAGTCCTCGGACCTGATCTGAGAAACGACCTGTTTGATCGTGAGCATCTTGAACTTCAGTCGCATGACTGAGCGGTTCAGCTGACGCAGATCTAAAATCGGACACATCCCCCCATCCTTCTTCGGAACAATGAAGTACCGGCTGTAGAACCCGGATTCTCTTTTGAGAGGAGGGACCACCTTGATGGCCTCCTTCCTCAGCAGAGTATTTACTTCGTGTTCTAACACCGGAGCCTGCTCGGGACCCACCACAGTGGAAACGATCCCGTTGAAACGAGGCGGAGGAGAACTAAACTGAATTCTGTAACCTCTTTCTACAGTCTGCAGGACCCATTTTGAGATATTTGGCAGAAGCTTCCACGCTGCCAGAAAATCTACTAAGGGAATCAGTCTCTCGAGACTGACCTCCGGTGTAATAGGAGACCTCCTCAGAGGTAGCAAACCCCCCAGAGCCGCTACGTTTCCGGGCGGACACTGGGTGCACTCGCTGGAGACAGCTGTGCCCTGAAGCACCGGCAGTGGCAGGGTTAACAGCTTGATCTCCTGAGGGCACTGGGGAGAGACGGGCACCTTATAATGAGGTGTACACCACTCTCCCCCAGCGGGGGCTACCCTCAGAAGCCCTGGGACACAAACATCAGGGCTTCTTTGTCGAAGACTTCTTAGCCAGAAGGATGGTCCTCAGATCGACCTTTGGCTTCGAAGTCATCGATCGTGAGCGCCGCTCCTTTCGCGGGCCCCGTTCACGTGGGGGCGTGCGAGTCGCAACGCTCACTTTCTGCACCTCTCTGTATGAGGAGCGGGCACATAGTTGGGGCTGCTCCCGTCCAGCAGCCCCCTGAGCTAGAGAGCGGCGAGGAAAGAACCACTGAAATGCCGCCGCTTGTTTACGAGCCTCCTGAAACCTGTCGACAACGGAGTTGACGGCGTCGCCGAACAGGCCAGAAGGCGCAAGCGGAGCGTCGAGGAGGAAGACCCTGTCTTTCTCTTTTATATCTGACAGGGTCAACCAGAGATGCCTCTCCGCGGCCAATAGGGCTGCCATAGACCGCCCGATTCCTTTGCCGGTCTCTTTTGTGGCGCGGAGAGACAAATCAGCAGTTCTTCTGAATTCTTGAATATTGTCAGATTTTACTTCCTCGCCCTCATCCAGCTCTTTCAGCAGGTCTGCTTGGTAAGCTTGCAACACTGCCATCGTATGTAAGCAAGCACCAGCCTAACCTGCTGCCGTGTACCCTTTGCCCACCACCGCTGATGTAGTACAAAGCGGCTTGGTGGGCAGCGCCGGGGCTTTAAGAGATGATGCCACAGTGGGAGACAGATAGCTGGCGAGCGTCTGTTCAATCCGGGGCATTGCTCTATAACCGCGCTTATTTAATCCCGAGACGTTACTATAATCAACGAGAGAGGGACTAAAGAGGTGGGCCGAATACGGTCTTCCCCACGATCTCAAAACCTCAGAATGGAGATCGGGGAAAAACGGCAAGCCCCGGCGTGGAGGGAGCGGCTTAGACCTCAAAAAACGCTCATCTAACTTGCTCTTTGAGGGTTCAGCCTGCTTCTCAGCAGGCCATTCAAGATGTCCTCGGAGGACGACAGTTTGAGCGCCACGCTCTCTGTGGGCGGAAGAAACCGCTCCGTTAAAGCGTGCTTCCGAGCCCTGGGAGGTGGCGCTGGATCCTGCGGCAGAGAAAGGAGAAAGGGACTCGCCTGTCTCCATTCCCTCCATGAGATCCACCTGCGAACCCCACGACCGCAATCGCCGCGCTGCCTCGGCAGACACGGGACCATAGCAGCAAGGAACGCTGGCGAGGGCTCCCTCCTCAAAGAGAGCCCTCTCCCTCGAGAGCTGACTGAGCGTGCTTCGCTCCCAAGCAAACAACACAAAGGCTATGTGTACCCCCACCCGTGATGTAACGAGAGCAGGGAGGAACACACAGCCTAAACTGCCATTTACTTTTATCACACCCCTTAACAGACTTAGCCTTTGGCATGGCTTTATCGTTTCTCACAGTGACAGTCAACGGTAAATAGGACATACACACACAGAGCGCTTCGCTGAATGACAGAAGCTGCCGGTGTATCCACCTCACGTGCTTTTATAGCTTCATGGTCACGTGTCACCCTGTCCGTGTCATCGCGTTCATTCATTGGTTTGATTACACACATGTTTCAGAGCATGGTCTCGCTAAAGGCGTTCCCAAAGCGTTCGACGCAGCTCGAGTTCCTGAAGGGGAACTCTTTATGCGTTTTGGGCCATTCATTTGCATCACAATGGCGTTTTGGGAGTCTGAAAACGCAAATGTTTGAAAATGGGTTTCAAGTGCACATTTTTGAAAATGATGTCATTATCATCTCCAAATAAACTACAAAAAAGTGAATTTGTGAAAATGGTGATGACATATGCGTATCACGTGTTCAGTATATAGGTATGAGTATGTGTACAGAATGTGTACAGGCACGTAGTGTTTTATCTTTTTTCAGCAGACGTTTCCATTTGCTCTCCATTTAGTCTCATTGATGTGTATTAGGAAGGAATTAGAATTGAAGTTGAAAGTATTAATATAAAGTATTAATAGGATGTCTGTGATTTCATGTACTAGCGCAGAATTTGAATTTGGAAATTACATCTGTACTTATTAATTAGTTGAAAGTGTCTGTTGTCTAGATGTGTGCATCATTAAACATGAATATCAACGTATAAAATAAATTAAACAATAAATACACAACAAAAATTACAATGGTGACAAAACAGCCATTAAAGGGAAAGTTCAGCCAAAATGACAATTCTGTCATTAATTACTCATTCTCATGTTGTACCAAACCTGTAAGAACTTCATTCATCTTCGGAACACAAATTAAGATATTTTTAATGAGATCCGAGGGCTTTCTGACTCTGCATAGACAGCAATGCAACTACCATGTTCAAGGCCCAGAAACATAGTAAGGACATCTTTAAAAGGATAGTTCACCCAAAAATGGAAATTCTGTTGGTAAAATAGGAAGTCGGTAAAATAGTCCATGTGAGAGTACCCAGAATGTAATCAACGTAATCAGCGTTGTTTACGTTCAGTAGACAGTGCACGCATGCTGAACATAAATAACGCTGATTACGTTGATTACGTTCTGGGGTACTCTCCAAAATGGTGGAAGACGGTAACTCAGGGAGAAGAATTGCTGAATAAATTATGTTATTATTGTTTTCTTTGCGCAGAAAAAGTATTCTCGCAGCCTCGTAAAATTACGGTTGAACCCCTGTTGTCACATGGACTATTTTACCGATGTCCTTGCTACGTTTCTGTGTGTTGATCGTGGTAATATCCCTGCTGTCTATGGAAGGTCAGAGAGCTCTCAGATTCCCTAAAAAATATCTTAACTTGTGTTCCGAAGATGAACGAAGGTCTTACAGGTTTGGAACGACATGAGGGTGTGTAATTAATGACAGAATTTTCATTTTTGGGTGAACGATCCCTTTAAATAGTCCATGTAACATCAGTGGTTCAACCGTAATGTTATGAAGCTATGAGAATACTTTTTTTGCGCAAAGAAAATAAAAATGACAACTTTATTCAGTGATTTCTTCTCCTCTGTGTCAGTCTCCACCGCAATTCACAAGAGTACCGCGACACATGACGAAAGCATCTTAACATAGTGATGAGGATATGTTTGCAACAGTTGAATGAATGAATGATGAATGAATGAATGATGCATTTATATAGTGCTTTATTGTGTATTGCTGTACACTCAAAGCGCTTTACAATCATGTGGAGGGTCTCTCCTCAACCACCACCAGTGTGCAGCATCCACTTGGATGATGCGACGGCAGCCACAGCACAATGGCGCCAGTGCGCTCACCACACACCAGATACAGGTGGAGAGGAGAGAGAGAGAGAGAGCAAATTCAGTGGATGGGGATTATTAGGAGGCCATGATAGACAGGGGCCAGTGGAGGGAATTTGGCCAGGACACCGGGGTTACACCCCTAGTCTTTACGATGAGTGTCATGGGATTTTTAATGACCACAGAGAGTCAGGACCTCGGTTTAACGTCTCATCAGAAGGATGGTGCATTTTACAGTATAGTGTCCCCGTCACTATACTGGGGCGTTAGGACCCACACAGACCACAGGGTGAGCACCCCCTGCTGGCCTCACAAACACCTCTTCCAACAGCAACCTAGTTTTCCCAGGAGGTCTCCCATCCAGGTACTAACCAGGCTCAACCCTGCTTAGCTTCAGTGGGCAACCAGTCTTGGGCTGCAGGGCGATATGGCTGTGGCAGTTCTGCAATTCAACATGTGAATTTTATTTATATAGCACTTTACACAATAAACTGATTTAAAGGTGCCATAGAATGCATTGATACAATATTTTAAATTGTTCTCTGATAGCTACATAGAAGGTATGTGGATTAGGTAAGTGCAAAAAATCTCCAGAAACGGTTTTACATGTCCATTTAAAACCCTAGTATTTGTCCCTAGAATGAAATGGTGTGTCATTACCTTATTTGGAAGGGTCATGAATAATAACGTTGAGCTCTGCTCTGATTGGCTGTTTCGCAGTGCGGCTCAATGTTGAGCTCTGCTCTGATTGGCTGTTTCACAGTGCAGCTCATTTCAGTAGCTCACACAGCAGGAAGGAAACACAGGGAAAATATATATTTTAATACTTTGTAGTGAAATTTGCTTTCGCCAACCTAGCGAGGCGAAATAGTGTAGTGATGGGTACTCATGTCACAGGTGACGTTATGATTTTTGGATCACTTGTCACTTAAGGTGTGGTTAGGAGTACATCACATAAGAAAGATTGGTGGGATACCTAACTTATAGAACCTTACAGCATTATCAACACAAGGAAGACACAAGTGTAATAAAATAAATTTTATTAACAAAAGATAGACAAGAGTAATCAACAACTACTAAATGAATACCATGAATGAAAAAGGAATAAAGTGCATAAGATGCATAAAATGCAAGTGATTATGTTGGATGTTACTATGTCAGAGCTACGTTATCTGGAAAGATAAACTGTCACTACTCTGAAACAAGTAAGGTGAAGAACCTTATTATGCATCAAACAAATACCTGAAAGATTATTTGTTATCAACTGCAATCAGCTATATAACATCTAATGTCAATTAGAAAAATCATATACTGATGATACACAACAATGCCAAGGTCTCTGGAAGAGGTTTGGATAGGTGATAGTTACGTTCTCTGTGGGTGAGTGAGCAGCCCGGTGGCAGTGACTTCATCCACTGGTTGTGCTGGTAACAATGCAGTGGGGAAAGGAGCAGGGATCCGTTTCGACAGCCTTGAACACGAAGCGCTGGAGGATGCTGATCTCCTGGAGCACCAAAGGGTCCTAAAATCTGGAACACACAGATGTTACCCTGAAGTAGGTGCAGAAGGTCCTTAGCCTGGAACACGCAAGCAAAGGTACCTTGGAGTGAAGGTTTGCTCTCTGGAGCTTAACTTTGTTGCAAATGTCTGTGTGTCTTTTGCCTCTCTGGGCTAGAGACTCAGAATTTAGTCGATCTGCTTTGTCTCTCTAGGATGGAGACTCAGGACGTGCTGCATCTGTTGTTGTCTCGCTGGACGAAGACTCTGAATGAAGTCTGAACGTAGATTATCTCTTTCCTCGCAGGCTGGAGGCTCAGAATGTGGTCGTATCTGTTGCTGCCTCAAAGCTGCAGACTCAGGACTTGGTATCTGTTGTTGCCTCTTCCCTCACGGCCAGAGGTTTCTGTGTTTCTGTTAGAGTCTCTTCCTTTCGGGACTCAGACTCAGAATGGAGGTTGATCTGCTATTGTCTCACCCTTGCAGGGCTCAGACTCAGAACTGGTTTATCTGTTAACGTCTTTCCCTTTCGGGACTCAGACTCAGAACAGTGTATCTGTTAACATCTTTTCCATTTCCGTACTCAGACTCAGAATGAGGAGTGTCTTTTGGGAAGATACCTTTATCCCTTTCCGATGAGGAGGAGATTGCAATCTGGCGCTTCTCCATTTCCAGGCTGTGATTGGCTATTTCCATCAGAGTGGGGGGACACGGTGTGGCCCACCCTCCTTTCCTCCTGTGGAACTTATTTGCATAGTCCAAACATACATTTAGAAATGTGTCACTAAAGGTTTACCAATGCATCATTCACTTACCAAACCACAACCAGAATACCTTTGGCAATGTTATGAACACATTAAGTCCAAACATGATGGAAGAAAATTGAACTGTCATGCGTGCATTCATTTGTCCATTAACAGCTGAGTTTGTGTAAGATCGATGTCACTGAGAATACTTATTTCTCTGAATAAGTATGAGATGTGTATGTTGTAGTGTCCATCAGTTTAAGGTTTGAGAACATAATTATGAATGGATTTGGATGGATCTCTGTGGTCTCCCTTTGTTTCACACACTGCTGCTGCATCCAGAGGTCCTAAGGAATTTTTATGGCGGTCACAGGCCAAAACCTTAGGAATCAGTCTGTTGGTGGGTGAAGGGCAGAAACTGCATTTTGACCAATGAGAAGTCCTGTCCTTCCCGGGCTTTGTTCCAAAGGTCTTCTTCTTGCCCTCTCAAAGGTGTCTGGCCATTGTCCTGGCATCTTTATCTGATGGCGTTGGACAGTTTGCTTATGTTAGTCCACCAAGATCCAATCAAAATGTAGCAAACCTTTGTCCACTATAGTGGTCAGAGAGGGGCTCTGCCATAAACTGGGCCCTGGAATGTGCTGTCCACTACAACTTTCTCTCGCAGTTATATCATCGGGTAATTATACTGTATATAAAATGCGGGCATCAGGGAGCCGCTATTAATATACGGGGCAGTGAAACTGCTTTCGAATGCATGATCGCTTTTTAGTTTCATTTTCACTTGCGAGATTCGCGATCGCACATACCCTGTTTATACTATGGAGCGGCAATACTTACCATACATTTTACAAGATCAGATTCTTGTCAGTGGTGCTCAGGATCTGTAAATCATTCACTATCATCCTCAGTCATCTCTCCTTACTCTGTTTATGTGGTAAGTGAAATCTTATGTACTGTAATGTAACAGGCTACCGCTAGCAGCTAACCATCTCCCTTTAGTGGCTTGCGTTATTTTATTAGAATGCGTTATTTGCTTTCCGTGCCTTTCTGAATACAGACACCAACCCATCCCTGCGCTTCACATCCCCTGCACAGCCTGGAACATAACATTTATTTCCATGATCTGCCATTTTCGCTGTTGTCCTCGCTTTTTTCTTCACAGTACCTGCAGAACTTCTGATGATTCGGCTGTGCAGGTTCAGCTGGCGGCTGGCCTTGAACATGGGTGGGTAATGTTAATGCCAGTGATCCCGACTGTAACGTCACAGTCAGTTATGTTCTGATTCGCCTATTTTTCAGTGGTCTTTTGCATTCACAAGATACTACATAAGAAGAAGGAAACAATGGTGTTTGAGGCTCCCGGTATGTAATTTCCATGTACAGAACTGTTATTATTCAACTATGCCAAGGTAAATACAGTTTTCCATTCTATACCACCTTTAAAGTAAACAGCTTTACAAAATTACAAAAAAAAAAAAAAAAACAGTATTACTACTTTAATTTATACTATAAAGAAATTTCCATGTCAAAGAAGGTAGACTCCTAGACCACACCTACCAATTACATTACTGACATGGACTAATGGTCATTCGAAAGTGTTTACCAGTCATATAGCAAACTTTTATCTAAAAAGTTTGTTCTGGTAAGCTGTTTCAAACTCCCGAAAGAAACTCTTAACAAACTTTGTTTTGGCCTGATTTTGTTCGAAATCATGTCATACCAGTTCATTTTTTAATTTCACTTGAAGTATATCAGTCCTTTAGATTGCTACTACAGTGTCCATTGTACTCTTCCTTTTGAATTAATTTTCTTTGTTACATTAGATGTAATTCTAGAAATACTTGAACCACCAACTGTTTTTTGACCCAGAAAGCTGTCAAAAAGATCCAAATGTATAATGCAAATACATCAGACTACAAAACAAGAATTGCAGCTTTAGTAATCATATGAGATGAAGGTCAAAAGGAATAGAAGTGTTTTAAAAAATATTATAACGCAATGAGATTAGCTTTTCTCAAAGGACCCCTGAGTAATGCTTTGAAATTTTTACAGAGGTTGAGTAGAAAAACCACAGATGTGCTTGATACTAAAGAGATCGCATTTGTGATTTTTCTGTCCCATCTTTCAAAGAGTCCATGATTTGTTCCAGTCTGAGACTGTATGAACCTCATAGGGCCATAGAACTGAACTGTCAGTGTGACAACTGTCACATTGTTGAGGGATGTCAGGCAGAGATAAGTAGCACAAGATTTGCGCCGGGCAGATTCGCGTTTCGGCAGCTGAGATGCCATTAAGTTGTTATCCATTGGGGCAGAGTGAAGAGTCATGCCACAAGTCGGCCCTTTTGCCAAAGAAAAATGCTGCACAGCCATCCCTCAAAGCAGATTTTCCACATTGTTTTCCTCTCTCACCTCCATTTCAGAGAATATCACAATTACCAAACCCCCATCAGCAACCCAAAATGATTCAGACAGTGAGGAAAAAACAGAGCCAGGAAGGCTTGATTTTAGCTTGGAAAACAGCAGGCCTGAAATTGGGTGGCAGTGACACTGCCCTTGGGGTAAAAATCTGTCGCACATAGCCTTTCCCTGACGCTGCTTTCCTGGCAGTCTGGAAACCATGGTCCTTGTTGAGAACATTAGATGGTTGTGAACCTCAGCCTGCTATTGCGTTTCATCAAGACCACGAGTGGAAAGAGAAATAAAGCTTGGTGGATTGCAATACGTGCACGCAGCTAGACAAGCGTTTGTTTTTGCTTGCATATCAAATTATGTGATGTAAATTTGAGAGTGTGTTTGTATCCAAGTGCTGTGCTTACAAGCATCATATAGCTGATTTTAAAAGCATAATAAACTATGCATGCCTCCCTGCGGCATTGCCTATGTGGATAAGACATGTTTATTTTTGCAAAACCTAGTAAACAAATCTGGTGATGAACCTAATGTCCTTCTCATGCACATAGTCTGTTTAATTTATTTTGAGCACAAAATTAATTAACATGACTTTCAAAAATTTGGGATCAGTAATATTTTAATGTTTTAAATACATTTCTTATGCTCATTAAGGCTACATTTATTTGATCAAAAATACAGGGAAAAAAATACAGTAATATTGTTAAATATTATTGCAATTTAATATAACGGTTTTATATTCAAATATAATTATTCCTGTGATGAAAACATGAATTTTCATTAGCAATTGCTTTAGTCTTCAGAGTCACATGATCCTTCAGAAATCATCCTGATATACTGATTTATTGAAATCAGTTTTTTTTGTTTTTTTTTTTGTTTTTTTAACTGTTACTTTTTTCAGGATTCTTTGACAAATAGGTAAAACATATATCAGCATTTATTTAAAAAAATAAATCTTTTGTAACAATATACAATACAATTCAAACCTTTAGGGGCAGGAATTTTTTTTCTTTCTCTCTTCTGAAAGAAATTAATACTTTTATTCAGCAAGGATGTGTTAAATTGTTAAAAAGTGATAGTAAAGACCTTTTGTTGTTAGATATTATACTATTGTTAGGAAAGATTTCTATTTTGAATAAACTGGCTGTTTTTAATTTTACTTATCAGGGAATCCTGAAAAAATGATCACGTTCCAAAAAAAAAAAAAAAAAAAAATATTAAGCAGCGCAACTGTTTCCAAAACTGATAATAGCAGCATATCAGAATGATTTTTGAGGGATCAAGTGACACTGAAGACTAAAGCAACAATGCTGAAAATTCAGCTTTGCATCACAGGAATAAATTACATTTTGAAGTATATTAAAATGGAAAATCATTATTTCAAATTGTAATAATATTTCACAAAATTACTGGTTTTTTATGCATTTTTATGCACAAATGCAGACTTGATGAGCATAAGAGACTTCTTTGAAAAAAAAAAAAATACCATTAAAAACCTTACTGATCCCAAACTTTTAAATGGCAGTGTTGTATGCATCATGCGTATAGTATTATTGTACACATGCTCAGCCCTCTTAGGGTTATTTATTTTAATAAACCAGTTTGCATACTTCCTTCATGTGCATTTTCCATCTGTACTATAAACTGAATTTTAAAGTTTGTTGGGTGTGGCGAGGGGGGGCGTAGTTCAGCGAGGTCTGCAGTGGGAGAGAGAGTTGGGAGATGAGTGGTGAGTAAGTGGGTCAAGTGCAAATGACAAACGCCTGTGTCTTGCTCCAGTAAGTGGCGTGGAGAGGGACAGACTGCTGACTGTGCATGCTTGGAATCCGTTTTGCTCTGGAGAGCCCAACTTTATATTTCTTATGCATTGTGTTATATGGAGCGCTGGTAGCGCGACTTTCTGTTTGTGTACGAAAAGCGAAATAAACGCCAGTAGCAGTCAAGCCTACCTCGTCCTCTTCCTTCCTGATCATTGACTTTGTTACACTGGTGCCGAAACCTGGGAAGGAATCAGGAGAGCCGCTGCCATCATGCAAACTCCGACAAGTACGCCATTTGCGGATGTCATCTCGTCCCTTGCGGTCCTCCATCAAGAACAACATCAGGCGCTACTGGATATGCGGAGTGACCAGGAGCGTCGCTTCCAGGCCATCATCCAGGCGCAACAGGAGGACCGCGAGATGTTCCGGAGCTGGATGAACCGGGAGGTTTGGGCAGAAACAGTAGCTCGGCAAACCCTACCCACCCACCTGCCGCTGAACAAGATGGGGGCTCAGGATGACCCTAAAGCCTTCTTAGATCTCTTCGAAAAAACAGCGGAAACCGGGGGGTGGCCGGTGCGCCTGATACCGCTGTTGTCAGTGGAAGCGCAGGTGGCTGCTCAGCAACTGCCTGTGCAGAACCTCCTGGTCTTCGACGATCTTAGAAAAGCCATCCTCCAGCAGGTCGGCTGAAGCCCAGAGCAACATCGCCAGCGGTTCAGGACACTGGTCCTGGGTGAGAGCGGCCGGCCCTTCATGATGGCACAACAGCTCCTGGACTCATGCCGCAAATGGCTGCTGGCTGAGGGAAGCGACGTCAAGCACATCATCGACCGGGTGGTACTGGAGCAGTTCATCACTCGTCTGCCCAGGAAGAGGGCAGAGTGTGTTCAGTGCCACCGACCGATGTCGCTGGACTCAGCCATCCAACTGGGTCAGATGTAGAGGTCTGCAAGCCCGTCGGGGCCCGACACGCTGAGTCCATTCGGGCCGGGCTCGGGCCATTTTTTTTTTTTTATAGATTGGGCTCGGGTCGGACTCGGGCTCATTTAGCTTATCTCCTTTTATTGTGCCCATATACGCGCAGAACACACATGGCTACTGTATGAAATACTGATTATATTATAAATAGGCTATTATTCATACGCAATACGCAAGGCATGCACGCTTTAGCATACAGGTGACAGTTGACCATGCAGAGCATCAGGGAGAAGTTGGAGCGCGGGGAGTTAATAAAAGTTCCCAATGCTTCGGGAAAAGCTACATTTTGGATCATCCATACATTTGATGATGATGATTCGCCGTCTCCTAATTGGATGCGCCTTTAGAGAGAAAAGCATCTTTAGGGATTTTATAATGAAAGAGTTTTTGTTTTCAATTCAAATTATTTCGTTAATTCAAAGCTTTCTATAGATACTATATTTATCAAGTCAGTGAGGCAAGTATTCACTGTGTTCCGGTTTTTCAGAAGTGCTCCTGCTCAAAAACGAAACTGCTTTTTTTTCTTTATTTTATAAAAGCATGTTTTGTTGATATTTTGAGTGCACACAAATAAAAGTAGACCCTTTACAGTTCCGAACAATGTAGCCTATTACTCTTACCTTTATGAGCAAAAATGACAGCGTATTTTGAAATGTTTCCAATGCAAGTGATCGCTCTGGCATGTCCTGTAATGCGCGCTTCAGCTCTCCGCACAAACGACTAGATATGCGTCAGTGCACATTTATCTAGGTTAAGCGTTTAAACTAACATTGTAGAGCTGTTCCCTGTCGATATTCTCACTCGTACTGCGTCGTAAGACGCTTGTATGTGAAAAACTCTTTTTTCCTCTTCAACTGAAGCCTTTTCAATCAAGCAGTGAAACTGTACGTCCATTGGTTCGTGCAGTGCTATAAAAACGAACCAATGGCTCGGTGGCGGCGACGAGCGAGCCTATGGCTGAGCAGCCCGCCATAGCCTGCCAAAACGGGTGGAGACTGTAGCTATATAAGCGGCCGCTTCGCCGCCGCATCTCAGGTTTCTTCTCTTCAGCGACGAAGCTTCTTCCTCGCTGACTCTTAGCTGACGCCGAGATTTGCCGTTGAAACGCCTCAGCAGCAGAACTGGACCTTTTGCAGCGCTCAGCTCGCAGATCCCGGTCTATCCCCTGCCGCCATCCAGCGACTATCTAAAAGAGCCTCACAAAAGAGCAAATTTTGACGGCGTTATTTCAAATGCCGCACCGTCATTGTAAGACGTGCAGGACTCCCCTGCACGCTGATGACGGTCACGATGAGTGTGTGTCATGCTTGGGGAAATCCCACGCTGACGCTGCGCTCAGCGGGACTGACTGCTCTCATTGCGAGAGTTTCAATCTTGCCTCTCTGCGTTCGCGGATAGCTTTCTTTTCAGAAAACGACTCCGCCCCTCACGCCCTCCCGTCTTCTTCCTCCCTGGGACCTGTGAGGAAAAGACAGCGGGGCAGAGGATTCGAGCAGCCGGAGACGAGCGAGCTCACGTCGGCTCAGTGCCCGCGTGCCTTGCCGTCACCGCAGAGAGAGGATTCGCCGGTCTTCTTCACTCAACCTGATCAGCGTCCCTCCATGGCTGCGAGCGACATGATCTCGTTCGGAGGGAGTGATGATGAGATGGATGTCAGCCTTTCTCTGGCGGCTTCAGACGCGGAGGAGTTATCGGGCTCGGTGTCTGACCCCGCCCTCTTGCCGCCATCCTCTTCACGCAGCGCCAGACCCAGAACGGACGAGGAGCTCGTCCTTATGATGACTAAGGCTGTCAGTGAGCTCGGGCTCGAGTGGTCTCTGCCTGAGGAGCCATCTCACAGCAGGCTGGATGAGTGGTTTCTCCCGGGGCGCCAGCAAGCCTCCCGCCAGCGCTCGTCCCCTTTCTTCCCCGAAGTCCACGATGAGCTCACTAAATCGTGGCGTGCCCCCTACTTGTCTCGCATCCGTCCTTCTGCTTCCTCTGCCCACACCTCCGTTGACGACGCTGAAGAGAAGGGATACGAGCACCTGCCCCCTCTGGATGAGTCCGTGGCCGCGCATCTCTGCCAGCCCACGGCTATCGGATAGAAAGCGAGGGCGAGCCATCCGTCCAAGCCGTGCAGAGCCACGTCTGCACTCGCTGGACGTGCCTACTCAGCAGCTGGACAAGCGGCTTCGGCGCTGCACTCTATGGCTGTGCTCCAGGTCTTCCAGGCCAAGATGCTCGCCAGTGAGGAGACCGGTCTCGATGCAGCTTCACTCAGGGTCCTGAGGAGCGTGACGGACCTGGCCCTGCGCGCCACCAAAGCCACCGCCCAGGCTATCGGGCGGTCGATGTCCAGCCTGGTAGTGTTGGAACGCCACCTTTGGCTCACGTTAACGGAGATGAAAGAGGCGGATAACTTTCCCTTCCTCGACGCTCCAGTCTCGTCGAACAGCCTGTTCGGGCCACCTGTGGAGGGCTTTGCGGAGCATTTTACGGAGGCTCAGAAGTCGTCTCAAGCGATGCGACACTTCCTCCCAAAACGCGCCAGCTCTTCTGCTGCTTCTAGTCGCCCCACGCCTGCACTGACTTAGCAGTCCGCCAAGCCAACGCCGGCCACTCCCGAGCCCCAACCTCTTAAGGATCGGCAGGATAGAGGGCGTTCCCGCTCGGCAAGACGCTACCCCTTTCCGAACTCTGTCTGCCACTGCTGCTTGGTCGTTACTTTAAAAAACAAAAACTTATATTTAACAAATAAAAAAATGCTCCAAACGTTTTTCTAAATTAACTTAATAAAATAATGACACGAAATACAATCACTTTGCCATTTCATACAAAACTGAAGTATTTTAATAGCTGAAACAGTAGTATAAGCCATTTTGGGAGAAGGGGAAAAAAGACGAGCTCGGGTCGGACTCAGGCCGGTAATTCTGATTAGCTGTCGGCTAGGGCCTATATTTTAGGGCCGTGAAGGGCTCTAATCAGATGGTGGCATGCCCCGGGGTCGGCGAACCCCTTCCAGCTGTCTCTCTCTCTTCGCCTTTGTTTTCTCCCTCTCCCTCTACCACTCAACCTGTCCCTCTTCCTAGGTCCCATCCTCCAAGTCCTTCTCGAGTCCCGCCCTGAGGGCGGGGTGGGACCGGACAGGTTTACGCAGCTGGTCTGAGAGCTCCGCCTAGGGGGGCGGGCCTGACCACGGCTGGGACCGATACCGCCTCCATTTTCCCACTCTCCCCACGCCACTCACTTAATCCAGTTCCCGCCACTAGGGCAGCGGGGAGGTCTGGGCCAGCCTGTTGGCGTTGCGGGGACCCCGAGCATTTTATTGACAGGTGTCCCATGATGGAGGTGGGGACAATGATCCGGGTCCCGGATGCTCTGCAGGCTGCCCCCGGTCAGGCTGGCTGGTACCAAATACCTGTGAATGTTAAGGGGGGTACCTATCAGGCTCTGGTGGACTCAGGATGTAACCAAACCTCTATCCATCAAAGCCTGATTCAGCCCGAGGCATTGGATACAAGCCGCATGGTTCAGGTGCAGTGTGTGCACGGGGATGTGGTGAAATATCCTTTAATGTCCGCTGTTATACAATTTAGGGGACAAAATCATAGTGTAGAGGTTGCAGTTAACCCGCACCTCCGACATCCGCTGATTCTGGGAACTAATTGGCCTGCTTTTAGTGAATTATTGGGATGTTTTTGTGCAGATGTCTCTTGGGGAAAGAAAAAGGAGGTAAGGGGGGCACTCGTACAGGTGGGAGAGGATGAACAGGGACCACTGAATTCTGAACCAGGGGAACAGAGTGAAATCGAGAGGCTGATCCTCTTGAAGCATGATGACTTTCCTCTGGAACAGACTCAGGATGAGTCATTAAAACATGCTTTTGAACAGGTCCGATTTATCGACGGTCAACCTCTCCAACCTGCTCGTCCGCTTTCCTATCCATATTTTGCAATTGTAAAAGACTTGTATCAAGCGACCCAAGATGCTCAGACAAAGGAGGATACAACACAGTTATTAGTGCCAAAAAGCCATTGGGAAATGCTATTTTTTTAAATGTGTTTTTTTTGGCCGGAATTCACGAGAACGTACGCAGGTGGTGCGCGTATTGTCGTGAATGTCAGCTAGCAAATCCGCCGGCCTCCTCAAAAGCGCCGTTGTGCCCCCTTCCGTTAATGCAGGTCCCCTTCAAAAGAATTGGAATGGACCTCATCGGGCCATTGGAACGATCAGCAAGAGAGCATCGCTTTGTATTAGTTCTAGTGGACTATGGAACACGATATCCCGAGGCAGTGGCGCTCCGCAGCATCTCCGCCAAGAGTGTTGTGGACGCGCTGTTTCGCTTAATCTTCTGAGTGGGGATCCCGAAAGAGATCCTCACTGATCAAGGAACGGTGTTTATGTCACGTACATTACTCAAACTATACGAATTATTGGGCATTAAATCGATTCGCACCAGCGTCTATCACCCACAAACGGACTGGTGGAATGATTTAATCGCAAGTTAAAATCCATGATTCGTAAGTTTGTTCACGAAGATGCCAAAAATTGGGATAAATGGTTGGAACCCCTCTTGTTCGTTGTCCGGGAGGTCCCGCAAGCCTCCAAGGGGTTTTCCCCCTTCGAGACGTCCTGACAGAAACTTGGGAGGATGGACCTTCTCAAAGTAAAAATGAAATTCAGTATGTAATGGACCTGAGAACAAAACTCTACAGGCTATCTCTAGGACGGCTATCTATGGAGAATTTGTTACAGGCTCAGGATAAGCAAAGCTGACTATACAACAGGCAGGGGTGTAAATTTCATCTAACAGTAGGGGGGGACAAGAAACATAAAATTTCTCAAGAGCAATTTTTGAAGGGGACACAAATAATACAGCCAAAATTGTACTTGTAAGGATAGATACACAGCATGTGTAAACAGCATGGAGACTGTGTTTAAATATGAGTTCGGTTCATATGGTTCACCACGCGGTCATATTATAATGATTATATTATCTATTCTCTCCCACCCAGGGTTGCCAGGTTTTCACAGCAAAACCTGCCCAATTGCTACTCAAAACTAGCCCAAAACTAGCCCAATCGCTTATCAGGGGGGATTTCCGGTAAAAATCGCGTTCCGGTGGGGTAAAATACACGTTTTTTGGTGGGGTTCCCCTGATAAATGTCGCTTTCCAGGGGCTAAATATCACGTTATTGGGGTGGCTCCAACCCGCGGACATGAAAAATATTCCGCGGAAAGAGTGTTAAAGTAGCCCAATACCGTGGGAAAACCGCGGACTTGGCAACACTGCTCCCACCGGGCTCGTGTCCTGAGTGTATCGAGGCAGTGGACCAAACCACTGTGAGGCAAGGGAGGGGGAAATCAAAACATTTCTGAACTTAAAATGCTTTTTTGCATGTATTTTGTTTTACTACTTACACAATTATTTTAAGTATATGTTCATTATATTATTTTCAAGACACAGAGTTGCTTGTAATGATATTTTTAGGGGGGACAACCCTCAGATGGGGGGTCCTGTCCCCCCCGTCCCCCCCGGGATTTACGCCTATGACAACAGGGGAACCAATTTGCGAAAATTTGCACCAGGAGATAAAGTGCTTGTATTACTGCCAACTTCGAGTTCCAAATTGGCAAGGACCGTTTGAGGTCACACAGCAAGTCGGAGATCTCGATTATGAGGTTGTACGAACAGATAGGAGCAGGGCACGCCAAATTTATCACCTCAACCACCTAAAGAAATGGAACGAGGCGGAGTCAGTGATGCTGGTGATGGTAGTGAGTGGAGAAGAAAATCTCGGGCCAGAAGTGAGCACCAAGACGCAATCTCTCGCTCTGGCCCCGGGAGGAGATCATCTCTTGCCCTCCCAGCTCACTGATGTGGCCAAGTTGCAGGCAGAATTTGCGGACGTGTTCTTGCCCCTACCTGGTTGAACTAATTTCATTCAGCACCATATTGAGACCGAGCCAGGCGTAGTAGTGTGCAGTCGGCCGTATCGTTTACCTGAACACAAGAAAAAGGCTGGATGGCTCCCCGGCCTGAGTCGGGCGGTGGGGGTATGTGGCGAGGGGGGCATGGTTCAGCGAGGTCTGCAGCGGGAGAAAGAGTTGGGAGATGAGTGGTGAGTAAGTGGGTCAAGTGCAAATGACAAACACCTGTGTCTTGTTCCAGTAAGTGGCATGGAGAGGGACAGACTGCTGACTGTGCGTGCTTGGAACCCGTTTTGCTCTTGAGAGCCCAACTTTATATTGCTTATGCACTGTGTTATATGGAGCTCTGGTAGCGCGACTTTCTGTTTGTGTATGAAAAGCGAAATAAACGCCAGTAGCAGTCAAGCCGACCTCGTCCTCTTCCTTCCTGATCATTGACTTTGTTACATTGGGTTTACAGCAAAACAAGCTTTGCAAAGAGATTACAGCCACTGCCTTCTCCCTTTTGTATAAACAGAAACTCGACAAAAGAGTCTCAGTCCCTCCTGCCGTTGCTTAGACTAGTCCATTCAGTTTCAATTCACATCTCCTATTCATCACCGGATAGATAAGATCAGGCAGATAGTGCCTGTTCACAATATCAGCACTGACAAACTGTGTATACCAGTGTGCAATGCATTTATAATCTGTACAATGTTTAGTTTATACATTTCTATACATTTATGAATTTTATTTAATGCATCTGTATAAAACTTCAGATGCCTTGTGGACTAAGCATGCTGTAGGGTTGCCTCCAGGAATTGGCTGTTCTTGGAAAAAAGATTAGATTATTTATTGTACATAACATGGAGTGTGCCTTGAAAATATAGATGAATTTGCATTCCAAAGCAAGATACAGCCAGTAATGTGGAATTATCTAACAATGAGACACATCTGTTTCAAAATGGAGAACGTTCAAATGAGGTGGAATATCACCCTCAGGCTATTTTATATGCGTTTGCACGTGTACGTGTGAGCTCGTCATGTGTCTGAGGCTGTGCGTGCGGAGTGCGGTGTCTGCTCTCTGCAAGACTTCAAAATGAACTCGGGAAGCTGATGCCATTATAAATTTATCTCTGAGATTTATATCACAGACAGTGATGTGTAAGCTGGGTATTTTTGTCTGTTTTGCTTGTGGAATTGGGAATGACTTGTGTTCTGGTGTGAAGAAACTGGTTTTGATCTGTCTATACAACCAAAAAAGTTCTTGAAACATCTGAACATTTCACTTTTCTGCCAGTCTTTTATGTGTAAATCATTTAAGAGGAGATCTATAATACCAGGAGAAAGCTATCCCATAGCATTCCTGTTCATCTCAATGGTCGCCTGGGAACCCTTATGAAACAAAAATATATGTGAATATATTGGAAGATGTAATGTGATATATGAAATAATATATTTTGATATATGGGACTCTAGTCCTTATATTTTTCAATACTCTGCAATATATGAATGAACCATGTATAGCCATATATTGATACATATAAAATATATATTTAGAAATAAGACAGAAACAATACAGTACTACATAGCTTTATTGAAACACTCATTCCTTTTTATTAACACATGGGTTTACATACAAAATTAAATCTCTCAAAAATACGTTCCCAATATCCCTACAAAGGTCCCCAATTCTATACAGATTCTGGCAAATTAACGTCCACATTTAATCATACAGCAGACACTTTTATCCAAAGCGACTTAAATGAGGACAATAGCAATCAAACCAACAAAAGAGCAATAATATGTAAGTGCTGTGACAAGTCTCGGTTAGCCTAATGCAGTACACGTAGCAAGTTATATATATATATATATATAGATAGATAGATAGATATAGATATAGATATAGATATATAGATATATATAGTACAAATGTATTTTCACATACATTTAGTAGATATTAACAATATTATATTTACCATATATTAATACACACACACATACACACGTATAGTCATACATTACGGGATATATACATAAATATATGGATATATATTACAAAATACATTTGTCAGATTTGGTTACATATATATGTAACATACATGTTCCCATATAAATGTTAATATATAGTAGGGGTGGGCGATATAGCCTCAAAATTATATCACGATATTTCAAGAATATTTGAGATATTGATATTTATGACGATATACAAAATAATATAGAACAACGTTTTATTGGTGATTGCAGCTGGCAGGCAGCAGCATTTATTAGTGCAAACACAATGAAGGGCATTTTCCATCCTTTTCCAATGAGCTACTGTCATTGATGACAGAGTACCTAATTCGAAGTGTAAATCTATTGTCATAAGCTGGCAGAAGCAGCATTATAGTGCAATAGTAGTGACTAGTGTTGGGCAAGTTACTTTAAAAAAGTAATTAGTTATAGTTACTAGTTACTTATCACAAATAGTAACTGAGTTACATAATTATAAAAGTAACCAATTACCAGGGAAAGTAACTATTGTGTTAAAAAAAATAAAATAAAAATCCAAATATGTCAAATAACTTGGATGCCTCCAATATTAAATGTTAAATGAATGAAATCGACACTACATGGAATAA